>CM076395.1:34111430-34591098 GCA_038363315.1 Mugilogobius chulae | reverse complement strand
GGAACAAGCGTCTGTCAGCAGCACGGACCACTTGAACATCTAATAACACATCACACAATCGATAAGTGTCACTTGTTGGACACCTGTGGGCTTTGTGTCAGCTTTGTTTATAGCACATCCAATGATAAAAGTTATAGAAACATAAGATTAGGAGATTAGTTTGTCATGTTTTTATTCTTTAGCATTATGGAAGCTGTCATGCTGCAGTAAAAGGGGATTTGTCAGCAATGTCAGTGTCTGGGTGTTTAGTATTGATTTCATTTCAATATTGAGACGGAACCTTTACATTTTTTGTCATGATTTAGCCCTAAGTTCTGATTAAAATATGTTACAAGTTGCAAACAAAAGAAAATAAACAGCATGCATCTCCTAAACTTTTATAATGACTCAGATTTGGCTAAATGTGGCAAACAATGCAAATTTAGAGTAGGCTTTGCATGGATTATTTGTTATTAGGGATGGGACGAGACAGAATTTTCACGAGACGAGATGAGCCACGAGATTGGGTCCACGAGATCGAGACGAGACAAGATTTTTAAATAATTTGCATTAATTGTTTAAATTTAGAATTTAAACAAGGCAAATAAAAAAAAATGATTTGTATTATTTATTATTGTTAGTTTATATTTTTAGTTTAGCTTTGCCTGTCATTATGTGTATCACCTTAGATTTTTATTATTTCACGATATGAGTTTGACTGGATTAAATCCGCTCCCCGTGTGTAGCTCAGGCTCCGGCCCCTTTCCTTCTTCACAGCGCTGCCGCTGATTCTTCCATGCTGCTGAAGGTACCAGACACAACAGATGAGACTTTTTTACAGTTATTGATGATAAGGCCAAATATTCTTTGTGGATCTATTTTAAACTATGTTTAAGTGTGAAAACACTGCGCTGTTCCCGCGATGTCCGCGCGTATATTTGACGATTATATATTTTTCTTTACAATGTTTAGGACTATTATCTCTGTCAATATTGGTCTTATCTTTACGAAATAAAACTGAGACAGAGTTTAGACTGTTTTTCTGTCAGAATAAGTCCATACAAGTCTGTGTGTGGAAGAGAATATTTGCTACAGCTGCACAAAGATACAAAACTTAATTTCATGACCATGGAAAAATCTCACGAGACAATTCAGTACGTGTGCGCACAGTATCGTGACAATTTGATCTCGTGAGATCTCGCGGCACGAGATCTCGTCCATCCTATTTGTTATCATTCTTAACATGTAATTAAGAGCAATGTAGCGATTTTTATGTCTCAAAACATAGACAAATGGAACACTTTCATAAAAAAAAATGTTTTACAGCATTTTATCAACTTACTTAAAGGTGTGATTTTTACACTGCAAACACAATTTAGGTTTTAAATCTGACAACTTCCCTGATAATCTTTAGGCACAAGGTTAATATTAACGTGTATACACTTTGGTGGCAATTGTGGTCTATAAATTCTTTTTATAAACTACAGAGTAAAACTGGAGAGGACCACCTAAGCACAGCCAATCAGAGAGCTGCATTCGGCTCCTGATCAGTTCAGATTTTTAGGAAAGTGCTACATTTGGAAATCAGCTGTGAAGCTACAATCTGGTACAAGAATCTCTGCCAATGTGCGTAATGTAATTGTACATTGTCCTATTAAATAAATAAATGAAATGAAATGTATCATGCTTTTTAGTGAAAACACAATGTTTACTAATTTACAACTAAAAAAGTTTCATTCTAATTCATCACCACAATGAGTTTCTAACAACTTTTAGAGATCAATGCAAGTTGTACCATGACAGCATGCTGCTACATGCTACACTGAAGTTAATGTCACACTTTTTGGGTTTTAAGGAACAAACACTACAACACAGATACCATAGTGTAAGACATTGTTAGTTATATGGAATAGGTTTAGGGCCTTTAGCACCACTACTTCTAACCTAGCTCACACCAGAGAGATCTTGAGACTTGTCAACTTGTGTCTACCTTAGTTTGTACTTAACCAATCACAGCAACTAATTGTACTGGTGTACATCCAATGTGCGTGTGGAACAAGTGGCACTTTTTTTTTTGTCTTTCAAAAGAAAATGCTCTGTATTTCTGCTAAAACAGGATCAATAGCAGCGTAAACGTACATTCACAGGAGCTGTCATCTTAGATTTGCTTGAGGCACTACTTCTTGTAGTCTTTGCTAACAGCCTCCCGTTACCCCACCCCCGCTGCAATGTGATTGGACAGGTAAACTACTGGTTGATACTCCAAATCAATCGGCAAGCGAGTGAAGGGCCAGATGAATTTCTCTCGAACAAACCAAGCTTTCCCCTGACAAATTGTTCTGGTAGTAATTTATAGATTTTACAACCACTTAAAAGGAGCTTCAGCTGTATTGTCATAAAGCACAAACATTCATTTTTGAGGCTCAGAAGAGAACCTTTACCAAGCAACATTAATGAACACTGATGACAATGCAGCTATTTAACTGCATTTTGTAATTCCAATAGATACACGCTACAGACTTAAATTATTTTCCCTCAAAAGTTTGTTGACATGTCTTAAGCCAACTTTCAATAATTAAAAAAAAATAAAAAACGTGGACTGGTGTGTGTTTTCAAAGTAATCAGTCTTGAGTTACTGATTATGTGTCTGCAGCTGCTTTGGAATCACTTCAGATTCGTGAGAAATGTTTGTAATATAATTGGTTCAGAGATTTATTGGTGAAGGCAAAATAGATTACTTGAAGATAAATTGGTTCCAGAAGGAGTTCACTTCCATTAGCAATACAATTATTAAAATTGTGACAGAAATAAAAATGTATTTGTGCTACCCCCAAGTCTGGCTAAACTTAAAGGCACCGTAGGTTTAAATTAGGGATGGGACTCTTCTGTTTTGTTACAATTCAATACTTGTCTTACATGAACCATTTCTATATTTGTTCAACTTTATTAAGAAGAATAAATCTATTGTTAATTTTGTTAATTTGCTAATTAAATATTGCTTTTCAATAATGTGCAATATTATTGTGTCTATGGTGAATTAAACCTGAAGTTTACTTCAGGTTTAAGTATGACACGTTTTTCAATTTTAACTCCTCATAATGTGGTAGATTAATGCCTTTTGTACAAAAAAATGAATCAAGAATAAGTTTGTGAGAAAAGTTGGAAAATATGTGAAAATAACAGGAAATAGTAGTGCAGAGTTTTGAACTGATGCAATCACATTGGGACTTTTTCTTCAGTAAACATAAAATAACAAAAACATAATTCTAGTACATATTTTAATGAGACTGGGTTGCAGATTTATTATATCTCAGGTTACTTAGAGGAGCGTTGGACCAAATTTTTTACATGGTTGCATGATGTGTGATGTCAATTTATAAACAGGAAGTACATTTTTATTCTAAGAAAAAAAAAGACCCAATTAATATAAAACTACAGAAATGTTTAGTGATATTTCATATTAAGTATTTACACTTCAATGTGGTGAAATAGTGGTAGTTCAACCTGTCAGGCTGAACAAATAAACTAGTAAACTACATAATATGACGGAACGAATATTGGTTACTGATATGGTTGCTGTGGGGTGGTTCTACCAAATTATCTGGACAATAAAGTAATAAACCTGTGCATGTTAGACCTTCCTTAGTGTGCTTTTAGCTCTATTTTCAATATGTTGTGTTACAAATGTAATACCAACGCCAACAGAGAAACTGCGCCATGCACTTTATTAGTTGCTAGTTTAATCCATCTCAAATAGGTCCACACGGAGTCGACTGGACTTGATATTCCTCCAGCAGCAGCAGAAAGCTTTTGGGTAATTGAATGAGCCATTGGGGAAAGCACAGTCAAATTATGTATCGTACGCTGCAATATAGGCATATACCTAAGGCTATGTTTGGAATATGAGTTCACTTAAGCCAATTTAACAACAATTTTACAGCCTTCCCAAGTTAGTATGTAGCCGAGTGGTCACTTTAAAGTATTTTGCAACACATGTACATTCAGGTCCTTAGGGAAATTCTGTAGTGGAAGAAAATGGGGCCAAAAAGAGCAACAAGAAGCGAATAAGCCAGCAAGACGTGTTGTAGTCAGGGAGCGCGTATAAATGTTTAATTTCAATGAATTTTAATGCGACGGGCCAGATATTTTATATAAACAATGCAGCATATTAATTTAAAAGGGCAAAGCGCAGATATAATTTAGACTGGTAATTCAGTGCACGTTTAGTTATTTATTTTGATATATTTTTGCCTAGAACAGCATGGAGAGTATTGGATTTTTTAACACAGTTTTGCTTGAGATCAGATGTGCTTCTGTTGCTGCTGCTTGTGACTATCCTTTTGGAAAACTGAGGAAAACAATTGTGTCTGCATCCACTAAAAAAAAAAATGAAAGTCTGTAGAAACGGGTTTGAGTGTCTTAGTTTTGTCTTTGACCAAAAACACTGTATATAAAAATAATGTTTATCTGGCAGTATATAAGACATGAAATACACATGGGAGAATTTTAGAGGACAAGTATGAAAATATACAAATATATTTGCTACTGAACATTTGAATGAACATTGAGACCTTGATGGATCATTGTTGAATAAAAGAACAAGCATCGGCACACACGTACAGTATACTATTACTTAAAATTTCCACTATATTTTACATCTCGTCTTAAATGTTATTATTTCATTATATATTGTAACTTGGTCTCTAGGAAAATACACTTACTATTTTATTAGTTTTATTTTTTTGAAGTAAACAAAATAGTTTTCTTTTCAGAAAGTTCACATTCATTGTGATTGGCTAAATCCAGAGTTGGTTAAGTTAGGATTAAGATTGTGTTAGTCTTCATGAATAATAACACGTCTTCACATTCACCATGAAATGAACTGAGACAGAAACGCGTGAAATACACACGCACAAAATAGAAATTGTGTTCATAAGACAGGCTGTTTACAATAGCGTGGTATTGACACGCTTATCTGTGAGAACAGGCTGGACACACAGCCCAACAAAGCCAGACAATAAAAAATTAGAAGTGAGCAATAGTCTGCATTTGAACAGACAGAGCCATCAGATAGAAAAATAGTGAATCACATATGTCGATGATTTCACATAAAAAAGCAAATTATCACACAGTTGAACTCTCAATTGGATTTTATCACGATATTTCCCAGTCCTGTTTTTAGGTTTAAAATGTTGTTAGAATTTGCATTTTAGGCCAATTATCAGTCAGATGAAGTTTATTCAAAAACTAAATTAGGGCTGCAACAACTAATTGATTTAATCGATTAAAATCGATTATTAAAATAGTTGTCAACGAATTTGGTCATCGATTAGTTGGCTAAAAACTTTAGTCCGCTGAGATCCAGCGGCTTTGAGTGGAATCAGCGGCTTTGTAGAGCTCTCCTTCGACTCTCACATAGAACAGACGAACAGAAACCTTGAGCCTGTTTAGCGGACCTTTTAATCACATAATAACAGCCACAAGTAACCTGTCGGCGGTGGTGTATAGCTTAATCTCATAAAGTTACGAGTTTGTCATTTCTCCGCAGGTGAGTCGGCCGCTTTCAGCGCTTTAGACTCGCGGTAACGTTCTAGAAAAGTCCCGCGGTAAATCTAGCGTCTTTTTGATTTGTCTTTGCTGTTACACGAGCTCCTGCATGTGCTTTTTGTAAAGTTTTCTCTGATAAAGTTAAAAGCCGTCCACAGCGTCTCTCTCCCATGCTCTCATCTCCCAAAGAGCAGCAGCCAGCAGGCCCGCCCCTTTCCCCTCCGTGTGTGAGTAACCATGGCGACGGACTTTGAGTGACAGGAGTGAGAAGTGAACACTCGCAAATTTAAAACTTTTAGATATGAAACAACAAAATCATAATGATGATCTTAACAGGGCCTAATAGATACAAATGCTAATAACAGTATGAATTAGATGCAGCAGCAAACACTTATTAGTTTTAATATGACTTAAAACAAGTTAATATAATATCCTCATTCTTTATAGATGCTTTAAAATATTATGAGCTCATAATAAAAGCAGCAGTCATCAATGACGTCAAATAAAATCGATGAAATTGAAATCGTCCAAAGAGGTCCAAAAAATTGAGATTGAAGTAGCTAGATAGCAAATATTCTACTTTATTTTTGTATTTTCTTTTTTCAAAAAAGCCCAGTGTGTTCATTAAGTGCACACAAGTTGTCTTTTGCATAAATACATTTAATAAATGCAAAATACCTTATATTTATTATTTTGTCATTTTTATCCGATTAATCGATTATCGATCCAATAATCGACAGATTAATCGATTATCAAAATAATCGTTTGTTGCAGCCCTAAACTAAATGAGATATCCAAGTTGTCTTGTTGTACATTTTTGGAATAAATGTATGGTAAAGAATATACACCTTTACAAATATAATGAAAGTTATCCTAATGCATGTTTTCTTCTATGTGAGTGAAGAGGATAGGTCTAAATTAACTGATATATATATATATATATATATATATATATATATATATATATATATATTATATATATATATATTTTTTATTACATTCACCTGCAGTGTCTCGCCTTAAAGGGTTGAAAACTACAAGTTTTGTCAGAAGATAGTGGAAAAATCTGAGGTCATATTTTGATTTCTTACTTTGAGACAAATCCATGCACCAGCAGCATCAGTATTTATATATTTATAACAAGCCCCAGTCTGACCACACACAGCTGAGTCAAATCTTTATATAGACAAACAGTTGGGAGATAATGGAGCTCGAGCTGTGCCCCATGTGGCCCATCAGATGTTTACCAGTCTGGCCATGTTTCCAACGGGCCAACCAGTCAATTAGGACTGGTCTAAATGTGGCTGCTATGAATATTCACTGCTCAGCTAAACAAAGGGAGTTGGGCCAGAAAGACAAAGTATATTACCGTTAGTTAAAGGCAAAGTTTGAATCGGCACTGTCAAAGTGTTAAGCTAATGAACTCCAAATGATCTATTAGAACAAGTTCACTTTTGGTTAGGGTTGTCCAGCAGCTGATGCTCAAGTGCTCAGATAATTTCAGTTTTCACCTACCACCTATCTCTGCCCACTTGTCTGTATTTACTTGTGTCTACTCAAATTAAATTCAGTCTCAGAGTAAAACAAGGGTTCAAACATAGTAAGTTACAATCTGCAGCTTAGTGATGTTAAATGTTGTAATAAAGAGGCAGGGCTCGTCAGTTCAGCAGGAGGTTAATGAGCCATTTCTATTTCCAAGTTGTTTTAAAATGAGCAAAATGTGAATTACTGATTTACATATGTCACAGTTTTTTAAAACACACAGAAAAACACCACATGCCTCTATTTAAAGAAACAAGAAATGTGCTTTGAATGTCAAAAAACAAAGCTAATCATAATTATAAACAATTTAACACGCCATTACTAGAGCTCGGGCAATCAAGGCATATTTTCAAACTTGTACGAAGAGCTATGTGAGTCACTATATGACTGTTTGGGATAAAAACTTCTCGGCTGTGCATAGAGTGGAAAGCATGCTTCACTTTTAAGTAACCAAAAAAATCAATGCATGTCAAACTAAAGAGTTTGTGAGAGCTAGGGATAAGTTTACATTTCTAATTTCTGTTTTGTGTTTGAAAATTAAGATCACTTGATTTAAGACCTATTCATAATCAACTTGTCATGCTGTGTTTTGAAATATTGTTACCACTAATCCTATTTGCATTAAGCCAATAATGTCATCCGCGCACGTTTGTGGTCAACACAGTGCACAGCCTTGCATATAAATGAGCTCTTAAGCCAATTCGACCACATCAGTTGTGCTAAACATACGTCTAAATTAACAACAACAAGCAATGAATAAGCCGGATTAGGCCTGGTCAAAAGCCCCATGTATTGAATAGAAATCTATACGTAAACAACTCTGAATGATCTATTTCCATCAGACGATTTTTGATAATTATAGCATAAACCGACTTCAAAAGAGGTAAATTGGGTTACATTGCCAGCGCTGATGATGTTCGTGTTAGCCTTCTGGTAGTCATTAGTCATAATTATGTGCAATTTCAATGCTTTGTGACGGCTTTCTGACGCCTTTTCAGCCAAAGCGGTTGCCAAGGTACCATTCAAGACCAGACACGATAAGCCATTAGTAAAATTAGGATTCATGTTAAAATCAGTAGGTGCAAAGTCCAAAAAAGGATTCCTACAGGAAGCAGCTGGCCTCAAAAGTAAGTTGGCGTAAGTGTGCGTTGCCAGTTAGCGACATATGCATGTTAATAGTGCTAGTAGGAGTCAAGTGAAAGGAATGATGAGCTTTTTGCGATGCCAAATTAGCAGTGCAGAAGCGCAGATGGACTTATTCAGATTCAAAGCCACAGATCGTCATGAGTGGTCTGTAACCTTGACTAAATTTTAATGGAAAGCAGCCATTTTCAAGCTCTTTGACCAAACCTAGGACAATCCCACTCACCGCGGTGAATAATGATGAGGTAAAATGAGGAGAGAGGATCGGCAAGGTTCAACTCCAGCATAGTCAGTGCTCAAGGAGAATATGAAAGGACATTGTATTCTTTTTCTCTACATTTACTTTTTCAAAAATAATTATTATTTGATTTGGATAGACAGATTGTTTTTTTTTTGCTAATTATGATATCATTTAAGTTCTTCTTCTGAAACTGGCAAGTCAGTGTTTGTGCAATACTGTGAAATAATATACTGTAGCTAAAGTATCAACTTTTCAATGCAACAACCAAAAGGTCCTCCTCCAAGTCATAAAAGAGTCTTTTTTTTGTGAAACTGCAGGCTTGCCCAGACATACAGTTATGGGTGTGCACTGAGGCTGTACTCAATGTATTGCTATCACAATATAATGTGGCAGACTTATTGGCAATAAGTTTATCCCTGCATGGATTATGATACTTTCACAACTTAAACTCATTCTAAATTGCACAGTCTTACAGTTACAAATTTGGACAGGTACATTAAGGCTGAATCAATTGTGCTGAAAAGTGACTTATTCACAGAACACTTGTATTCGTTGAAAGCAGTATGAAAAACATTGACAAATTTGGTTATAGTCAAAGCTGTCATTTTAACATTGGTTTTAAATAGGAGTGTACTCAAACAATTAAGTGGTATTTTCATGTGTACTGTGGCCTCTATTTTGGGATACATATGGTATCAGAAGGCTCTATACACAGCCCTAGCATTGTCTCTAATCTTGCAACATGAAATAAAATAAATATGTTCTGCTAATGTCGGAGAGGAGAGTGTAGGAACAACAGACTGAAGCTGACATTTGTTCCAGTCTGTATAAACTTCAACAGCAGCAAATCTCTCAAAGCGTGCCAGCCCTTTACTTACATAAGATGCTCTTGTCTATTTATATTAATGTTTTCTTTATTATTATGTTTTGTCTTCACCAATGGAGTTTTTTTTTTGTAAATTAACTTTTAAATTTTCCTTGAAAGGCAAACAATTATGTGTCTGTTTTGTTGAGCCAAAAAATTTGACACAAAAGTTAAACTGTGCGTTTTCTGTTACTGTTGTGTGATTCTCATGATCTACTCAGTACTGATACCGTAGTAACACAAACCTCATTCTGTTTCCAAAAAGAATAAATTGCTTGTTTTATATTTCAGTTTAACAGAGTATATTCTAAGGAAAATTCCAGTAATGATCCATGTTCATTGTGTTATACAGTGTCCTTGAGTTCATTGCAATTAAATAGATGGTCGTTTATCTTATGATTTATGATTACACTGCTTTGGGCATCTGATAAAAATCCTAAACGATTTTCACACATGACCTGCCTCTAAAATCCTTTATGTATTCTGTATTGGAATAGTTCTATTTACAAAACGACTCCTTTGCTTCCCTCCTATTGCATTTTGACCTTTACCGCGCCCTGTACTTATTAATCAGCGGTCTAAAGGTGCATAATGCGTTGCTATTTACTCTGGCGCTGGGTCACGTTTGCCTTGATGCACGCTTTGACATCTCTTTTAAGGCCATTTCACAGGGTAAGTAATGGTTAGAGCAAGTCGTGCATCTTCAGGGGCAGGCAGCTGGCCAGTTTGTTCTAATACTTAATGTTCTCACTGCTCCTCTCGCCCACAGAGCTGCAGAGGCAAAGTTGTACCCTTAATGACCATAGTTAATGGCACATTATAGAAGTATGGAGTTATAATTGTGCCTTTTCTTTAATCTCAGAAAAGTAAGTGAACTAGACTCAACTTTCAACCATCTAAGACAAAACATGATCATCTGAAACATGTCTCTGTTTCAGTTAGAAAACTAACATTGTGCACCTCAAAGTAAAGTTTAGACCGGGTGTACAAAACCCACTCTTTTTACAGAAAAAGCGAGCAGTGAGAAGAGAAAATTTTGCAGAACTTTGAAAGTGTTCATTTTTCCCCTTAAACTTATTTTGTTATTCTAGTTATTATGAAAACTGTGAAACATAACTCAAACTATTGTGTCATAGTTTTACAAAATGTTGTGACCATTAGTGTGTCTTTGTGATGGTTCAGTATTCTAATTAGCAAATTATCCTTTTCCTTACATTCTCCAACTTTAATATTTGCATCTGTATTATCTGGGACAATTAAGTTAATTAAGTAATTAGGTCTCATTTGAATGTTGTTCAAAAAGCTCAAAGCAAAGTATCACATCAGCAATAAAAGACAAATAGTCACACATATTTCTAAATATAAAAACTACTTACTAATTAGGGATTTTATTTGGGAGCTACTGCATTTAACTAACTTGTCTTGAGCATGAAAAAAGTTGTTTGAGTGTGAGGATGTGTAAAACATGCTTCCTAAAAATGTTAATTGTAAGTGTACTTATTTTTACCAAAAGGTGTCTGGTCTGACTTCAAAGTACTTGTCCCTAGAAAGGAGCTAAAAAGTGTGACCCCAGTCTGTAGATCCTTCCTGCTAAGTGTGAACTCATTTAAAATGGGGACTGGAACTAAAAAAAAAGTTCCTCCAGCGTTAAACGGCCTATTGTTCCCCGAGCCTGTGTCAGAGTGTGCCTCTTCTCAGTCCTTCCCTCTGTTCTTCCATGTGTCAGTCAAACGCACTCATATTCGCTCATGTTTAGGTAAATCTAACTCAGAACTAACGTGAGGTGGGCTCATATGCACTGATTTCTTTTTACCACAGAGAAACTTGAATAAATATTTAAACTCAGTATATTGTTTCAGATTTTTAAATTCTTTTTGAGATAGTCAGTTAATGTAATATGTATAAAGTACATTTGCTTAAAATTAAGGTGGGAAAAGTTGTCTCTCATCTCATTTTAACTGCGTTTTGGACACAGTTTTTCTCTATTTGGTTAATTCAACTACAGACAGATCTTTTTAATATGCCTGTATTGCTGCTGACATTTAATGTTAAAGAAAGACTTACCTCTTCATTAAATTTCTTTTCTTAGTTATGTCGGATAGAGACAGAAGATAGAATATGTTGAAAAAGTTGACATGAACATCAAAGACAAGCAGCTAAAGCCAGTATATCTCCTCATCAGCGAGCTGACAGGTGTGCATTTAACGTTCTTTCATCTGAACTGCCCTGTCAGTGCTTCACAACTGCACTATTATATCGCACATACAAAACAGGGCCTTGAAACATTGTCTGTAAGCTCCGGCGGGGAGGAAGTGTGCAAAAATATAAATCAACAAGGTGTCAAATGAGGACTTTTTTTATTTAAAAGTATATTTAAACATATATTGTGCAATGCCCTGTGCGATGTTCTTGTGAGGACAGGCAAAGTCTGACTGGGAACATTCAGAACTCAGGACAATGTAAGTGACATATTCATAGATTAAACAGTATATATCAGACTGGGACTTAACATCTTATTGGTGAAAATGTTCGGGCAAAGTAAATAGTTACATATGACTTAATAAAAAAAAACAAAAAAAAAACAGTAGCCTACTGATTCTAACGGCAACAAGAAAGTAACTTGTTACATTATTTTGGGATTACTTTGAGTGAATATGCAGCAGTCAAACATAGCATTTGTTGTTTTTCATTTAGTAAACATTAAGTAAACAAGAAATTAGTTGCTAAAACAGGCTTAAATTGACAAAATCAATAATAAAAATGAATGAGCCTTGTTACAGCTGCTCACCTGTGTCTCTGAGTATGTGACAGAATAAGTCATGTTTATGACTTTTTACTTTATAAAGTATTTTGTTGGTGACTGCACTGTAATTACAAATATAAGTTACAAGAAATACTGTGCTTATTATACAACATCAGCAGATACTGAAACACAAATTCTTCTTCAACATCAAACACATTTAACAAATTTAAGCTTGTAAAGATGGTGAATTCCCAGACTCATTTAAACTATCAATGTTAGTATCCTTAAACAACAGACATGTAGAAGTTGGATGCCTGAGGAAAACCACTATGTTTTAATGAATATTCAAATCAAAAAGCTCTGTTGTACATAGAAGCATGTTATATAATGACTCTATTTTAAGGCAGTTGTTGTTTTCATGATCAATGTTTCAAATAAATACAGTGCATCTAGTTTTTATTTGACAATCCTGTTTGATGTAAGGCACAATATCAACATGCAAACACAAATCAAGCTGTTCAAAAAGAAATGTTTGCAGCCTATACAAAATAACTACTGCAGTCAAAACAGATTCAACTCTAAAACTGGAGCTAGCATCAAAGTAAATCCAACTCCAAATGACTGAAAATGTTTTTACCTTTTGAAAATCTCCATTTCCCCAGTTTTACAGTAAGTTCTCAAAATGCTTCCACACACGGAGGCGTTTTGTTGACGTTGTATATTAATCTTTCTGGCAGAATATTGGGAAGAATCTGAGCAGTGACTAAAAGCATTGTATCTTCTGTCCAGTGTTTTAAAAGACGCTGTTTCATTGTTTCCTAGTTTCATATTCTCACTGTGCTGGGGCAGACTTCACCACGGGTAAACATCACATTCTGCTCTCATTAGGCTGGATTTGGAGAAACATTCTGTATCATGGGCCAGCAGCTCCATCGTTTGCAGTCTCAAGTATGTTATTTCAACTTGGTTTTGTGGTGAGCTCACAAAACTAGATCTGTATCAACTTAAGAAATTCTTGATCGACTAAAGACAATGCCATTGTTATTTATTACACTTATTGTATAGGAAATAGTATTGGACAAAAACTCTCTCAAAGTTTAAAGGAGCCTTTATTTAGCTTACATTAAGCAAAAAAAAAAAAAATGAATAAATTAAAAATAAAGTAAATGAAAAAAAGATTTCATAAGCATATAAATAATTAAAAGCCAGGTTAAAAATGTGTTATCAAGTTTTAAAGGTGCACTGTAACTTTTTGATTTGATAGATTTGAATAAAAGCAGCTTTTGTCATGTAGATGTCTTTGTTGCACTAAATAAGTAAAGATCAGTGTCTATACTTTGAGTGAGTTTGTATGGCCACAACATGGACTGTTATTTGTCCTGGAGGAGGCCCACTCATGTTAAATTGGTTGGTGTAGCTGTATTTTTTTTCACTTTATGCCATAAAATATATTTAGACCCATTCAGAATGTCTCAAAGTCTAGTTTTAACTTTCTAATTCAAGTGAATTGTATTGCTGACTTCCAGAAAGTTCCACAGTGGACTAAAACGTATCTATCTGACAATATAATAACATTTTCATAACTGTCTGAGACACCCTCAAAGTACACAAAATTACTTAAATTGTAGTTTGTTATCTTAATTTTTTTTCTGAAGGAGGACCCCAGACCCCCTTTCTTCACCCCCATTTCAAACTCTGAAGGCATTGTCTGCTTTCAGAACTGCTGTCCTTGTTTCTTTGTATACTAGTATGTCTGACACTGCTTTTCAGGATTGCTTTAAATATGATTTAATAATAATAATAATGTTGTTAAATAACAAAAAATAGCGCGTTTTTGTCTTTTAATGCTCAAGGGCTTAGCCCCCCCAAACACAAAATCCTAGGAACGTCCCTGTGTAGGAGGTTAGCTAAATTTGATATATCTCCATTTTAGTTCTCTCTTCAGGTTGACAGAAAATTCTGTGTACATTTTAAGTTGGTGTTTTGTTTTATACATACTGTATTATACTCCAGCATTTACTTCATCTTACATTTAACCATTAGACAAAATGCATTGTTTGACTGTAAGATGAGTTTTTTTGTCCATTTCCAGTTGGCTTTAAGTCTTACATCGGTGTAGATAGATCCATTATGTTTATTCTTTAAGAACCCTTTTATTGGAGACTTTTGATAAATAGTAGAGCATCTGCTGCATAATTCAGAGGTCTTTTCTTTTTTCAATGCTGGAACAAAATGAAAAATGTAATCCGGTCCCTTGGGTGCCACACAGGCTCATTATTCATTGCCACTGTGTCATGTGGGACCCCAGTTTGAGGTGGGGCTATGAAAGTTTAGGAGAGGCTCTGCTGAACACAACTGCTCCTGTGTTATTTCTGTGTGGGGTCGCGTCGCTCACCACACGCGTTCTGCTCTGTTTTATACCACTGCGTTTGAAATAAAGCTGACAAACGCTGCATCCTCAAGGGGAATGTGACATTTCTCCTGTATAATGGATTGGAGTGCCTATGTGGACTAAATGTGGTATGTGCTATAAGACAAAAACACTAAACACTGAAATGGAGCCTCAAAGCAAGTTCTTGCATGGTTTGCTTTTTAGAATGAAAAGGAAAAACAATATTAAATGCAAAGAATAAGTCTAAAGCTTTTCTTTTAGTTTACATATTACAGTTTGTTCATGATCTCATGTTTTATACACAAATGATCAATATTGCACATACAGACAGCAGCCAATTGAAGCATAGACATAAAGGTTTTACATACAGTATGGGCTTTTGAAAATCATATTAGGCTTTCAAATAAATTTGATCTGGCTGAATATCCAAAGTTGTATGCACTTTCTAAAGTTGAAACTAAGTCAGTTTTAGAATTATCAGTAATTTCTTGTGTAAATACTTTCGAGCACATGATGGTGCTGTCTTGTTTGTGTTGGAGTTTTTTTAGGAGGTGATTTTGCTAAACGTGTGTCTGCCAGATGGATTCTCAGGCATTTGTGAACTGTGGTGGACCAATCACAGCGCAGCAGGTGGTTTTGGTGGAAGTCTAACTTGCATCATCTATGTGGAGTTAGCTGATCATCCAAGGATTAAACAAAAATTGAGAATCCACTACAAAACATCTATCGAAGAAGTCTGCAGCTTGGAGCTGACTCAGATTTTGATTGAATAAATTGCAATATTTTGTTTTACAGATTCAACATACTTTCTATTTGTAACATTGAAATAGAAAGTTGAGTTTATTTATTTTTGATATTCAAAACTGGAATGTTACACACAATGCAACAAAAGAAACAGCTATCAAAACAAACACTGCATGAGTGCGAGTTTAAGAAATCTCATACTAAAAATGTACCTAGGGTGTATATTCTCTTTCCACAGCTGTTGAACTCCATTGTGACACAGATTTCCTTCCCTGCAGCAGAGATGCTTCATCAGGATCAATTGTAAAGAGTGATCTCAATCACGCAGTCACATTTGCGGCGCCATTTAGTCCTTTAATGAAGTCCACTGGCCTTGGTCTGATGGTCACAGATATAATATTAACACATTGGACTGTTTGTGAAGAAAGCAATAAGCTTAAATTCTCAGGGGAGCCCGTGCCTCTTTTTTGTACCTTATTATAAGCGTGCAAATTGAATCTAGTCAGCCACTAGCAGAGGAATTCTAATTTGTGAGATTAGCATTTGTGTGAATCAACAAGAGGAGAACTCCGAGCTTTTAAGGCTGGATTAATGTGAGTGCAATGCTGCCTTGTGGGACGCAGGAGAAACTTGTACATGTTTGTCTCTCATCAAAGACACATTTTACGCCTTCACTAACAGCTCTTTTTCCAAGGTTGTAATCAATACAATACTTTTTAATTATAATTATTCTGCAAAGCAATATGCTTTTGTCCAAATGTTCTGTTTTGGGTATTATTTAATTACAGTTGTTTACTACTTAATCAGTTCAGCTTTATAAAAAGAAACCATCTCAAACCAACCATTTTAATTGAAACTGTGGGCATGCTAAACCTTAATTATTTATCCAAAAAGTCATTAATAGCTTTGCGTGTAAATTACGAAAGCAGTCCAACTGCACACCACAGCTTAAGAAACACTTCTCCTAGCACTACAATAACAGATTAAAGTTGTGCTATATCTTCAGTCCCATCACCTGCCTGCATTATCCGACACATTAGCGTCTCGCAGCAGCAGTGCCATAGAGTTGTACAGTGCTTTGGTGTGGAACAGATGCACTGGTGTCTCCAGGGCCTCTGTGGGACCTGCACCGCACACACTGACCCACAGGGAGTAGATCTGCCTCCACATCACAGCCTTTTCTTAATGATTGCTTCCCCTGGGCTTCCTATAGAAAGCCATTTAGTTAGCAGCAGCCCTCCGCGTTAAAGCCTGAGCGGATCTGGTAATTGCTTCACTGAGCTGCAGCAGTGAATAGAAAGAAAGAAAAATGTCCGTGATGCATTTGTGATATTTTTAACCTCAATCGAAATCACCAGACTTCATGAGGAGCTAATTGGGTTAATTTCTGCTGCATGTTCTGGTGGCTGCTATAGGTCGTTGTTTTCTCGCAGGTTCATTTGTCACCCTCTTCATTATCTCCGTACACAGACAACCTTTAAGCCTGGCCACAGAGTATGCACACCGTTATCTGTTACCAATCTGCTCCTTCAGGACAAGCACAGAAAGGCTTTCAGCGGGACCAGTCCAATCCACGAGCAAGGTCACAATGATCTTTTTGACCAAAACAAACACTCTGCACAACAACAAGAATGACAGTCAAGTTGAATGAAAAGCGTTACAATGTCTGAACTATCTTCAATAGTTCCACTGGCTCAATAAGATGCATGCTTGTTCTGCAAAATTGATTCTTGTGCACTTTCTGCCATAATAGAATAATGTTACTTCATCAAAAACGATCCCAAAATTGTGTTTTATTTTTAGTATTTAGTACACATCTCCAAAGCTCAAAATGATCTATTTCATCTTACAATGACGTAGAAGCTTTAATTTTAACAGCTACTTTAGCCTGAATGCATACTTCAGGATACACATTAGTTTCCGATTTTGTTCATTTGAGATTGCCACAGAAAGTAATTTCAACTATAGGCTAAAACATTAGCTGTAGTCAGGCAAATTCATAGCTGAACATGAAACTTTGCAAAAATGGCAAAGGAATCCAAGGCACACTGACCAGATATATTATTGTATTTATTATATACATTATATCTAGTTCATTGTAAGAAGGGATGCTTTTTACTCCATTGGAACCCTGAGAAGCACTCACTCTTCTCTATAATTGTATTAGACTGACGCACCACTACTGAAAATACCTTCTGCACACAGCCAATCTGAGCTGCCTCTCCACAACTTCAGGGAGGCGTGGCCTGAGCAACAAAGCGTTTCTGTGAATTTACTGTGATTGTCAGAATTGAAAGGACAATTATGTAATTTTGTGCTTTTTCTATCCTTCAAACCTTTGTGTCAACCACAAGGCTCAGGGGCTGGATGTGGCCGTCCATGTAATTTTATGCGACCCTCAAAGTCTTATATCAGTGCCAGGTCTTAACTTAACGGAATCAATTGTCTGGGAATTAAAAAGTAATGTGGATGTACATTGAGTATTTGTCACTTAGAAAAATACAAAGACAGAGACTATTATTTGTTGTAAGTCAAAGATTAGTAAGGTTAATATTAGTGACAACTGGCCTTGCAGGACAACCATGATGCCAATGTGGCTCTTTGTCAAAATGAGTTTGACACTAACATTCTAACAAACACGCTAATGCTACAGAAATGCTCCAAACAAAATGTTATGTTTTTTGAGGATCTGAGGGAAACAAAATTCTAGCAATGTTAGAGAAAAGAATCAAAAAACTAAAAAAATATGCTTTTTAAGGTACCAACTCGTTGAGAACTTTAACGCACCAAATTGGAGCAGCCGCACAGTACTAGTGGTGGCTCTAAAAATTCAGAACAAAGGGCAACTAAAGTTCTCCTGTGATGGAGAGACAAATTGCTGCAAAATGTTCACTTATTATCGCTGAAGATTTCAAAATCCTCTAGTGTGCAGCAGGCTTAAGATACTAAAGCAACACTGAACAGAGCAGGTGCTTCAAACAGCTTTCAGCAATATCTCATCAGAACGTGTAAGAACCCACTGAATTCACAAGGCCTTGCTCAGCTCTCTCCACTATAGTCTTGCAAAACTGCTTTTAAATACAAAAATTCACAAATAAAAGTTAATTTTAATCAGATTACAGATACAAACATGTATTCCCGAATCATCCGATTTATATTTCTTAATTTGTGTATCCATGTTTTTTATGAGCTTGTGTATGTGCATTGCAAAAGTGGTAAAACCCAGGAGGACTTCTTTCTGTTTACTCAGTTTAGAGGAATACGACAAACGTGGCAACAAAGCATGCATAATGATACTACAGTACATCCTCAAGGGGAAAGTGACATCTCTACTGTATAATGGCTGCGAGAGCTGAGCGGACTGCTAATGCAATGTGTGCAATAAAGCAGCAAACCACAATTAATGAGACAAGAACGGAAGCACTTTTAAGAGAAAATTGCATCTGTGTTCAAGGTTTTAGCCAAGTTTGTACAAAAATATGACTGCGAAGCTTTATATTTTCTCGAGTTCTCATGTATCACACTGAAAAGGCTCATTTACGCTGCATTTCTGCTTGTTCCAAACATAATTTCTGTTTCTACATTTGTACTTCCCTTCGCTTGTAATGGCCAGGCTGACCATTAGAAGGCGCTAAGCAGTAGTTAGAGAATTTGCCAAAACAAGTAACACAAGAAAACAATATTGAAGCTTATAGAACAATATACAGCAATATGTTTTTTTTATATTTTTTAGAATTTTTAGATCAAATTTGGTGAAAAGGTGGCAAGAAAACAAAGTGAGATATGCATTTATTTGTTTTGTAGCTTGTTTTTAGAGTAAAAATCTTAAGTTTAGCCATTACTGTCGTTCTGTGGTCTCCAGTTGTCAGCTCATGAACAGCTCCGTTGCTACACGACTGATCGATTGGTAACATATGAACTGCAAATGGATCAAATGACAGATAGAACACAAAGAACAGACCGAAGCTTCAAAGTGCATCCTTGTGTCTCAAACTAGTGCTTAAATGAGCCTTAGTTACTCCAATCTTTACTTGTGTTTCTGACAAAAGTACAGCTGTGCGTAGTATTAGCTCAATGGGCCACATGTTACTTAAGAGACATTTTTCTCCCTCTGAATGTGCTACTGCAGGTGCTATTGTACCTTTGAGAGTGCAGCTCACATGAGGATTTTGTGTTCTTTTCTTTACAGTGCTTAAATATAATTTTTCTTCAACATGCCAGCGTAACTATGCCATTGTATAAAAATAATTACTCCAATTTACTGTGTTTTGTATTGACACAACCAACAGAGAGATGCATAAAATAGCTGGCTATTTCAACACACGTCGTACACTTTGTTTAGTTAGGGCAGTACTTCTCAAATAGTGGGGCGCGCCCCCCTGGGGGGGCGTGATGCGATGCCAGGGGGGGCGCGTAACAGTCCACTAGATCAATAAGCTCCAGCCCTATCGGTCCTGAATCAGCGCGTTTCATAAAATCTGTCCTTTTCACGTGCCTTGTCTGCCCTGCTTTGATCATGGTGCCGGTACATTTCCACGTTTGCGTCTCTCCGTTTGTGTGTAGCGGTCCGGGCTTCTCGCGCACCGCGCCAGACACACACGTGGAAAGAACGGCCCCGGCACCGCGCGCTCGCTCAACCGGACAGAGCAGCGTCAACAAGCCCGAGGTCGCGTGTCCGCGGTAAAACGCCTGATCTGCCACATCATTTCACCAACTTTACTCCACACAAACGGTACGGCTCTGATCACTTGTGGAATAAACAGCGCCCAGCGCCGCTTTCAAAGCCTTTTCTATTCAGCCTGTGAAGCTGACTACACTGTAAAAATAACACTGCAAAAAATATGAATAAAAAAAAAAAAAAAAAAAAAAAAAAAATTATATATATATATATATATATATATATATATATAATATATATATATATAAATATATATATATATATATATATATATATATATTATATATATATATATATATATATATTACAAAATAAAGTTAATATTTGTTGAACTTTGTTTCAAGTTGATATTGATTTACTTTTGTTAATGTTAAAAAGGATACACTTTTAGATTTACTTATACACTTTTTATTGATAATTATCTGATTTGTAGTCACCGCGGTGAGTAGGGGGGGAGCGAAACATTTTCTCTTTCCCAGGGGGGGCGCGGCAAAAAATAATTGAGAAGCACTGAGTTAGGGTTATGGGTGGGCTACATTTAAAGCATGTGAGACAAGTTTGGGACACATTTGAACAGTTTCAAGTACTTCTGACTGAAAGTTGGCATTAGGTTGGTTCACATGTGGCATGTTTATGGTAGCCAAATGAGAACCGAATTAGTGCCATTCATCACGGCATGTGGATGAAATGAAAGTGGGATATGGGCCTCATCTGGGCCAGACCAATTTTACTATCTGGGTAAAGTCAGCACAGTATCACAACAAAGTGTATATTTGCTTTCTTGTGAAATAGAGTTAGAATGTTGGCCTATATTTTTCTAATAACAGATGTTTATTTTGCTCAATAAAACAAACAACCACAGATTATTGAGCTAGATGCCTCTCCACAAATCTGACCTATAACTTAATTGGTGGCAATGCCGAAACAAGACATCTTGTTAATGTATCTATTTATATGAAAATTAGTCTGAGGTGTCCTGACTACATTTAGTAAAGTCCTGTTTGTTCCCTGAAATCCACTAATTGTTGTTAGCATTGTGGCTACTGCCATTAGCACACCGACACACCTCACTGCTAGGTGTGAAAAAAGCTTAAAACACATCGTAGTGAACAATTCAGAGGCTCACGATGCATTAGGTATATGAGCCTATAGTAGGAAGCTAAAAAAAAGCAAAAATTGGGTATAGCACCTTTAATTCCAATTAAACCAAAGGCAAAAGAATGTTCGATTTCTGTTCTGCTCCTGAATTCCTGGGGTTTCCTAAAATTTATTAAAATCTCATAACAGAGTTGGATAACACAATGACAGTTAATTAAAAATGCTCTTTTTTAAAACTCAATTATATTCCATTTTCATTGCAAAATAACAATATGTTCTTGTTACCATGGCTTCGTACCAGTTTTAGTACATTGATTTCTGCTACTTTGGAAAAAACGTGACAAAATGTGTTGCCTAATTACTATGCAGCATCATGTCAAAACACAACATAATTTCAAAATCAGTAAAAATCAGTATACAACTACACATAGTCAAAACTTCACACGTTTCATCCTATCAGACAGTATAAAGTTCAAACTAAGTGATCTAACCCTACACTGTATATCCCACCATAAACTTTGTGCCCAGGTAAGCACAAAGCACCAATGTAGTGTGAAGGTTAGAATCTCAGTACAGCATAGTCCTCCTTTTCTACATCCAACTGAACTTTTAATACGATGACGCCCAGGAGACATGATGCTAGCTTGGTGTTCCTTATTTGGATTGCCGGAGTGACAAGGTTAGCCATTGTGTTTTCTCATGCATGTAATCAGAAATACACATTGGGGACATCTCTGTTTTAAACACTCGCTTTTGCAGAGCCGCTTTGAACCAGCCTGCAATTTTGACCAGCTTCTATGACTTTGAAATTGAACTCAACATCGGGCACTCAAAATTTCCATTTAGCAGTGAAGTGCACTCGCGATGCACTATTTACAGTTCCCATCTCACAGGCTTACCACGGAGAGCTGCAGGAATAATGATTACAGGTTAACAGGCCAGATCAATGGTGTGATGCATGTGTTAGCCCATCTGCAACCACTGTTTTAAAATCACTTCTTCCCCCGTGTAAGGCCATCTCTCATTGACTCGCTCTCTCACATGTGCTCTGTATACGTACCGGCGTGTCAGCATATGCACTTTTAATTGCTGTGGGTTCCTGTCCTCTGAGAGCACCTCACCACTTCTCAAACAATTAGTTTAATGGAGCATTACTCCACTATTGGGCCTGGCAAAGTCAATACATTGACATTTAGCCGACATGAAAAGTGTGAAGGCAGCCACTCACCAAACCGTGACACACTTTAGAATCAGACACAAACACCACAAAGTGCACTTAGCAGAGCACAACATGGTGTTAATATGGTGGAGTGAAAAGGCAAAAACAACAAACATTAAATTGAAAGAAAAAAAAAATCTTTTGACTTGTCCATGCAAGTAAAATCATTTTTGTTCCAGTGCAGATACTGTATATTGCAGCTGTTAAACTCTACAATGAAACTGAGGTATGCTTTTAAGCAGGAAGTGTGCTGCTAGCATGCTTATTCAGTGATACTAAGAAACAAAACTTGTTTCTAAAAGTGGCAAAAAAGCTAACATAAATGAATAAGACAGAAATAGATGTGGACTACTACATAAAGTTTTAAAGACAGTGAAAACCTGATACTGTGCCTTTAATAACTTATATGTTTACAAGGAATGTCAAGTTATTAATCAAGGTTGGATGTATTTATACTGCTGATTGTTAAAAACGGACTTTTACAATTGAAAACGATTTTAAAGTAAACTACAAACCTCTGATTATTGGTTTAAGCCTGTTCTGTTTTTGCTATTTAGAAACTAGCAGTGGATTAACACGGATCCACTTTATCCACGTAGCAAATGCCAATTTTGTTTTACACAACCTATTAAAAACCTTCTAATGCCGGCTGTATAAGTTCAGGACTTAGAAAGTGTTTAAAACAAGAGCCGAGAGTCTGTGAATGGAATCTGCAAGACGTCTATATTCTCCCCTGGTCCCTATATGAGAGTTCTCACAGAAACCAACATGAATCAGTGCAGCTTTGGTCAACTAAGAAGCAGTTTGCAAGAAAATCACATCACCCATTGTTTTCCCTCATATGAATTGATTTCAACTTTTTTTATTCAATTTTAGCTAGCATTAAAAAAAAAAAAGCATAAAGATTTCTGTTTAGTTTATTAAACACACTTTTGCACTAAGACGGGATGGGGACTTTGACTCTTCATTATTGAAAAAAGAAGCACAGTTTGGACACATTGAGCACCAAAGGACTCAATGAAGATTTCATTAGAGGACGTATCCTATGACTGCTAAGACGTGTTGACATCTATACTACAGTGTGGTGTAGTTATATCTGTAGTTGTGTACAAACTCTGCAGTATGTTCATTAATGTGTCTCTTCATCTATATCTTTTCTTTGTGTGTTTTTCTAAACTGGTGGCTACCACAGATGTGTTTTTGCTTGCCTTAAAAGGTAAGATGCACGTGTAAACAAATGTCATCATGCAATACTTAATGACGGGTTACCCCTTGAAGCATGTAGAGCATGATATTCAGCAAAGTGTATTTTATCCATGTGAAGATGTACATCCTGTATGTGTGTAACATTTTGTATATTTGTATAAAATACATTTTGTATTGACCAATACATTGTTCACGTGACCTGTTTGAGGATTGTATATAAGAGTCAGGTGTCTCTTAGCTCATTCATGTCTAATGAAGGGCTAGACACTCGAAATGTCACTGGGTTAAGCAAATAAATGACGTCGGGAGCTACATTGGTTGTGGGGATCATCTCTCTCCCTTCTCGTATATTTGTCCCCTGTGTTTTACAAGCTTTTTAGAATTTCGATTTGCATGTTTTTTGGCTGTTTTCACAATTCTATTCATTAGTATTTAACACAGAAAATAATTAAGTTTCTTTATCCAAAGTTTGGCTCCTGCACCAAATCACATGCTTTTACTGAAGCTCTCGACATGACTGGATTATGATCTCACTTTTGACTTATTGCAGCTCTACTGAACATGTACACTAGACCATTGTAGCTGATCAAAAAATAGGTATTTTGGTATCAACTCTTTTAGGGTGTGCTACATTTATTTTTCCAACCATTTAAATCACTTTTTTCAAACACACAGTGTGCCTCCAAACATCTGCACACACTGAATTCTGACGGACTTGTATAACCACGGCGAACCCACAAACTAATTACAGCAGATAGACTCGACGCTCCAAACTAGATTAATTCATTACTGCAACAAACAAGCCTAGCTGCTATGTTGTATCCAGTGTACAAATCCGAAATCCTTTTAACAACAGTTCTGAAAAGCTGGTCTAAAGCAGCGTGCTATGGAGACTGCTGGGGTGTCGGCGAGCACAGCAACACGCATAACCTTTTCTCTAACAGAAATAAAATATCACTAACGTAATGTCAGAACTTACCCACTACTGTGCACTTTAAAGTTCATCCTTTTGGACTCAAATAGTTTTATTGTGCAGATGAAAGCCAAAACCTTTCTGTTCTTGTATTGTCCAGTGAGAAGAAGACTGCAGCACTGCTTGGCAGGAGAAAGTTTATGTGAGGTATGCGGACTTTAGCCTTAGGTTACAATGTGCACTCACTCAGAAGTGCTCTGTTCTCCTCACATCTGCCTTCACATGTGCTTTCATTCACTTTATATCACTGAGTACACAGACTTTTTAATTCTGAACATCATTAAAATACATTTGAATAGCGGCTCATGGATTTTTTTCTTTGCCATTGCAATATCTAATATTTATTTAATGATGTGGCAGAGTGTTTGATGATGTCTGTAATACATTTTAAAAACCTTAGCAGTCTATTTAAGTTAGAGCTGCTCGATTATAATGAAAATAATAATCACGATAGTTTAAATCATAATTGAAATCACGATTATTGAAACAATTATTTCCTTAGAGAGACTGCAGAGCGTTAAGAGTGAAGACATAAAAGGAAATAGGTGGCCTATCTCACAAAAATACTTTTAATTATATGTTGCCATGTGGCTTCAACAGTAATTCATGGTTATTTTGCGTTTTTGCTTTTCGAAACATATTGACGTAAAAAAAGGTGTGAAAACATGCTCATGTCCGTTTTTGACTTCTATGTTGTATGTTGTATATCTGCTGATTTGTTTGATTGTTTTAGATTACTAGTTTGCCAATGGTTGCCATCATACTCTCCTCTGTCAATAGAAAACATTGTGTATTTAAAATTAGAATTTACTTCTCTGGAATAGAACTTAGCACACACAATACTGACTTGTATACAATATTACTTTGGCGGTAGTGATAAGCACAGATTTTTTTCAGAACTTTGTGTGCTGTAAGACAAATGATAGCTTTAGGTGTTGTTAAAGTATCTCTTGTGTGAAAAACCAACTGAACTCCTCATAGCGTTCATAATTCTTCTGTCAGTTTGCCCAAGGTGTCACATCTGATGTTGTGTCTGAATTTGTGTACATTTTCATGTGGACTGGCACTGAGCTTGTGTAACATCGCCATAGTTACTGTTAAAAAATCTATCTGAAACAGTTGATAGTGCTATCTTGTTGACCCAGAGAAACCAATCTTCTCTGGTTTGATGTCAGCTCAGAGCAGGACCTCTGATGGCTCCAAATATCAAACATGTTTGGCATTCTGTGAGCAGATTGTGAGAAATGGTGCTGCTTAAAATTGGATCTGAACTGTAAATGTCTCGGAAATGCTAGCTGTGAGTAATCTTCTTCAATGCGCTGTGCTCCTCTCTGCCCTTTCAGCCCATGTTTAAAGATTACATATGTAGAGAGCATTGGATGTGATGGTGGAACACATGGGGCACGCAAGTCCGACTGTAAAAGGCATGCTTTTCACAACAGCGTTCAAAGGAAATGTACAAAATACCACAGCACATATTTCAGATACGACTGTGACATTTCTGTTTGATCAAAGAAAAACACACTTTTAATCATGACAAAATGTCACGCTTACGGTTATAATCTACATCAATCAAACTGAAGACAGTAATACAAAGGCAGAGATTTCTTAGTAATATGAAATCAATTGATATTTCAAGTTAAATATAATACTGGATTACTGTATACAATAATTATTATTCACACAAACTGCACTTCCACCCTTTTTTATCACATAAGAAATTTCAAACAATTAATTCACATATAAATGTATACGCTCGATGTATTTATTTGTTTATTTCCATGTCACCAGTGTTTAAATGTCTATTGTGGAAGCACAGTAAGAAGATGTCTTGCGACCTCAGATTCCATATTGATATGTCGGTCCAGGTGGAAAGAGTCGTCATCAGTATGGGCCTGTGGGAAAGCGTGACATTTGCTGATAATTTGATCATCACAAGGATTTAAATGAGCTGCTACACTTCTGACACCACAGGGACATGACTTCATCAATATGTATATGCCAACGTCAGCTTTTCCTGCTTTGGGTCATATATGCTGTTTAAAAACTGGAACAGTATTCAATTATTGGGTATTGAATTAATATTGAAGCTTGGCTATAAGAGTGGAGTGGATTTATTCAGCTCTCTTTCTTGGCTCAGCTCAAATTTTGCTGGCCAGTAGTTGTACAAAAATACATACAGTAAAAAATGCATTAAAAAAATTATAATAAAGTAGGTTTAAAATTGGTATACATCATTATTATAGTTGTTCTAACCTTGAAATTGGTTTAGATGTTTAAATGTTCTCTTTTTGTGTCGTGTCAGTTGATGTTTATGTTCTAAAACTAAAAACTAATACAAAATATGAAGACAACAAAAAGTAATTACTGCGATTGCCTTTCTACAGATCTGATCAGGAACGTGGTCAGGAAAAAATTGTAGTATATAAAAATGTTAATAGTGGAAGATTCCTGGCTAAGCAATAGAAACAAGTACCTCACCCTCCAATAAAAAACGTAACTTTTACCGTAGCAGTTTATGAACAATGCAACCAGGAAGTGTTTTTTTGTATTTTTGTGTCAGGAGAACAGTGTTCCAGTGGTACTTGGACGATCAATAACACATGTATCAGGGGCTGCTCTTTGTGGGGTCGATACAGTCACTACTGAGAATTAATTAGAGCCAAACTTGCATAATATGTTCGCTTGACCTGCTTAGGGAAGTCCCCAGGAAACACTTCTTATGAGGTGCAACCTTATAGAGTGCAGGCCTATTCAACTTAAGGCCCGGGGGCAAACATAGCCCTCTAACCATCTGATCTGATCTTTAACTAGTCTTTCAAATATTGCAACTATACATTATTTCTTCTTTGTAAAGTTAAACATGAGTGTATCTTAGTTTTGGTGTCATTCTGCTTTACCAGAACTGGTTTTGGTTGTTACTCTCGGTTCAGACTTGGCTAGCAATGGTTTAGTCCTTTAGTTCTGGTTCAGTGCTGGTTTGGACGGTATTGTTGAGCAATTCAAATCCAACAGAAGCTATAGCAATGGTGACTGACATGACTGAAACAGATGGACATTTTGAACAACCCTAAATTTTGGCAGCATTGGTCACATGCTGTGGAACTAGTAGCCGTTGCTTTCCGAAAAATCTGTCTGAAAAAATGTGTTGTATAGTCTTTATAATGCATAGTCTCCATGGAGATTAGATAAGTCTTTGATAATCTACCAACAATTGCCTATTTAAAGGGGACATAAAATGCTAAATCAATTTGAGTGTGCAACACAAAGATTTTTTTTTTTATTTATTGCTACTTTGTATGTGTTCCTTAGACAACATTGTCTCCTTTTATTTGAGTGTAAGATAAGGTATGGGGTGAAGTTCTAAACTGCACTGTAGCAGAGAAAAAATTATGATAAATTGTACTTGAATTCTGGCACAAACATCAAACAGAATAAAGTAGGTGGTTGAGGTGAAGCTCACTAAAATATTTAAGACTATGAAAAAAAAAGCAGAAAGAATACCACTCTGCATGATTTGTACAGCTGGTCTACTGTAGTTTGAAGATCACTAAATTCTAAAATGCCACAGGTAATTTGAGGTAATGCACATACCTCAAACCAGTGTGACCTAACCAAATACTTCTGGAGCCCTGGGTGTGCCCAAATTATTATATAAAATAAGTTAATAATAATAATATTAATAATAATATAGAAACTCTAGTGTTACAACGCACAGTTCAAGAATAAAAAGACACATGCAATAAAAAATAAATACAAAGCCATGCTAACTTCTGTGTGTTAAGAATCCTTAACGTCAGAAAATGATGCTGAGTGAAC
Source organism: Mugilogobius chulae (assembly GCA_038363315.1). Classification (NCBI taxonomy): domain Eukaryota; kingdom Metazoa; phylum Chordata; class Actinopteri; order Gobiiformes; family Gobiidae; genus Mugilogobius; species Mugilogobius chulae. The sequence goes on along the minus strand of CM076395.1, from coordinate 34,562,909 downwards.
AGGCTAAGAAACAGAATCATCTGTAATAATCATTGTGTTCATTTTTTCAACAGTGTGACTGAGGCATGCTTTCTTATGTGAAGCTAAAGTTCACATCTAAAGTCTCCGCTATATCCACAGTTTATTTTGTCCAGACTCCACGTGTTTGTGTTATTTCATCTCTGGGCCTAGTCCTATGTTCATTCCTCCCAGTAATGTTTCCCTCCGCTGTTACTGAGCTCAGGACTAGTACGGGTTAATCAGGAAGTGCACTAACAGTGACTTTTTGTGAAATGTATGAATCTGAGAAAACATCTGTGTTTGCCTTTTCAGCAATCATGGTCAAGAGAACAAATCATCTCTAAAACAAATGCTGCATGTCTCCAGCATTATAATTCATTCTTGTAATTGGGAGTCAGTCTTGCGTCAATATTAAGCTGCATGCTGGAGCCTGCACTCTCACTAAATGCACTTTTAAACGGGCTAGACGCTGTCATTTCCAAGAAGCAGCACCTTGTAGACAGCGGCACACATGAATAAGACTTCAAGCAGCATTTGTCCTACACTCAGTCCTATTTTTGCGAGAGCAAGGAGAACTCGAGTTTGGTCTAAAACCCAATGTATGTTCGAGCATAAGGAGCACCTGATCCTCAGGGTCCTGCAGAAATTTCCACACGGTGTATGTCTGGTATGTGTGTGCATATTGTCAGCCAGGAGGTGAGTGCTTCTCGCAGGACTCAGGTTTGTGGATTATAAATAGATGCGGTTGTTTTTCTTCTTAAATTTAGTTGATGCAGCTGTTAATCAAGTGCACTGACCCGTAAAGTACGGTATTTAACCATCACAAAGACTTATTAAGAAACTAAACTAAGTAAGCAGCACATTGCATAGCTTTGCATAGCAACAGTAAATTAAATGATTCTATTTTGAACATAAATTGGACTAAGAAAAGCTTTCACTTTATCTTTCTTGCCAAAAATAATACACTGAAATCTCTTCTGTCACCCACTTTCAAGCCAGAGTATGTGGTCAGTCTTTCTAATACAGTTTTAAAACAGCCTAAAATAAGGTCAACACCTTTTGGAAACATTAAGCCACCTGTATAAACCCGCGGCTACTCTTGGCACGGCGTTTATTTAAATGATAAAGATGCACAAACTGGCAGAGCGGGCGATTATTCAAATGACTGCCGCAGGGACTTTTATGTGAAAATGTGAAGCCTTTTTGGCCGCTGCAGGAGTGAAGCTGGAGGCACTGTGCCCCTGGCAGTAAGGCCGTGCCAATTCTAATCATGTGTCCCGCAAAGCCCCGTGTCTCCAGGGACGGCACCAAACAAATACCTCTGTGTGCGCAGGCAGGGGACAGGGACACAGGAGGAAGGGAAGGTCGCGTGGACGGAATGAGACACAACTGAGAGCAGGAAAAGCTGGCAAAGCAGTAACACAACTTGTAGTCTTTAAAGGTAAAAGTGCAAAACATATTGACCAAAAATAGTACAATTTAATGCATGTAATTACACATTTTGGAGTCTGTTTTCGGTTTGTGGAAAAGTATCACCTTGAAGCCGGATTTTTGTTTAAACTAATTTGACCAAATAGTGTAGTAAAATTTTATACGTGGAGATAAACCTATTTATCGATCCAATAATTGTCAGGTTAATTCCACAGTCAATATTATTATCATGCTTTGATCAGGCTGCTGCATAAAAAAACAACAAAAAAACAACAACAACAACAACAACAACAACAACAACAAAAACAGCTTCATTTGTGGGAAGTGGAAAAAGGAAGCTGCAAAACAGGATTGTGGGTGAGTTTATTCTCAGATCGGCTCAATAAATCAGTCAAAAAAGAGCAACAGAATGTACTGCCCCTGGTTAACTGGTTTTGGGTTCATCATCTGCCATAAAAAAAGAAAAAAATAAATGAATAAAATCTCAGTTGTTTTCAGTTGCAGTCCATTGTAGATTTCACAAACTTGCTACACTCACTTGCTTTTGGTTTCTCTATCTGTGTCATTTTGTATTTTGAAGCACATCCAAAGGCATTTTCAAACTTTTATTCAGCTGTTGACCTGTTGTTGACCTCTTTTTCACATAGGACATATTAATTCCTCCCACGCGTTTAAATAGGCTAAACAACACATTGTATAGAAGTTAAGATTCAGAAGATCACAATGTAAAAAACACAGCCCCAGGGCATCCAATTATATGAGAGGATTAGAAAGCAAGCTATACAGTTGTAGCAAAAAAGAGCTTAAAGCAAATAATGTGGGGCCTTCACATTTTGTTTTCATGGAGAGTTGACACCACTTTTTCTGATAATATATGAGCAAATGTGTGGAAGAAATGGAGAAGTAGAGTCCATGCCCTCTTTAGCCATCAACTAACCCTCTTTGTTCTTCCACGGATAGTCGTTTGAGCCGGATCAGCAGCAGCAGAGGTTTATCTGGGCCTGTTTTCATTGCAGGACTGCTGACAAGGCATGCTCCAAGAATAGATCATGACTTGCAATTGAATCCAGAGACAAGAAAGATTATGTTAATGAATGGCAAAGTGACCCTATACAGTATACTACTCTGTGATCAGACCTGTTTTTCTAATAACTTTTTATGTCTTGGAATATGCTTCCTGAGACAGCTCAAGTGGAGGAGGATGCCAATAAAATGCCAATAAAAATGTTTAAAATCAGCAATATCGATCTCTGTAACATTGATTTAACTGAACATTTGACTTATTCTCACCCAGTTTTATGAAGTTTATAATTGCCTTTTGTCCAGTAAATATGACATATGTAGAGGTAATTCCACAACTGTGCAACCACCTTGGAACCAAAATACACATGACAGATGTTTAACAACTGATATCTTTGTTAAGAGCTTATTTAAACTCTAACTAAATGGTCAGTTTTGTGTAAATTGTCTTTGCGTGTTTGCACTTTTCATGACATACATGAAGGGATTATGTAAAGGTCACTTCATTGTCTCATAGCACCTTTCTAAGGTTTGCATTCACAGTTTAATTTGCCTTTTTACAGAGTATTACTCTGCTTAATGTTACACAGTCAGGCACAGTTTGGTAATCTATTTTATACACTTTTTAAGTTCTTCGAAATAATTACTTCATTATAGTAGAGGTTTTTGTAAACAAAATTGATCTCAGTTTAGTTAAATGTACCTGATTACTTGATTTTAAACTCGTTGAAACAGTCCATGTGTTTTGCTCATTTCTGGTCATCTTAATTATTCTTTTTACAATTTTCCTATACCTAGCATGCCAAGAGCACACTTCCTGCATTTAAAACACTCTTATCGAGAAGGCAATAAAAAATGATTTCACTTCAAAATGAGAATGCACAATACTGGTACAAGGGCAAATACTTTTAGTCAACTAACCAATGCATGTTTTATTTTTGTTTAAAATTACTTAAGTCAACTCAGCTCTAAATATAACACAAAAACACCAAGGACATGTATCAAGACATGATAAATAAACAACGAGTGTAGTCAGTTATTGCAATGTTTTTATGACTATTCAATGAACCATAATTATTCGATGTAATGCCCTTCCTTGTGGTCATAAGTTCAGCCGTGTATAACGTGTATTAACGGCCACACGCTCACATGTCGTCCTTGGAGACCTCTGGCTTTCAGGAATTACTGTTATTTATTGGTGTTTTTCCAGTCAGGCTGTTACTCAGTGTTACAAGACACCAGCTCCTGTGTGGCGTGTGTAGGTGGGAACAACGCAACATGCTTTTATATTCTTGTCCTGCAATAAAAATGTGAATTATTTATAACAATGACCATCTGCCATGAAATTAAAGCCTCACTTTACAAGGAGGGACGTTCCAATGACAAGGAAGATTTCTGTTACCACCAAATTTTAATATATCAGTTAAAAAAGTTACAATACAAACACTTTTTTTACAGCTGCTGTTGCTAATCACATCAACAGTTTTCACATGCATGGATTTTTGGGCCACTTTAAAACTTTTGGAAAAGCGACAGTTTTTGGAGCAATGAAAAGTTAAACTGTTGCCAAAGCTCCTCTTGATATTTTTCATCTTTAACCAGTAAAAAGTTCTCAAAATAAATAAACTGAAGACTTACAGAAGCCAGAGTGACAAGATCAACTACTGACTTTGAAAATCATTAAGTTTTTGCCGTATCAAAGACTTTAGACGTGGCTCTATAGGTTAATAAGCCAAATCTACATGTCTGTAATTATAAATCACTTTTGCTGCCTGCCTGTAGGACAGAAGAGAGGACACAAAAGGTGAAAAGCAATAAACTGAACATGAGAGGCAAAGGGAGTCTCCTGATGCCAATTTCATGCATTGATGATCACACTGTACTGAACACACCGGAGGAGGGCAAACATGCAGCAAGTATAGCCCTGAAACTATAGAAGGCATTGATTATAGGGACGGATGCTGTCATGGCAGAGGAATAAAGAGATGGACAAAATGGAGAAAACACTAAAAATATGGGCTGCAGGCCAAGTTGATTGGCCAATGGATTCTTAGTCAAAGAAAATTAGTAAGTCTACTAATTCTTTATTGAAAAGTAACAAAATGACGTGCATTAGCTGACAATTTGGAACTGAATCATTGGTCTAATGGCTATTTAGATAAATACACAATTTCCTCTTAATTTGCTGTGCAAAAATTGTTTCCTTTAAATTGCATCTTAGCAGTTTTAGTTTGATACGCAGTCATATTAAAAATAATAAAAATTTAAAAAAGGCTTGGTTAATGAATCAATTGATGAGACCGAAATTGTTCTTGGTCAACTAAACTATGCTGAAAATAGTTCAAATCTATTCATTGATATTCTAAAATCTTCAGCCTTATTTGCCTCTTTACAAGCTCAAAGAGGACTGGTCCAAAATAATTTTTCAGTTAAAACTCTTTAGTCAGATCATATCATCATCATAAGTTTTCAAAATATTCCCTGGAGAACAGCCAATTAGAGAAACCAGACAGTGCCAGGCTTCACTCCCTATACTGCTCTTAAAATGTAGCGAATACCTGGAAAGTATCATTTTGCAAACGTTTCTATTTCATCACTTCTAAAATGTCACTGTAACCATCACCTTCCCTTCAGTCATTATCATGCTGTGTTTTTTTTTAACAATTAAGAACAAGAACTGGAAGCTAAAGATCATCTAAAATCAAATGTGTTTAGAAAGCTAAAGCATATTTTCTTCCGAGTTTACATTCCAACTTGAACCAGCAAGTAACTTTTTACTCAGGTGTATGACTAATCAAATTCTAAAAAGGAAGAAAAGAGATATCTACAAATAAAACTTGCAAGTTCCTCAAGTCTAAATATGTGCTTTTAATATTTTAATGCTACATACTTTAAAAAAGGAAGAATCTTTGAAGGTTTTGGTATGAATTTTATATAAACTGCCTGAACTCCATTTTTGCGTTAATAGAAATACTCTGCATGAAAAGGTAATATAATGAAAATCTAAATCTTGAATCATTTTGGACCAGCCCTGACATTCTCTGGTTGCCATGGTGTTGCTCGGATGCTTTTACGGCTGACTGACAGAATTTCAACTAAACTAAAAAGCATCTTGTGTGATTGCAGTCCTAAGGTATACCTAAATCTATTCAAAAACATGTGAGAGCAGCTTCAAGGAATATCTCCCAAAACGTGCACAAAGAAGTTGTGCAGAAGCAAGCATATTAACAAGTTTTCATTTTCAACCATCTTTTCCAAATTTCAAACACTTCCCCAATCGTCAAAACAATGTTGGAATTGATTGAGTCATTTTCATGTCTTTCACGCACCTGTTGGTCTTTGTAAATTGAGCTGTTTTCAGTAAAAGTGATTCTTAGAAGAGCTTCCTGTTATAACACCTGTGATACTCCTGGACATGAGAAGGAACACTTTAGAACAGAGAAACTGTGACTCTACTTAAACTGCCCAAAAAGACCTTAGTTTGAGATTAAATTCTATAAATAAAGACATTGATTTCACTTTGTATTACTGAACATACATTACACTATAAAGTTTCTGTGAGAAAATCTTGCATGTGGACGAATCCTTCTTGTATATTTTATTTTTTCTTGTCACAGTCCCAAATACGTTAACAGCAATGATTTGGAGCCTGTCCATTCAAATGATTGGATCACACACTGCACCAATCCTCATTGTATTATTCTAAGTATTCATAGGCCTTTGTCTTATTATATTTCTGAAGGTCGCAGCCGACACAGTCTCTCAGAGCACTGCAGTACATTTCCAGCTCTTGAGAAGTCCAAAAGTAATAAATTACATTAAATCACAGCCAAGGCTGGGATTTATAGAGAATATAATATAGTCCTGTGCCATCTTGTGCTGTGCTCAGAAAGAAAGGGAGAATTCTTATTCATTTCAAACAGATTTTGTTTCTAAGAAACTTCCTCAAAACAAGGTACACTGTTGGAAAACTTTGTGGTTGCCTGGTCGGAAATTCAAAGTGCTGCTTATTTTTGCCACATTGTTGGATAGTCTTTGTAAAGTCCAATAGTTTTAGTACTACCAAATTGCAAAACTATTCCAGGTCTGTCTAGAGATAAAGTAGATCTAAAACTGGACTAAAATTGGAACTTTAAACAAAAAAAAAATACTCATAAACAGGACCCAAAAGTTGATCAAATTGACTCTAAATTAACCACATACTTAGAGCATCTTGTGTGCCACTAGTGGTACATGTTCCCCAATTTAAGACACACTATTTATGTTTTCCCCCCTGGATACTACTTGTTTAGGTTGTTTTTCAATATAATTTATTCAAACTAAAAGGTATTTGTACAAAATCCTCTCCAAGCCATGCTTTTACTGCAGACCCAGGCAAAAAATGTTTTATCAAAATGTCAAAGCTCCAATTCAGAAAACAAGATACTTGAAGTTACTTACTATTTAAGAACATGATAGAAAAACAGAATAGCAATTTGACTTTTGAGTAAGTCAATAACTTATTATTTGGAAAAAACAGTGTAGATGATCTTGTTCACATTACCCCCTTTTAAATCTGTATTATTTTAGTTTTGTTTTTTAGACCTGGGTTAGTTTTGGATCTATACATATCTAGATTATACTTATTTAAATCTGATTGGAAGAGAGCCAATTCTCTAAAGTGGTGCTTGGTGCTAAGTTTGTGTCCCTAAAGAACGTGCAGCTGCATTAGACAAGTGTCAGGAGGAAGAGATCTACATTAGAAAGCTTTAAAGCAGTTTTATCCCTGGCTCATCTCAAAAGCACTTGTTAAAGGTAGCATCCTGCCTGAAGCTTGTTGTTCTCATCTCCCAAACAGATGCGTGCTCCACTGTTATCTCCCACTCAAAGAAAAACACACGCTTGAATGTCTATCCACAGATAAAACATTGTGCATATAACGTACATTGATATCTCTGACTGTACGATTTCACGCTGAGATGAGATAGGGAGGGGAGATGGCAGCTTTCACAATGCATGATCAGAACTGTGATTGATGAGACAGCCGACAGTGGTTTTGCTTTTTGGGGGTTTTTGCTGGAGCACAGCACAAAAGCTACAGTGATGAATGAGTTTACTTTGAAATACCTGATGAAGGCCACGGCTCAGAAAAGCAACTCAGAACTCAGAGCAATTCAGAGCAGGGCTGTCAAAAGGGAGAAAAGTCAGATACTACGCTGGGATTGAAAGTAGATACTCAACTGAACAAATATTGATATATTTATAAAAAAAATAACAGCAATAATAATGAACAGAACAGAAAACAAATGTCACGTTTTGAAGAGTTTTAAGCAATCATAGTCATAATCACACTTTGCTTTTATAAACGAATCTACTTATACTGTGCTGAAAATGGCATTCTATACAAAGATTTGAATTGATTGCCATCATTAGGGCTGTAATCCTTTAGTTGTTTAGTCGATTAATCAGTCCACAGCTTCTTAGTCGACCAAAATTTATATTAGTTGACTAAATATTTTAGATAAATTGTGGTTTTATACTGAAACGGGACAGTGATTTAGTTGAGGATTTGGGACTGAATCATTGGTCTAATCTATTTTCATATAAATACCATGTTTCCTATTAATGTTGTTTTTGCATGAAGATTTTTAGTCTTTTTGTTTGGGTCAGACAAACATTTTAGCTTTAGAGCTTTATCCACGTCTCGTTTTGAGTTGATGGGACATGCCGTTAGTTGAACAAGAATTTCTTTGGTCAACTACAGCCCTAATCATCATGGTATCAAATTGGTATTGAGAACTGAGTCTTTTCCTTACTATGGAAATCAAGTTTGAAATGTTTGTATTGTGACATCACTAACTCAGTGCTGCTAGTACTTTACTTCACTTTACTTTGAAATTGAGACAAAGTTGGATTTGAATTGTCTTTGCAGATTTTCCATCGATAAATATATAAATAATTCAATAGTGATGCATTTTTTAGAGCAGTGCAAATGCAGAATCTTTGCATTTTGCAAAACTAAAATATTTTCTGGGTTGACAGATGAAGAGAAATGATTCAATGATTTGTCCTAACTGTCCAACCAAATCAATGTAATAATGTTAGACATAAAAATACTTTTTCATTTTGCAGGTAGGAAACTAACCGCCCAAAATTCAACAGCCTTATTCTCTTTCTTGTTAACACAACCTTGGTGCAGACTGTGATTTGGCCAAGGTTTACACCATTTGTGATTTTTTTTTTTTTTTTTGTGAAGTTCAGCATCTGCTTGTCTCAGTTGAGTTGTTACTGGTTTGCTTGGATAGTTACAGTACAAAAAATGCATCTTCATGAAAATACCACAAGCTAATTAACTGAATACTATATTTGTAAGACAAACTGTGGCAGACCATCCACCAGAAAAGTTACACAGAGCACTTTCAAACTGGTACGCAATCTTCAATAAGATCAGAAATAGTACACATGTAAACCGTAAAACTTTGCAACATTTCTCTGGCAGGAATCCAAAAACGCAAACCTAAAAAGTAGTTTTAAAAAATAACCTTCGCACCCTGGTGTGTGTTTTGCGTGGCACTGTCTTTTCTCTGCTTCCAATGTCATGGCTTCCTGTTATTTCTGTTGGAATAGGAAGAAAATATTTTGCAAAAAGTGTCAGGAAAAGTCATGCAGAAAGGAGGTGAGATTCATTCGGCACAGTCCTGTTCTCAGTCCTGGAGCACAATCCCATCGTTCCTGGCTACAGTTTTGTAAACAGGCCGTCTCGTACAGCCCACATGGCAGAGGCAGCTCGCGGCCAAAACTGACAGATACTAAACAGCCAAACTGCAGCAAAACAATAAGTTCTCCCATGTTCGACACTCGCTGCTCGCACTCCCCTCTCTCTCCATCTGCCCGACTCCATCAGCATCACACCAACCCCGAGTGGAGCAGAGGCAGGACACGGTGGAAATGAGGCAATGTAAGGAAAACCCACTCAAATTATGCAGCTCACAGTTTTTTAGGACAAAATAAACAATGACTAGAAGAGCTCATTCGAATAATTGTCTAAGTTTGTGTTTTGTGCCAATTTATTACTAAAGAATTTGATCAGAGAGATGATTATTTGATTATTTATTTTGTTCTCTAAATTAGGCTTGTTTTTTAATATTGGAGTACATATTGCATAAGAATATGTGGGCTTCTGAGTTTTTATTTAGAAAGAAATTATTAGAAAGTAACACTTCCAGTTCCAGAAACCTGAAAGTTTAATCCCAGCTCTGTGGTGGTGTATGTGGGCAGGACTCTTGCTTGTGCCTCCAAAACTTGAAATGAAGCATAGATAAGAAGCATAGCCCTATCCAGTGTTTGTAAACCAAATGCTACATTACATCAGCCAACCACCACTCTGCATGTAAGTACTGTTTTTATCAACGAGAGAGTTGGTGTTTGGTCTAAATGACTTAGAAACAGGTCCATTTGCTTCCTGTTCAAAGCAGCAGCACTGATAAGCAACAGATATGAACTTTATTGGTCTTTATTGTTTGAAAGTGGCTACATGGCAACTTTAAACTCTACATAATTCACTATGAATCTGATCTGAGAAATCACTTGAATGACTTATATTTCAATATCAAATCCCAGCTCATAGGGGATTCGTCAAGAAGAGCAACTATTTGATTGTGATTTCATTTTTTACACAGTTTCTCAACTTGCTCAGCTGTAGATTTGATGGGCGGTTGTCAAAAAAGCTCTTACAAGCATACATAAAATAAAGTGTACCCTCTTTCCCTTAAGTCCTTATTTATTCATGAGAGTTGATTGGACTGCAAGGCCCATATACGCCACGTTGCATCATTGTTGGAGTAAATTGCTGCTAGAGGGAGCTGCTTGTTAGATTTACAGCGCCTTCACGGTGAAACTACCGAAGCGATGGGCGCTTTAATTAAGGAGCTAAAAGAGCTGAAGGGCAGCTTTCGAAGTGCTGATGTTGAGACGTAAAAACCACTGTCCGTTCACACCGATGAAGCAGATATGGCTCTGTTTACATATGTTTACCATTATTTAGACAAGGGAACTCCATTTGGCAGTTTGCCAAAGCAAAACAGGGAGAGCTTTTTTCTGGTGAGCAAAAGGCTTTTAGATAATGAAGCCTGTTTTGTTTACGGAATATGCTCGAAATAGATACTACGCAACAATTAAATCCCCAAAGTATTCGGCTGTGTCACAACTGGAATGTTTTACAGCACTAAACTGAGGTTAGAAAAAGCAAGATTCATCACTTTATGAAAAACCTGAAAATGGAGGTGAGAGATGGGATAAAATCTCATGCCCCATGATTGACAGATGAACAGGTCAATCAGGCAATGCGTATTCTTAAGAAATCAAAACAAACTTGGCTGTTTGTAATGAAAAAATAAATAAACCAGAAGCAAAAAAACTAGTTCAGTGTAAGGTAAAAGAAGTTTGTTCTAAATGACAGAGGTCCAAGAAGCGCATTTGTTTCAAGTCCATTAGATAAAAATAAGTATTGCAGAAGCGTAAGTTCTTGATTCCAGGCAAATCATATGTAAGAACATGAACACAGACTAATGATTTATGTGTATATCTTAAACATTTCAGCCTAGGAACAGTTTTTTGCAATATTATATCTCATTGCATATCGCATTTTTTTCTATATGTATATTATTTTGCAGTTTACAAAAGAGCTTGAACAATATAGCTTGTTGTGTCCAGAGTCAGGCTGTTACTCTCACATATACTGTACTCCTGAGGGCAATGGCGTGTCTCCCGGCTCCAGTCACATGCACGCTTGAGGAAGCAACCATGGAGAAAAACAGCCCACACGGAAAGACCAACACAGCACCATCCCCAAAGCATTTGTTATGTTCATAGCACACACTGATACACCAGAATTACCATAAGGAAGGAAGAAAACTTAATTGGTTCTCAGATATTTTATGAGTTTACATATGTTTTCATGTTTATTTAGAATTCAAAATATTGTGTAAATACTATAGTTTTAATTTAAACCTGTGGCCTTTGTCTTTTTTGTTTTTTTTCTCCCTAAAGTATTTCACTTTCCTGTCCGCAAAAAGTGTTTAAGTCCTAACTGCAGGTAAATATGTATGTGTGTGTATTAATCATGCGTCAAAAGTTTTGGAAGAGGTAGGAATCAACATCTTTAACATTCAAACTTTTACCATGCCCCTGGTTAGATCCATGCACATGTCAGTAAGCCCCTGTGGAAGCGTATCTGTAGCCTATAAGAAACACAACATTGTGCTGATTTGTTCAATTTATTTCCCAAGTTCATGTCCATTACTCGACTTTTTAAATAGAGCGAGGACATTATGCACTTCTTAAATGAAAGTTTAATGTCTTCTTATGTAGCCTCAAGTTTTAGTGCTTTCCCACTGAGTAAAACCGAGGACAGAAGTGGGAATCCTGTGGAGCTCAGAAGCCCATTTATTTTTTTCTTAAATCGGCCTAAGCCAGAACTTTAGCAAATGTTTGAGCTACCAAATAAATGATTTCATGAAGCTAAAATTCATAAATGTGGAAAAGTGAGTATAAGTTGCTAAACTGAGTTGTCCATTTCATTGAACATATTTCATTGTCCTATAAACTTGCAAAATATGGTAAGAGAATAAAACTGAAGTTTGACTTGCATTACTAAACGAAATCACATGAATTGAATGGAATCAGTCAATATTAGAACAAGTATAAAACAATGTGGCAATGTGAAAGGAGTGAGGCTTAGAAGTTCACTTTCTGATGGTGTGTGGAAGGGGTTGGGTCGACGCCAGGTTGTCTCCATTAAAGTGTCATTACTTTTCATAAAATGTTCCACACAATGGCATTAGAAAAATTAATCCTGCGTCTTGTCTTCATTAAAATAAATGTGTTTAATGTTGTGGAAAAGCAACCTAAATATTACTGCTTCTTTACAGGATACACTTTTAAAGAAGTCTTTCTTTGTACCGAAAAATACAGAACTCACAACTTTCAAAACTGAATATAGAACTGAATATGATTTTTACACCCCTAATATTGACATGCTTATCGTATGTTTTTGACATTTTCTTCAGACTAGGCTTTATTGAAAATTACTAAACGTTTTTCTATTTCTGTTAGTAGTCTGGAATTGACATTGAATTTTTTCAATAATGAGTTTTAAATTAAACTTTTGAGGACCATGGCAACACTTATCTGGGTCAAACACAGAAGACACATTTTCATATGAACTCTAAACTTACACTTCCATCACCTTTCATCTGCAGACATTTGTTCATTTATTTCTACAACAAAAAACTTCATCAACACACTATTTCACATAAAAAAACAACTTGGTTTTACTGAATTTCCATAATGACTAACAACTCCCATTTCTTCCGGCTTCCTGGAGCGTTGTGACTAAATTAAAAATGATATACACTTTTGTCAAAGATTTCACAGGATTTATTCTGGGTTTGTTTGTTTTTATAAAGAGAAAATTGTGTAGACACGCATTCAACGCTCTTCAATCAATTTCAGAGTTTTTATGCAGCAAATAAAATAACCAAAGGCGACGTCTCGGAGTGTGGATGTGTCTGAAGAACATCGTGAATAGAATACAATTAATGCTGCAGCAGCCAATGAGAAGACAAGTTAACAAAAGCATCTTTATTAAACCCTCTCGCCTCGTGTCAGCCAGCGCATCTGTGAAACTCAGAGAAAAACTGAATGCCTTTTTCAAGCTCGACGCTGGTTTGCAAATGAATGTTCTTCTCCTTTGTGTCTCTTTGTAAAGTTATAGGACATAAATTATTATTCTGAGCCCCAGCCATCTGCTTTAGGACTTTCTCAGCAAAACTCTTTTATCTCTCTGTTCTCAAATGCCATGAATTGCAAAGATATAAGCAACACAGAGAGAGAGAGAGCTTAAGGCCAGACTGGAAACTGTTGCATTATGAAGTATTTACTTTATCCGGTTCATCTGGCTAACTAAAGGGCTTTATGTACACTTTTTACAGTGAAATTACTCAAAGGAGATGACAAAATGTTCTTCATCACAAGAAAATGTTACTAATGAATATGTCCAATGGGCAGAGTTTTTTCAAGTCAAACCAAATCCATTTATTTTTGTAGTTGCTGCAGTTGAAGCACCAAGTTACAAGTCAGATCTGTGGAGACTGGAGAGGAGAGCATGCTCAATGTGCAAATGCATGTTTTAAATGTATCTTTAAGAAATAATATTAATAATACAAAATAAAAAAATGTTATAAACTAATAGTGATGGATGTTTAAATAGGTGGGTTTCAGATGATATCACAACATTCTACAGGCCAATGTAATTTCAATGAGGTGAAGGGCAGCTAAAATAAATATTGTTTAAATGCAATTTATTTTTGTAATACAAATGAGTAGTGGGTCTAGTCATTATAGAAATAATCGCTTTTTAAATTAGCAAAATAATTTTTGAATCATTTCACGACAAAGTCCAATGTTACTAATAGGAAAAACTGCCTCTTGCCCTCCACCTGGCTTATAACTGCACCTTAATGGCTCTGACATAGCAGGTATTACATAAAATGAAAATTGTTTTATTATTATTATGTTAGGAAGTCAAGTAAACTAAATCAATCAATCAATCAATTAATACACTTCCTATTTAGCAATAATAATAATAATAATAATAATAATAATAATAATAATAATAATAATAATAATAATAATAATAATAATAATAATAAATACAAATTCACAGTAAACCAAAAAAAAAAACTCACCGAAACTCTCACAAAATTCACAAGTCATTCCCAATCCAAACAAGTAATAACAAAATAAATAAATAAATAATTATATAACTGTCCCTACTTTAAAGCCATACTGTGAAACTTTCCAGGCAAAAACTAAATTGCAAATCCACAACCAGTTTTTACAGAGTTGACAATTCTCCTCTGAATGTGATAAAAGTACTGGCAGAACTAATCCTAACTTTATTTGCATCTTAAACGAACATTTTCCATCTTTATTCACTGCATCCTGTCCTTGTTTGTGAGAAAACCCAAGCGGAAACAAAGAGGTACTATCTTCTATCGATAAAAAGAGAAAACATGCTCCTATTAAAGCCCTGGGCCTTATCTAATAACCGGGAACAATCTCTATGACCTTTCTGTCTTGGCTAATTTCACACAATGGCCTGACCTTTAAGAGTCTGTGGCCTACGTGAGTCTAGTTAAGGATCTTCAGCGTAACAAAGACGCCCCATCCTGCTCCAGACCTGCATAATTATTCCCTCTATTATTACCAGGCACTTGGCTTTTCTCAAATTCTCATCATAGTTGGTATTTAAATGAATCTTTTCTGGTTATATTGTGATTAAATATTTCATGCAGAGGATAAACAGTGTGCTGATGAATAATCATGGTTTGTTATTGTTGCAGTTGTGATCACAATCAAAGGACAGAGCTCAAAGTGAACTGAGTGAAGTTCTGTTTGGACCTTGGTAAAAGAATAGTTCTTTATAATGCCTTTTTTGCTTGTTTTTTTGTGGAATTGATTGTGAATTTTGACAGTGGGGGTTTTTATGTACTCATTCATCTATTCATTTGTTTATTTGTTCATTTATTTATTTATTGAGCACTGTTGGGTCATAAAAGAAGTATTAGGCCTTTTGGTAATAAGAATTACAAATACATCATGGGCTAATGCAATATTATCAAATAATTTAATTTCTATATTAACAACATTTAAAAATTTCTATAGCAGAAGTCTTATTATGACGAAAAGAAATTAACTTTACAATGTAAAAAACGTACACAAAAATGTATTTATCTGGGATATGGTAATATTTTACTCAATACTTATTTCTGCAAGGTTGGGAATGCTACTGCTTGTTTTTTGTTTGTTGTTCAAAAAGGTTGGTTGCATGTTGCCCTCTGAAAACCTGGCAACCCTGAAAAGCATGGAGCAGACACAAGGGAGCTTAAGTGACAAATCAATGTGCTAAAATGTCACTGAATGTGATTATTAAAACAAACAAACAAACAAACAAACAAACAAACAAACAAACAATATAGTGATGAAAATCTAATTTTATCTACTTCCTGTGACAACTTGCTATTTTGGTTAAATCGGCAATTTTCCTAAATTCAGTTCTTTCTCAAGCTAAGAGCCTTTTCCCTGCCCACAGTCAGTCTGTGATCTGAGCGAAAGAATTATCATCTGCAATGAGACTGAGGAAGAATTTCTTTGAAGCAATATGAAGATAGATTTACATAATTGTTACTAACTTTTTTTTTCTTTGCATGAATGAAAGAACCTAATAATTTAACCAGTGAAAGGGCAGTGAGACTCACTTTTGGACCCAGGATGTCTTTGAGATGGTCCATGATTAAGTCTCTGTGGATTTACTGCTCACATCTCAAAGCTTAGATAAGAGCTGCAGCTAAAGTGGAGTCCACGTTTCCTTGATATTTCATAAACAAACCGTAAAACTTGGCTTACACTTTGTCATTAATGCATGCTGTTATGTTGACACAAAGGGAGAGGCAGATTCTGGATTAGAATGATGGATTATTTGAAACAAACAAACAAAAACAAACAAACATTTACATTTGTTTACAACTTTGTAACTTAAACAAATACAACTTTCATCAACATGGACATTTTATGCAAACTGGGAAAGCAATGTTCTGATGGTTGAAAGCAAAACACAAAAGATTTGAAGATTAAAATTACAATGCTCACCACTCAGTTTGATAAAATGTCGTTATTTTTATTTCAATTTAGTTTCTTCACTTTTACCGATCCGATCGTTTCCCACAGTCATAAACCCAGCTCCATTTCTCCTCCATGACTTCTTTTAATTGAGTAATCCTGGCCTCTGTCCCTGTGAGCGCTGTAAGCCAGTTGTCAACCCAGAGGGCCCACGCTCCTCCAGATAAATGAAAGAAGCGTCCACCCAGAGTCCGCCTAAACACTGGGACTTGTGGATTCTATTAAGATGTATGAGAAGACAGTTCCCAAAGCCATTTAATCCAGTGGTGTTAGGTCTAATCCTCGCCTCGCAGATGTGTCCCTCTACTTTGAGCAGGACAGGAACACTATAGCTCCTCTTAAGCTTCTTTCCGGGATATTTGGAGTCATTTGTCCTCCCAATATCCACACATTGTTTGCTCTTGTTGTGTTTATGTGGAAGAAATAGAAATAAGAAAAGTGAGGCAGCAAAACCCAACTTTGCCACTTCTGTTCCACAAACCTATTAACCACTTTTCCCACAGTGACAACAGTAGATTACAGATCATAACTTCACATTTGCTTATTGTGGTTTTGAGCTAAATGGTGCAAGACCAAAAACACCACATGAATTGTTTTTTATAGTTAAAAAGTAATACATATACTGAATAATAACAACTAATGATCAGTGAACCCAATTATACCAGAAATTTGATTGAGCAGTATTCAAATCTTTCGAGGCAAAAGTACTTAGTATTTCTAGACTCATTTCCAGACTCAAAGTTCCAGACTCTTTATCAGACTCCCTAGGCTAGAGTTTAAAAATTTTGTGATTTTTAGATGTGCCAAAAACTACAGCCACAGACATTTGTAACAACTGTCTTAAGGTTGCATCATGCCACGAACCTGGCTCACATCAGATATGTAAATGAATGAGTCCGACACATTATAAATCTGAAACGACAGCTGCTAAAAGTCACTGGGACAAAAAGGGAAAGTGGCAATATTTAAATCTGATAGGTTGATGCAGATTGGTAGTCGAGAAGTCACCTTTTGTTAAATAAGAGAAAAGAACATATTTCTGCTCCAAAAATGCACAACTCTCCTTTGTGTGCAGGCTTCTTAAATAATAATAATTTGTTATTCTGTTAAAATAGCCTGAAATATGTCTGTTTGTTTGGTTCAAGCATGTGCTTCCACCTAAACCACAATGGTGCGGTCTGATTGGTTTAGCCTACTGCTGCGCTGTGATTTGTTTGACTAACCATGACCATCTCAACCGCATGCCACGTGGATTTATCAGATTTTGTTAAAAATTACAAATATCTTGAGAATTGATCAGGTAGAACCAGGTTATTAGTTCCAGGAAGGACAGAAAAACCACCAACTTTGATTTTGCAATGTCACGCAATTCTTCAGTCTTCACTATAATTGGTTAAATCGTCGTTCAGAGCCCACCAAGAAAATGGAAGATGACGAGAAAACGTGAACATAAAGCTTCATCAATAGGGATAAATCAGAAAATATTCTCACCAAAATCAAAATTCAATTTTCATCATATCATTCGGCTTAAATAATAATCATCTGTGCCACTCTATCTGAGCAAACAAGCTGAAATGGCATAATACATTTAAACCCATCTGACCAATGGAAATGCAAAACACTGACAGTGAAGCCCAGTACCTCCTCATCACCTTTTCTTTTTTCCCAATGCAAAATTATCTCACACAACAAGACAAACCCATTTCCATAAAAAAAGCCTCTTCCTGTGGTGTCAGCTTAGAGGCTCAGGTGGGCGTTGGATATGCAAAGCCCTATCGCCTTGCACATTGTGACATCTCCTTCTCTCACTGTCCCTGTGTTTTTTTGTCACAGCGGGTTTGTCGTTCTGCCTTACACCTGCTTGTCAAGAAGAAAATAGCACAACACAAAGGGTGAGGCTGGGGTTAGCGCCACATGTAGCCGGGCCTTTACAAGAACACATAGGGCATGTCTAAGGGAAGACAGCAGGCTGAGCAGACATAATGGCATTTCTATCAGCTAAAACTCTTTTCAAGCTTTTCACATTTATAAATGAAACTTACTGTGTTTTGCTTTGAATTATGTTATAGCATTGTTCTCAATATCGAGTGTCGCCAGATTCCTAAAGCCAAATTATCCAGATTCGTATCAGGTATGAAAAACTTGAATTTAGTTTCAATTAGACTTGTTTTAAAAAAACATGCAAAGAAAGTCCTCCTTAAGTCTTAGAGAAGAATGTTTGGTCTAGTAACAGTTATAATGATTAATAAAAGTCAATATTTAAGTCGAAAAATCACTAGTTTTATAGCATTTTCACATCACTTCACAATCAGTGGGCAAGCTAGGTCTGTTCAACCTTTGCAATTCCTTCTGCTATCTGTACATGTAGCTCAAAGTCAATTCTTGATGAGAAGAAAGCCTGAAAAATTCACAAGTAAGTTTCTAAGGGTGCATTCACAATACACTTTTGATTCGGATCAGGATTCGTTTGTCTGGATAGTTCGGTTCGATTGGTAATTGTGAACGCACAACAAATTCTGATCCGGTCCAAATGCCCAAATCTGGTCCGGTTGGAGAGGTCGGTCTAGGCTCGGTTGAATCGAGTTCTGGAGCAGTTTGTTTGTTTTGTGAACGCAAACGGAGCAAGAGCGGAACAAAACCAGGAAGTGAACACTGACGTGATCCACGCTGAGACGCATGTGAGGCTCAGAATCACAACAAACAGCATGTGTGAGATCGATAATGAGTCAAATAATACGCAAAAACACATGAAAGTAACAGGAAAGGACGGGGGATGCTTCGGGTATAAATAATTATGATCACACGACTGTATATCACCGTTTTCTCGCGTTATTTACAAAATAACAAAGTTATACTCTTAGATGAAAGCGAATACAGCTCACATTACTGCGGGGAAATGGTCTATATTTATCTAATATTTGGTTACACAGCTAAGTGAGCAGATGACATACCTTTCAGAGCCAGATTTCGATGAACTTTTTTGTTACGTTTTACTGCCTAGCCCTCCTCTCTCGTCTTCTAAAGTGAAAGTCCACATTGTCGGCGCTCCAACACTTCTTCTGTCACTCACTCTGGTCCCGTTAATGTGAAAGAAGTTGTTGGATAGATCCATAAAAACACAAATATAAAGTCCAGCAGCGTGTTTTCTGAAGTAAGTTAGCTGTAGCCGCTGTTAGCCGAGAAGCCGGGTGTCTTCTTTGCTTCTGACGTAACGTGTTTCTGTCACAGCAGGCCAAAGGCAGATGTGTCTCGACAGCGCTGGTTCGATTGGCAAAAAGTGTATTGTGAACGCGAACCGAGCCAATTTAGAGAAAGATACAATGTTGCAATTTTGGTTCCCAATCGAGCCGAGCCCGGTTCGGTTTGTATTGTGAATGCACCCTAAAACAACATGGCAAAGTAAAGGTCAAGAGCTTATTGGAAATAGTTTAACAAATACTGTAATTAAAATCTGTAATGGGAAACATATATCTATTCTAGAAACAAAAAGAGACAAGATTGGGACCATGGTTGGATTAGTAACAAACATAAGAAAGAAAATATAGAAAAAATTAAGCATAATTCCCAGCGCTGCTTAGGCACCAAAAGAATTGCTTCTGGATTTTAAACCAGTTTTAAAACTGACCATAACAAACCGCTACATCTCTTCATGGTAAGTGTCTTTTTTCCCATTCTTCCATTGTAGTACTTCTAAAATAGCTCATAACAGAGGATTATGATGGTAGGAAAGGATATATTGTTCAAAACATTGCAGTATGTGGGAGGCAATTGGCTCAGTGTCTATTGTTGAGGAGGCAGATCTGAAGCTATGTGGTTATCTTAAGTCTTTCTCTACAAATGTGCAACGTGTGGTCTGCCAAGACAATGCTATTTTAACCTGTACATAAAAAACAGAAAATCACAATAAACACAAGCACGGTGCGGATATTTAAATGTACAAATCCAACAATATCCAAGCGCAGTGGTACATGTTTGATGCTCATGTTGTGCAGTCTAATGGTAATGTCTTCTCCCAGCAGCAGCTTTTATCTTTCAAATGGAAATTCACCTTGACAAGATGGAAGGTGCCTTTTAGCATAGTTCAAGAAAAAACTGTGCCTCTGTATAATTGGAGACCTGCCGTTGTATCAGTGGATTCAAAATACAACTTGCTGTTTTACAAATATGCATTATAATATTCATACTGTATAACGCTAGTGTAGACCATTCTGATTTCAACACTATGATGAAGTAATTTTTTCAGTCAAAGTTTTAGACAACGTACTGACATTTATTAGAACAAAATAAAAGTACTTTCTTTATTAAATCTTGTAGTATTATAATTATTCTAATAAAGCTCAGTTCAGGAAAAGTCACATTGTGCCATTTTAATGTGATTATCATTAATTGTAAAAATCTGATTATTTATTTAATATGTGATGTTTATTAAGAGCAGTTTCATCATTATTAAACCAGAATTTGAATGGTCCAGTAAAAGTAACCCTGACCATGACCATGCACAGCTTGAACTGAACTTGATGCTTCGTCGACATGACAACTAAATTCCCATCTTTGAAATTTAACCGTGAGTGACAGTTGTGCTACCATCTGTACTTTACTTCAAAACTCCAAAGTTGTTCAATACTTCAGCTAGAAAATCCAATCAAAAGCTGCTGCCTTTTTGTGTCTTTAAATAAAAAAAAAAATTTGTCCCAACGAAGAAAAACATTTTAGTGCGTAATGAAGTCAGATATAATAAATCAGATTAAACCAGATTAAACAGTTCCTCTGTTCTCTCAAAGTCTTGAGCAATTGTCTGTTCATCATCTGTAGCAGGACTAAATAAAAGGACAAATATCTTTACACATATTTTAAGCCTGCTGCGTAGTCCACATGGACATTTGAAACAATTATTTGTCTCAGTCTGCTTGTGTTCTTGGCAATTTCCCCCCATATTTTACAAATGGTGACTGACTCTGATTAGCTGTCTCCTCATAACATGTTGGAACCTTACAATCTGAAATGGATATTACATTTACATTACTTACGATCAAGCTAAAAATTAGGCTGCAAAAAGGGCTTAGTGGAAATCTGATACTTTATAAAGCGACTTAAGTATGCCTAAGAAATGGATTGAATATACATAGATTTTAACAATCACACTGCATACTTTTCAACACAAGACTCAGTCCAGTTCACTGTCAAATAAATCTATATTTCAAACCGATTTCAGCATTACCCTATTCCAAATAAAAATAAAAAACACTGCAGAATAAGTGTTATCAATTTTAACAAAAATAGAAATCAAAAGTAGATACATACATACAAAAACAACATAATTTTGATTTTCCCAGAGAAGCGTTAGACCACAAAAGTAGTATTAGACCCCAAAGTACGCAGTATTCTGATGAAAATGTCAGTCATTTTGGTATCAGTGTCAAGCTTACAGTATCAAAATCTAAATTGAGCACACTATACCAATCCAAACAAAAGACAATAAGATGAAGTCTTGGGTGAAGTAGACCTTTTTGGACCTATATCCAGGATTAATTTAAAGAATGCTCGGCTGCGTGTGACCTTCTTAGGACACAGGATTTGGCACGTATCAGCGCGTCTATGTAGGCTTTGGCAGCGATCCGGCCCCATCTCCCCCAGACCAACGGAAGGGCATCTAATCGTTTGAGGATTTCCATACCTGCCTTCTGCCCGCACTAATCTTGAGTACATCACACGTCTACCGAAGCTTTATTTCAAGAGTCCCCAAAATAGATAAGCAAGTGGCAGAGATTGAGATAAGGTTAATCCCAGAGAGGTATAGGGAGAGGGAGGAAGCTGCAGCAGTGATGTGGCTAAAGAAATGGCCCACATGTAATGAAGGGCCCCGGGGCCACAAGCAAAGCCCCAGCTGAAATTGAGGGGGATATGGCGTCGAGATAAGGATTGTGGGGGAGAGAAAGCAGAAAATGATAGATGAGGAGGAACAATAAAGAAGAAGAAGTTATAAGCAACGGGCTGAAGGAGGTTGAAGGAGAGTGGATGGGAGCGATAATGAATGAGTCAATGATGGCAGTGGGACTCCGGGCAAAGCTAACCAGAAGTGTGGCCCTTATTAAAGTCACTCAACGTGGGGCCGAAATCTTATGACGATATCACCTGAGTCAGTGGTATAACTATCTAATCTAACGGTGTCAAGTCTATCAAAGTGATCATAATAGGGGAATAAATTGGTGTTAAGATGGAGAAATGACCAAGTTGTAGATTGATTTTGACTTGAAGTTGGAATCCTGCTTAACATTTAAAGCTATGTGTGTGGGTTTCAAATCTCCTGTTATGGACACAATAAATACTTTATAAGGGAATATTTCTGGCTGCAGGGAAAATAGCCATCATAAGGAAATACATGACAAACTGAACCAAAACCAAGGACTGGACCAACTTGCCATCAGCTATCAGTGGGTTAAGGCAAATGGCGTTCATGTAATATTATAAAATCTTTAAATTCCAATTGTTAAAACATAGGCTGGAGGACAGGTTAGAAAGAAATTGTCATCTAATTGTAGATGCAGATTTGTTGACCTACTTAATGAGTAAGACTGTCGCTTTGTAATTACTTGGCCTATCCAGATAAAGCTAAAACAAGTTGTTTGCGTAAAATACAGAGATTTTTTCCCACATTAGAGGCGTCATTGTTCCACCAAGGACAAGATTGCCTGTCAGTTTAAAGCGAGGTTCTCAAACTTTTTAGACCAGGACCCCCCCAAAATAACCATGAAACTACTCGCGACCCTCACAGCAAAATGAAAAAGATGTCTTTCATAATTAATTTCAAATGAAAAACAATTAAACTTGGGTTAAATCTTTATTTTAGCAGTTTATTGCTTTATGACCAATGTTCAGTCAAAAAAAAAATTATAAAAAATAAACAGCTTAAATAACAAGTCAAAAGTGTAAAATAACAAAATGAAATCATCTCGTGGCCCCCAGAATTTGCTTCACGACCCCCACTTTGGAAGGACACAAAGAGCTAAATGAAACTTTGGTTCGTGACTATGCCCTCTCCCTAACTTAATAGTAATGTTATTGCTTTGCCAAGAAAGTTTCTTAGTATGGCATTAAGCGTGTACAGTATGTACACATAATTTCTCTAAGGAGTCTTTTTTTGTTCAGAGATACATTGAAAGCATGCTTTATTACTGTGCGTAAGTACGCTGCTCAAAAATCTGACGCCAATGAGATATCTGTGTAGCATTCTATATGTATGGAACTAATCACGAAAATGTAAGGTTCAACGTTCATGGATTTGCAATTTAAAAAGATTTCTCAGTACACTTAATTAGCTTGGGAAGAGTTGAAATTTCATTCTGGATTTTCATGCCACTTTCAACAAATTAACAAAGAGGTTACATTACAATATGGCAATCCAAGCCATGCCAAAATGTATACAAAACACAATCATTTCACACATGTAGTCATGTTACCCAATCTTCACAACAGGGCAAGCATAACGTGCACAGTCAACCACATTAAAAGACAAGACACAGCCAGTTCACAGGTTTATTTTTCTATTACAACCCCATATCCCTGCCAAGCCTGCTGCAATATTAATTTCCCTTATGTCATAACACAATTTCATACCTGGTGAAGACATTAAGAATTCCAATTACAAGAACAATACAGATAAGCAGCAGATATAATGAGGTTGCTTTTCCAAATCAAATTCAGAATGCGATTTGGTTCAGACTAAATGACAGTTGTGTGGCGCAGTTGGTCGCGAGCGTGCTGAGAATGATGGCTCTTCACAGCAGTCTGTCTGAATGTGACAAGGACAAGGAATGACAGGTCTGTTCTCCCCGACATACCTGAAGCAAAAATCTGAATTAAGTGTCAAATACTGAAGCTCCTTCAACTGGCTGACACTTGTGATCTGATTCAAACTGTTTGGGGAGATAGCAAAGAAGTAGAATCTAAAGATGTTGGAATCCAGATAAAATGTCTGACAAAACATAGGGGAACACTTATGCCCCTTTTCTACAAGTATCTACTCGACTCGGCTCTACTCCGGGTTGCCAGATTTGGCAACAAGAAACCAAGCCTTTCAAAAAAGTCCAAAACAAGCGACCGCCGCCCTTCAATAAAAAGAAAATCAAATAATCACTTAAATAAGCTTTACAGTTCATGACTTTGAGATCTTTTTAATAGTATTTGACCATTAATACAGATGTTAAATATGCATATGGGTACATTTTCATGGATCAAACTGGAAAAAACAGCCAAAAATATATTTATTTATTAGTAAATGTGGCGTTCAAGAACAACCCCCCCCAAAATACGCAACATTTCCAAAAAAAAGCCCCAAGTCACTATGAAGAAGTTGACTTGACAATTTCTATTACAAGTGGTGCTGTGTGGTCTTTCTTAAACTGGGTGGATCCAGAGGGTAACCAAAACACAAATTCCAAAACAGTAACATCAGCTACATAGCCGAGTTTGCTGACCACTGCAGCCCTGTGATTTATGTCCATAAAAACAATATTGCTACAGTCAATGTCAGGGACAAACAGGATTGACAGACATATGTCATACTTTACTTATCGCCCTTCTGTTCGTTGTTAGCTGAGCTAGGTTTATTAGCACAACTTTTATCTAGGAGAAGCAAATAAGTAAATTGTAGACTAATACAATTTTGGCCAAGACGTGCTTTACTGACTAAAGGATTAAAAGAGCTCTAATGGGATTAGAATAATGAAGTAAAAATATTAGATGCAAAGAAGTATTGGAAAGAGATGAGACTCAAAGATAAGACTTGCACATATTTTATTTTATCAAAATCAAATTCTGCAAATTGCTACATGTCCCAATTTTAGACTCAAAGATTTGTATTTTTTATAATTACCTAATACTACATATGCACAATATACTGGCAAATGTACCTTCTGCTAATATTAAAAACTATAGGGACTTGGTATTCTAATTTCAACATCACAGAAACGTTGAGTAGACATACCCCATTAGAATTACAATCAACTTGATAATCTAAATACTGCAATATTGCTTCCATATACAGCAATATATTTATATAATTTAATTTGCATGACAAACCAACCCTCATCCCCACCCCTCCCATATAATCTTTCACTTTTTATTACTGCATATATCATATTACTCTATATACGTTTATTACATTATCCGAGTGTGTCGACAGGTCCCTGTGAAAATCAATACGAATGAAAATGCGGTGTCCTATCAGCGGCAACATAATATGAAGATGGATTTTCTCCTGTTATTATTTATTACACTCAGAACTACACTGTGAGAGGCTGTGTCACCATCATTTTTATTAGGTTGGGACTGTGAAGGCAACAAGATTGAAAGGGGAATATTATTAACATGGTTTGTATGTCATCACAAATCACGCATCACTGCCTTCCTTCTGCGTCAGTCTCCAACAAAATGAAGAAAATAAAACAGAAATGTACTGTATAATGACTTCTAATAGCTTCTATAGAACACCAAGGGAAAGATTTATGAGAACTCAAGCACAGTATTTCATCAAGCTTGACATTACAACTAGTAAAATGCAATTTATATAAATGCAACAGATTAAGCAACTTACTTTCTCTTTCAATTTTTTTTTACAGCACTTGGTTACAAAAAAGGGATACAATGTAATATTTTGCTACCAAAATCAAGAACCAATGATATAAACTACGAAAATACATAACATGTATTTGGAGATTGGAGGTGGGAAATAAAAAATTCCTATTTTATGCATTCCTGAAAGTATTGTCCATTTATTGTTACTAAGACAATGCCTAACCTAACCTGAGATGCTACTGATATGCATGGCTTGGATTGTGGTATGGCATTAATCACCATGTAAACAAGTTTCAGCTTCAGCTCAGCTTAAGGATGTTCGAATTGTATTTTAAGGGAATTTTGCAATATTGGAACGGATATTGGTGATTACCTAATCCACCAATATCCGATATAATGGGATAGAATATTGGTGCCTATCGAAATTTTGCTGGATCAGGTATCAGCTCATTGGTATCGATTCAGCCAATATCCTGGTTGTGCATTTAACTGGAAGTAAAGAGAGTCATTTACTAGCTAATGGTGATCTAGAACGCCTACTGTTTAAAATTTTCTTCAAAATATGTTTTTGAAGTTGTTACTTGCACAATAAATACATACATTTCTTAAATAAATGAATACATTTCAGCCCTTATATTAATAATGGTCAAAGTTGCTGGCTGATACTTAAAGCCAAAATATTTAAATCTGTATTGGATGAAAAAGGTTGGATTGATGCATCCCCATAATTCTGCCACAAAAATATTCCTATTCTAAACTTTTGAATATCATTCACAACCACATTTCAAATAGAAATGGTAAACTGGATGGTGCCAAAAGAGTAAATGAGGCGAAAAATTATGATGAAAGGAAAGAGTGAGAAGGATCAGAAACAATCATGAAATCTAAAAAAAAAAAAAAAAAAAAAATGTCAATGTTTTGACTATGTTGACTTGAAACTGTAAATGTATCTTGCTTGCTCTAAACTGACCAAAAAAGTATTTGAATCATAAACAATCCAATAAAAAATCCATTGATACACATCTTATTAGTAGTTTATTTAGTGCTAACAATTTTGACTGTTCAGTATCAATAACATATTTTATTACATTTTACAAGTATAGATCAGTTTTTCATTTATAGAACATTAAGTTACTGATAGATTACTTTACATCTTTATCAGTTTATGAATACCATCATATGAATCCTTATTGGAATCCATTCTTATCTATGTTTATGCATTCCCAGTGCTTATATTATACAGTATATACTATTTAAATGTGAAGGCAGCACAAATCCCAGAGCAGATTCAGTCACGTGTCCGACGTCTGTTTAAAATCTGGTTTACACACACCACACCACAAGTTGATAGCTCAATTATTTAGCCTTGCACTTCCAACTGCCTCTCAATCAGCCCCATCCAGCTGTGGAAATCACACCACAATAATAAATACTAAATGCCTCTCAGTGGTAAAATTGAAGGGGGAGAAATAGTCCAGTTAATTAGGCTGATTTTGACTATGAGAACAAGGCCCCCAACCACTCTCCTAAAACTACGCTGTCAAATCAATGATGCATCACTGACGGTCGAAGGGAGCATGATTTTGTGTGGAGTGCATTCATGATAGAGTTATAATATTTATTTGGTACAGCTTTTGTTTGTGCTAATTTGTTTTTAAATACGGTTTTAAATAGCCGTGTACAAAAGGCCATAAATACGTCCACAGTTTTATTATTCCATTTACTCCTACCATGATGATGATTACTTTTCACTTATTCCTGCATGATTTGGGTGAAATTTTTTTGGCAATCATTGTAATTAGATTCACAAAGCATGTTTTAATACCAGGATTCTATTCAATGTTCACATTTAAATGTGTCCGGTAAGAAAATTTGGTTCTTTAAAAAAGGAAACACATCATTAAATCACTATGTTAATTAATATTAGAGATGCACCGATCCAGCTTTTTCCGTTCCGATACCGATCCCGATACTTTAGAATTAAGTATCTGTTGATACCCGATATCAACCAATACTAGTGTAATTGCTTTTTTTTCTTTTTGAAACTAAATTAATGTGATCATATTGTGTTATGTAACTGTTAGTTATAGTGCAAGTCACAACTAAACAACATAATATAAATAAAATGTCAAACATTATGAGATGTTCTGGATCAACATCAGCCAGTAAATGAGTCTCATTATGCCCAATTCAAGACACAACTAGAATATCGGCCGAACCGATATCATGGAGCTGATACCCGATCCAGCAAAATTTTCGGATCGGTACATCCCTAATAATAACAGCACATGTATTGCAAAACCATTCTATTGTTGCATTATGAGCCATGTGTTCTTATGAAATCATAAGAAACCTTGTGATTCTCAGTTCTATAAGCCACAGACATTAGACAATTAGTAAACATTAGCTTTCCATTTAGCTAATTGCATTCAAATGGTCAAATTGTGATTTTTGACATAATTGTTTTTAATCTTACTACCCTATTATTAACACAATTACTACTACTACTTAGGTTACAGTCTGAAGCAGCAAAAAAATGACACAAAATGCAAAACACTATCTAATCCACCTTCAATACAACAACTTCATAGAAATATTCAAACATCTTTTTACCAACTGTTCAGTTTAGCACCCACCAAGCTGTACGTTTAATCATGCCTCTGTGGAGAGAGACTCCTTTTGCCCTGGCAGGGTGAACTCAACCCAGCTTCATACTGCGTGACTCACTCTCTCCATCCCTACCCCAACACTTGATATTTAATGCATAGGCTTCTGCGGCGGTGATGGACAGCCGGGAAAGTCGAAGTTGACGTGCCACTGGCTGAATGCAAAGCCGTCAAAACACACCCATCGTCGGAGAGACACATCCCAGGAGCTGCAAGTAAGGAAAAGAGATGGCCTAGGATGGAGGAAAGGTGAGAGGAGGCTAAGGAGACAAGTGTGAAGAGGGCGAGACAGACAAGGAGAGAAAGGAAGGACGACAGTGGAATTATGGGATACGCTGCCATGGCGATGTTCCTGCTAAAGGGGACATGGGGATAAAGATGAGGTGTCCAAACCTTTTATATCCACAGAGAGACAGCGAGAGATCTACTAGCCTGAACTGTAAAAAATGTTCCAACTTCAACAATTAAGCTTCAGGGGTCACATAAAGAGTGAAAGAGCTAAAGCAGTGCACATGGGACTGAAAGTACTTTCTAGATCATACGTCAATGTTAAAGTAGCTTGTAATAGTAAAGACAGAGATTCACACAATAAGAAAACTTGTAGTTCAGGGGTGAAAGGTCATTTGTTGTGCAAAAATAATAATTATATTAGTGACTTTAGAATAATTCCATCTGAATATGCAACAGTCCTTAATGGGATATAAATCATTGTCAAATCTGAAAAAAAGTAATAATAAAAAACAAGCAATAGTAAAACCAGCTGTTAGGGTTCAAATGATGCCACTGTGTGCAGTTTGTAGAGCGTTTATTTTCAGTGAAGCAAGAAGTGCACTATTAGCATGCTAAAGCACATTAGCTTTAGTGCAACACTAAGCTTTGCTCTGTCTTCCAAAAGTTAGTGAAAAGCACTTTAGGTAAGTAAGTAACAATATATATATTTTTTCCTATTAAAGATAGATTTGTAACCTTTTGGTTGTATATCAACAAACTTAGAGGAAAAAGTAGAGCAGGGGTGTCCAACCTGTTCTGAGCTACAGGATTTTGAATCAGCCTAATTCTGCTTTTCATCAATTTCTTTCTTATTTCTACTGTAAATGTAACTTTGCCTGCCTAATTGTGACCACTTCTAAATGTATAATGGTTAATATTTTATGACAGCACATAACTGTGACACATTTAAGGTCAGTTTTTTGTGCTTGCTAAAAGTAGTAACTCACTGCAAGTTTTGTTTTGCAAAAGTAGCTATTCTGTCGAAATAGGTTGGAAACCTCTGAGGTAGAGTGATATAAAAATATATACTGTATATATCATAAATTTAAAAAAAAAAAACTGTATCAGTTCTAAGACGTATCAAGGTTAGACCATTCGAATTTACATGCAGATACACTGTGTATTTACATTTTCTTATTTTTAATGAAAAAAAAAATGGCACTGCACAACTATTACAGTTACAGTATTGTGTGTGGGAAAATGCTGCATATTTACATACCTCTTCTTTAATTTATTTTTTATTTCACCAATAAACATATGGCATTAAAATCTTTTACTTTTGCTGCTTTTTTAAGCCCACTGCCTGAAGCGTTTTCACAGTCCAGTGTATATGTGACTCTTGTTAAAAAAATAAGTTGTTTTTCAGTCCTGTGTGCCTTTTCTACATTCATATTGGTGTTTTGACAGATCTGGTTGACAGCTTTGTCATAAATGTGTGCAAACAGCAGCAGATCCTAGAGTTGCCAGATATTGCCTGTCACCTCCGGACCATTTCACCAGAGACGCTCTCCTCCGGGGCTCGAGGTGTTTCTGTCTGGGCCTGTCTTGAATGTGTCGTCCAAAGGAATGGTGGCGATGTACAGTGAGATATTTTTCTTCTTCTCAAGCCTAGACAATGCTTTTCAAATTATATTTATCCTGCAGAATTGACAGCACTTTCAACAAGTCCAGACTGAACTAGCATAAATTGCCATGTAAATTACAGCGCCAGTGTGATTTGTGATTACCAAGAAGAGCCCAAGAAAGCTTATAGCACTGAAGTGTAACAAATGCTTTGAGCTACAACAATTTCTGTTTTGCTTTGGGTTGCTTTTCGTGCAAGCAAACCAGTCACCTGGATTTATTACTAAAACATTTACCTTAAAAGACATGGTGACTTATATTTCTGACTTTGGCATAAAAATTGGGTTGATTGAAACTGAGTCTGAGTGCCAATGTTAGGTATTAGTACTTTTAAAGGTATTTTGCTTAAGTTTCCAAGTTAGTGCTCTGAAAAAAAACTAACGTGTTCTGTTACTGCGCTACTCTCATGAAAAACTAACAAGTCTATTCTATTTTATTCTAGAGTACTCATGCGTTACCATTCATTATCAATGGCAACGTATATAGTTATTGCAAAAAGCAACTGATGCACATCAGAGAAGAACACAGTCTGCGTGGGTTCAGCTGCATCTGCACAAGTTTGCCAAATCTTCACCATCAACCAAGCTGTGGCTTGCTTCTGGACCTTACTTGTGAGTTTGTTGTGAAATATTTTTATTGATTCAGTTCAGAAGTGTTGTGAGGAGGAGGTGACAGAGAAGAAGCACGTGTACAAAGAGGTAAGACATAACAGCCATGTCGGGAAAGCGCAACGGAGGGAAGGAGGAGGGAGAGTGCTCAGAATTGAAGATGTATTCACATGAGCGCACGCGGGGTGAGGTGCTTATGAGGTAAGATAAGAACATACAGCGGATGGCCGGCCAGATCAGGCACAACTACGACCAACTCTTTCAAACAATAGAAAATATGTTTGTTCTCGTTAAGTGGTTTGATTCGGAGTTTGTCTCCTAACCCAGCAATCATTCCATCATCATCATCATTGTCATTGCTGTCATCATTTATTTTCATTGCATTCTTTTGTTGTTGCATGATCATTGATAGTAAATTTAATATACTGTGCATCCAACTGTGTAAAAAATCAAAAATGTGGCACTCCCAAGCCTGGACAAATTATAAACCCTCTGAATAACTTCTGACAACTACCCTAAATGTATGAGTCATCCATTCAGGGAAAGCTTTGTCAACCTCATAACACTTACACCAGCTTACATTTTGTTTGTGCCTGTATTCACACTACAGTGCTTTTCGGGGCTCCAAACCTCATTTGCTGACAGCCTGTTGCACAAAGCCATTAACCTGCAGAGTCAGTGGTGTTAGCAGCTTGTTTGGATGATGTAGATGCCGGATGAATATTTAGCAGTTCCGGAGGCAGACGCATAAATCTCGCCCATATGTCAAGGCCTATACACCTGAGAATGCACACTACAGGTATTCATCATTATAGACATCATGGTGAGAGACCTCTAATGCGCATAACTCTCTAACAAGCTTCAGACCGGTGACATGTTTGTCTAATAAAGCATATGCGGCGGTCCATCACTGACAAAACTCTGACCATTTCCATATTCCTGCTGGTGTTATTTTTACCTCATAGGGTGACATTTATGTAGACGACGACTTTTGTTGCCGTATATGACTGTGAGACCATATTTCACCTGGAAGTACAAAATAATGCAAGTCTTAATGTAATCTTTCCATCATGCAGCAGGTGTTTTGGGGGCTCAGTTCACTCACAGACTCCAGGGGACACAGACTGCAGTCCAGGCAGGCAAGAAAGGAGCTTTTATACAGAAACAACTATGACCAAGAGTTTTTGTTGAAGATAGAAGGGAATGAGAAAGGCGAGGGCAGGAAGGGCACGTAAACAAGAAGACACAGAGGTAGGGAACGAGGGGAAGGGGTGCATGAGGTGTGGGCCTGCTCAAATACCAAGACAACACAAGTAATCTTTATCAGAAAAGCAGAACAGCAAAGTATTTACAAAAACTAGAGAAGTATGTTGTGTTAGTTCTTATAACAATACTAAATCCAATTTGTGAAGTTTGTAGAAAAACATGTAATTTACTTTCATCTATTATTTCAAGGTATCAGATATGCCAAAATGAAACATAATTGGCCAGAAAAAAATGAATATCATATCATAATTTCTTGGAGCCAGACGACAATTTTAATTTTATCATGTGTCACACAGACAAACTATTTTTGAATTAGCTGGAGGAGACAAACTAATTTGCTCAGCTTCTGAAATGTTTTATGCTTTAATGAAATGATGTAATATTTGTATCTGTCATTCATTCAGAGCGTTGCAAAGCTGACCAAAAAATGTTCAAGATAGAGCCTGAGTTTGCAAAGAAAAAGTGTGTATCACATTGAATGGCAATTTGAATAGCCTCATATCAATGGTAGAAGTATGAGAACACAACAACATTTTTTATCTCCATATTGCCCAGGCCTAATTCACGTTAAGTGTGACCTGATGATTGATTGCTGTGACTAATTCTTGACTTTATAGGTGACATATAGTCAAATTTAAATTCTAATTGTGACCGGTAAATCTTCTCCTTAAAGTGACGAGACATAAGTTACACCACAAGTGGGGTTTGTGGTTAACCTGAAGACATTTTGTCCAATTAAAAATCATGTTTTATGTGCCTTGTTTTCCATCTTTACTTGCTCGATCATAGGGTGCCCAGGAGTGCTCTCTAAGTGTAAAAAGGATATATAAACTCCAATAAATATTTGAAATAACAATGTCCCTGTCACAATGTAACAATGTAAGAAAGTACATTGTTAATGTTCTTACTATAAGGGTTAGGGCCAAATCTTGGTTGTTTTGCACTCACTATTAATGTGTCTGCCAAACATGCAGTGTCCATCAGACACATTTCCAGACTTTTAGGAAAAATTAGGAAAGTCATTGCTTTTACATAAAGGCACAAATGCAGCCCACATTCTCAAAATGAAGCAAGAAATGTTAGAGTTGCCAGTTCACAAACTAATATATGTACAAAAATTAAGGTAAACATAATATTGTTTTAGATATCTACAAACAAAATCGAAGAAAATCGAAAATTGTGGCAGCAAAATCGAATCGAATCGTGACTTGGGTGGATCGTCCCATCCCTAGTAATTATCCCAGATAACATATTCCAAAGTGAGGGTTAAATCTCGTAACTAACATTTCACTGCACACTGCTTAAAACTATTTTTTAGCCTTTCTACCATCTGTGCTAAGACAAAATGTCACTAATTATGCTCTAATTGCATTCAAATCTTTTCCAAACGAAGAGTGTGTGGTTGATGGAGACATGTTGTGACACTGTTGTTCTACATTAATTTGTTGTTATCAGTGACACGTCTAGCAGCCAAAATGACAGGCAGCAGGATTCGGGTCAGTACAAACGTTGATAGAGATGCTGTAGTGCCGCTGTATCAATAACGTACCTGTGTAAAGTCACGCAGAGACAAAAATGAAGCAGTTTGGAGCTTTAGTCAAGACATGCACAAAAAGGAAGGGTTCATTTGGAGTTTAAATTGTTTGTGATAGCCCGCTCAGCTGCTTTTAAATATTTCTCCTATTCAGGCAAATTGACTCGGCAAATTGATCGCATTCGGAGGTGGTTCAGCTTGGTGAGCGCCATGGCGACAGTGACAGTGGGACGTATGAAATTGGCCTCGAACTCAGATTTAAGCAATCCAAAACCTGTTAGAGTGTGACCGCACCGATGAGGAGTAAACTGAGAGAGAGTGACTCCAGCAGGCCAGCGCTTGCATCAAGCAACTCCTACAAACTTAATATGCATGTGGAAATTGTACTGTTTATCAATAATATGCAATTCATGAGAGCACATTTAGAGAAAATTATTAGTTTAGAAGAAAGGAAATAAAGATGACAGTATCCTTGGGGACCATTAGCTCAGGTGACATGATAACTTTATGTATAGGTCTGTCTGTCTGGGTATCAGTGTGCTATATGATTCAAGTCTGTGAATGTTTTTCAAGGTGCAAACTTGGAAGCTAATGGCTCTGCAGACTTTTTTTTTCTCCCATTCTTACACATTTAGCACACAGACACGACAATATGCACATGTGCTGGAAATAATAATAAAAAAATAACCTTCATGTCAGGATCAATGCAGTCTAAAAAAAAAGGGATTTTTTTAATTTTAGAGATGCAAAATCCCCCAGAACCTTACAAATCCAGACCAATAAAAGAGATGTGTGTGTTTGAGATGCATTAAAAAGAAAAATAATGAATCAATATTATGACAATATGCCCAATGAACGTCCAATCATTTCTCTTCTTTAAAGAATGTTGTCATATTTGTATTTTTTTTACACATATTCTTAAACCTCTTTTACTTTGTGTGCTGCACATCACTGCAAAATGCATGACCTTCTTTTCTCCCAGTCAACACAAAAGACCAGTTTAAAATTACTAATGCATTTTAAGGGGATTTATGAACTCCCTGCCTTCTGCCTGTAAATGGCTGTGCACACGGTGGGCCAAACAACATCCCGGCAGGACAGCAATGATACAGCCACAGAGACCGACGTGTTTTGAAGTCCTTATCTTGTGGCTCTTGCACAAAGGAAGATGTTATCAACTATGAGGTCTTTACTAAGACACTGTAAAAAGAAAAAAACAGATGTACACCTGAGTGTGTATGTACACATGACTTTCAGTCAAAATGTGTATTTTTCCCACGCTGGTCAAAAGCTAAATCAGAAATCTACCGATCTCTTAGTCAATCCGTTAACCATGGTTCTTTTAAACAAATAGTTTTAACTAAGACATGTACTCAAGCTCAAAAATGTGACTGAAATGTACTCGAAATAAAGTAAAGATAGGAGTCCATACCAGCAGTGGTACTTGGACTACATCTTGCGAAAAACAGGTCTAGACAAAGATCAACAATCAATAAGTTGCATTCACTTTCTATGTATGTAGTGTTGTCATGAGGCAGATGGTGAACAAGAGCAGATTTATCCAAATAACATTGTATTTGAAATATCTTAAAGGTCAATGAATGAAAACACAAATGTTATGATTGCGTTTAATATATTATCTACATTGCAATTCTTTTTATATTTTGCCTTAATCTAAAGGTCATTCTACACCTTTACAATCTGGTGATTTCTTTAGTAACTACACCCATTAACATATTGCATTACAACAAAGAGAAGAATTTAAACAATTATCATTTTAGCTGTTCTCCACATTGGCTTTGTGCAACACAGTATTAAAATAGTCTCTTTGTAATGACAATTATTATGAAAAATCGTTAAAACCAATGAGAAAATTTTGTGATCAGTTTACATGAATTGTGACAAAATTGAAATCGTGATCTGGCTCCAAAACCTTGTGATATACTTTTTTTGCCTTTCCACTTGGCCAAAATACATATATTTAGTATATTTATTATATATTCAGCAACAAAAAAAACAAAAACATTATAACTTCATCAGCAAAGTTTCAGTGAGTCAGCTTCAACCACAGTAATTATGTGATTTGGCTTCACCGCGTTCACGTGTTTTACAGTGCACAACACGAGGAAGCATGGAGAGATTGTCGTCCATCATCGGCCATATTGAGCCCAACAAATGCTCCTCCAGCTGAGCAACCTAGATTGACCCCCACAAGAGATAAAATTACAACTCAATATTGAGAAAAGAGTAACTGCCTGACTCCGTGAAGGAACCGGCAATTGGACATCAGCTTCTCATCAATCAGTGCTGCATCCTCATTACGTTTTTGTGTGGGAGTGTGTGTCCAGGGGGGCTATTGTTCACCCCATTGGTCATATTGCTCACTTTCAAATCACCTCATCAACTTTAATACCTTTTTGTGAGGCGATACACCCATGAGCACGGTCAAGGAGACTCCAAGCGATTTGGAAATCCTCATTACGGCGGTCAAGGCGACACGCATGCTTATTCCTAAACCACTACATCTCTATTTAGTTCCCTCATCTTGGCAGTTATGGCCCGTGTGGATGCGGATAATATAGACCCTTCCGCTGCTGATGGATTTGCATAGAGGCAGTTGGGAGACTAGACTTGCATTTATTCAACAGTGAGAGAATATATTAGCTTTAGACAAACTTATGATGATGAACTTATTTGTTGATATGTGTCTGCTGTTTAGTAGGTTGCAGGAAAGAGCAAAGTGGGATTTCATTGTGATGAATATGATTAATTTGGTTATGGATTGGATATCTGCAGTGATCCATTATTAATATTGTTTTGTTTTATTTTCTTTTGACTTTTTTGGCAGCTGGATCAGGTATCAGGTTCCTTGATATTGGTTCAACTGATATCCTTGTTAGGCCTTTAATTGTGACTTTGTTACTGACTGAAGTTGACCCAGATAATCATAATGTTATAATTTTGGTTGTTGTTTTTTTCACAATTGTTCAGTAGGAAGTAGGACTACGCAATTAATCAAAATTTTATCAATATTACACTTAGCACATTTAAATTTCTTCAACTACAAAGTATAGGATTTTCTGCAGAAACATTATATATCCACATTATATATCAAAAAAAAGAACACTATCACCTGCAGGTCATCAAAGGTTACTCCACCTAGCAAATAACTCTCCCTGTGCAGAGACAATCCACACATCTATTGTATGGGTTTTCCACACGCTATAGCTCCATCGTTACGTTTGATCGATTTGTAATCCCGGAGCGGCGATGGTCCCTGGAAAGGTCAGAGGATTCCAGCCTGATGCCAGAGGTACGCCGGATAATGACAGACATCTATCTTACAGCACAAGGGTCTAACGGGGGGACAACAAACTCACTGCCTCGCTAACACTTTATGATGGGCAATAGGCTCCAGCTCCTTGTGCACATTACTGTCACAGATGCCTTGGTCAGCTGCGTAGAAGGGAGGTCTCTCTATTATTGTGTATTGTGAGCTATTCTTTACTGGAATAGGTACAGTAAGAGTATATGATTACATGTGAATTGGTGACATCAGTTTTAATGGAGTCACTGAGGGATGTAAGAGTAACCAGGCAGGTTTACTATAGGGATAAGGTGGCAGGGGTTAAGTAAAGAAAAATGGGCCTCATTCATGAAAGTGTTCTTAAACATTGTGCGTTAACTTTAACTTTAAAGAGATGCTAAGAAAACTCTACGTCGGATTCATGACATGTTCATAGGAAACTATATTCCTTCTTTACAGCCTTTACGCCAAAATCACCAAACTCCAGCTACAAATGGTAATTTACATTAACAATAAATAATGCATTAAGGAAGCCAAATATTGGGCGGCCACAGGACTTCTCTCACAGGCTGTGGGAGAAACCAGAGCAAAGAGGAAATGCGGATGAACAGTGGGTCTCTCGACTTTCACTGATTAAAAACTTGAATCTTTTAAAAATGTCCAAACACACATGAACACACTCAGAGGAAACATATTCCAGTCACAAATAGATTTCAAAAACGTTGGGCTTTTGCAGTTTGTTTGCTGGAGTTGCAATCATTTGTAAAAAAAAACCAACAAAAAAACATAACATATAGGATTTAAAATTTTTGACTGAAATATATAATAAGAAATAACATTTTGAACAGCTGTTTTTTTGTTCTTATGAGTGTTCTTAGGATTTGTTCTTAAAAACCAACATTTTCTGTTAGGAACACATTTTGTGAATGCTAAAAATGTTCGTAAGAAGCCCTTAAGAACAAATTTGTTAATAAGAACATGTCATGAATGAGGCCCAAAGAGTGCATGGAGAAATTCAGTAATGGTATGATTCGAGTTAAAAAACTAGACAAGAAAAGACAAGAAATCGAGTTATAGCTGAGATACAGGGCAGAAGATCTATCTACTGTAAATATTAATCTAAAACATAGTAATGACTTCCTGTTCAAAACGGCAGAACTGATAAGCCCCGCCTCTTCACAGGGACTCTGCATATAAACTGTTCTAAACATCAGCTGTTCTTCATTTTAAGAACTGATACTGAACTGTCTTTAAACCCAACATATATAAATATATTTATCTCTTTTTTCATCGCTGTGCATATAGTACAGTGTAAGATTCAATCTAATTGATTAACTCTCTAAGCAAATTAAACAATAGAACAGTACTGTAAATTACAGCAAAGTAATAAAGGGGATGTTGCATGGTATACATATGTGTGTACATATATGTCAGTACAACTCAAAGTTCCAACTATTATCTGTAAGCAAACATGCAGAGTAGCATGTAGTAACAGAGGTTACTAATAGTGACTACCGGTTAAAGTTGAGGAATAACTAAAGCAGTGCAATTATTATTATTGCTCTAATTGATTACAAAAGTAACTGATAAATGAACTATAAAGATCACTGTGTTCTTAAAGATCATGACAGATTATCACATTTTGTCTTGTAGAAAACGTTTTACAGCAGTTAAATCACAAATTATTAAGAAATTGCCAAATATATGTTGAAAATTACAGGAAGTAATTAGAGTTCCAAATAATTCTCAGATTTGAAAAAAAAAGCTGAATGGTTTGTGAAATCCTAAAAATACAGTAGTAGCCTATCTATGGAAATGATCATTCTAATGATCATTCATCGCTATTTCAATGTTAATTTAGCTAGTAGTGGTGATTATTTTTAAGACTATCCTTTACTCGCAAAAGAACAGCTTTGGTAAATAAAATCCACTCAACCAAGGTCTGCAGCCAATTTGCATAGCCTATTATCTATTTTTAAAGTGTTTTCAAAAATATGAAAATTCTAATTGGACGTGTAAAACAAAAACTGAGAAAACACAAATAAATAACCCAGCAGACTGTAGTAGCCTTTACACATCATTGTTTTTGGTTTTATGCTATCATTTACAGGCACAACTAGATCAAAGATAATTTTAATAGTATTTTGCATTTCCTGCTAGTTT
This sequence comes from Mugilogobius chulae, assembly GCA_038363315.1. Lineage (NCBI taxonomy): Eukaryota > Metazoa > Chordata > Actinopteri > Gobiiformes > Gobiidae > Mugilogobius > Mugilogobius chulae. The sequence continues at coordinate 34,523,729 of CM076395.1, read as the reverse complement.
GAGCCCATCTTGGTTTGTGCCTCTTTTAAAGCAAAGCAGATCTCCACAGAGCTTAGATTTTGAAATCACTCCACAAACAAAAGAAAAGCTTCATGCAGTGACTTTTAAAGCAAGTTTCATGAATTATTCTGTTAACTAAAAATCTACTTTGCTCCGAAGCCATCATTTATTAATGTTAATCAGACAACTGGGCTGCTCTTTGCTTATTGTCACCGACAGTTGCACAGTTCTACAATATTAAAAGTTGCTAGTGAAGAATGCTCAAAGTTTGTTTCTTATTTTAACAGACTTGGGCTACTTCTGCGAAAAAGAAAGTGTGGAAAAAGTCAGATGTGAACAAGCCCAATTTCTGACAACTTTTTGAAGGCTCCCGCTTTGCAATTACATGTTAGCAGCTCTGTTATGTGGGAGATATCACAACATGGCCACACTCTGCAACGCTGCACACGCAAACCAGACATTGGAAATTAAATCTATAAGGAACACTTCAATTTTCTCACCATTAGTTTCCGGGAATTTTAATTAAGCACAAGCCATAAATCTTGATTCTTTTTCTAATCCATTTCTATGCTGTCCTTATGAGCACTCTGTGTTGAGTTGAAACGCTACATTAAAACCAGCAGCAATTGCAAATAAGATTTTCCAGAATGTTGATTTTATACATAAAGATGCCTTGATGTTATGAGATGAATGAAATATAAGTGCTATAGACAAATTAATAATCTGTTTCATTATGTGTAAAGATAAAGTGTAAAAACATGAAGATAAAAGCAGACATGAATATGTTAATAGAGGGAATATTATTAACGCTGACAGCTGAACATATAAGAGACCATTGGACCTTATATAGAAGCATGTATTAGGCAGTAATGGTCTCACTTCCTCATGTTTATGGGAGCAGGAAACATGGAGGAGATTTAATGAAAGTAAGATCCACCGCAAACACGGAGCTCAACCGCTGACTGATTCAAGAAGTACATTTTCAATTCACTTTCCCAATAAGAATTCTGAAAAATAAACAGATGAATAATGTTTGAAAGCTTCCTCAAGGCTAAGCAGCTACTATGTGGTTAGTAATGAGCACAGTAGATGCATTTAAAAATCGATTTCTGAAACTTTATAAACTGCTAGGCTATTAATAATTTGACCAATGTAAGTTTTACATGTTGCCAACAGTACATAATACACTTGCAATTTACTCTCAGTTTTTTATAGATATTCTGTTTATATCTACAAATGTAAATCTTGGTCAACTAACCTAGGCAGTAAACTGACTAATTAACTCCCAAATGTCTTTTCTGGTCATGTTGTATATGCCTCATTGGTTCCAAATAAATAAAATAAGAGTAAAAAAAACTATGCTAAAAATTAAAACCCTTGATTTGTTTTTGATTGTTTTGTTTTTGTTTTTCAAAATAACTGAAGTCATTATGCGATAAGGCTAACTGAGTACAGTACATTTTGGACTGAAAACATCCGAATCAGAGCTATTAGTACCATATACAGTAGCAACTTAGCCTCTGACATGTCTTTAAATTCTGATTATTTTAATGTTTATAAATCCGTCTGGCTAAAGTGTATGAGATGTGTGTGGGTTGTTTTTTTTTTTGTTTTTTTTTTTCTGTAACTACAGCGACAGTCAAAGTGGGTGTGACTGTTGCCAACAGTAAAATAGGGCATTCAAGGCAACTGGGAACTGGAAGATTTCCCATATCCCACTTAAAAAATGTGCTGGAATGCCGCATGAACTGGTAAATACTACTTGCAAACTTGAAGCTGGTCAAGGAATTCTCACTTGTACTGTTTATATGTAACTTTTAAGAATGTAAGCAGACTGCTCTATATTGTGATATGTATGATGTAAAGGATAAGTGTGTTATGTGTGAGACATGGAATGAGTATTTTATGAGTGAGTGATTACTATGACTTTATCTATTTTACTGAATATTGCATTGTATTTTGTATTGTTCCTCAGGGACTGCAGATGGAAACTAGCTGTGTAGCTATAATCTGGTGCAGATCATCTTTGTTTTATGAGCATTATGTCTCTGTACATTGTCCCTTCAAATAAAGACTAAACTAAACTAAACTAAACTACACAGTAGATCATCAGCTACTAAAACACAAATATATGAGAAGTTAGCAAACTGTGTAAATCTTGGCTTTTTAACATCTTACAAATGTTGCTTTTGTTTAGCTCACATTTTAGCATTAGCCATGTTGTTTACATACGGGTTGATTCAGTTGTAACACTTTGAACTGAACTGGGAATGTTCAACTGGGAACTATCTCCCACTTGCCTGGAACGTAGCGAAACATGTTTGTTCAATACTAGTTTTGAGAATTGTTAACTCTGTCATCTTGGAAAAACAACCCAGATACAGTATATGACTTGATTAAAAACAAAGTGATGTGAAACTTTTCCTATTCTTTGACACTAGTATTATAAGACGCAAAAGTCTCGGCCACTTTCCTTGGCTGGTTCTCCTTTATTTCCTTGAAAAAGGAGAAGAAAAAAAAAAATCTAACGATGATTTCTGAGCAAATTTGTGGTTTTTACAATTCCTCTTCAAAAGTTGAAGGCAATTTAACAAAAAATGAGTTTTAGGGACTTAAAATAAGTTTGAAAAGTTTAGGCAGATCTCATAAAAAGTTCTATCAAATTATTAAAATGTATTTGCATTATTATAATTTATTTATTTTTGTTATAAGAGCATTTGAACAAACACTAAGCCATCTTAGAATGGCTGATTTGTCTAACTAAGAGGGTTACATCTTTTTTTATTTATTTTTTTCCTTCTAAATATATAGAAAGTATATAGATACATTTTATGAGAAAACTAACAAAACTGAAAAATTAGGGGAAAAATGTGAGGTACTGCAGATATCCTCTTGGTGCCTTAAGGGGTTAAAGTAAAATAAATCTAGACTAATGTGACTTAGGCTAGCTGAACCAGATGTGCTTTCCCAAAAAGTTGGTGGGGCAGAATAAGGTGAATATGATTTTAATAATTTCCTGAGCACCATGGTAATGCAGAAGGAGGGAAGGGCTTGACAAACTCTGAACTTTGGTCGAACAAAAACAAATCAATTGTTCTTCTTGTATTAGTGCATTGTGATTGTATAGTATTTCTGCTTTGTTGTCTCCCATTGCAATAAAATAAAAAACACTCTTATTTAATATCCTTTATTGCAAAAACTTTCAAAATTAAAATAATAAAAGAACCCAATGTGGTACTGGATCCTTCATTGTATTATTGTTAAAAAAAAAAAAAAAAGAAAGAAATTTATTGCTCCTCATCGATTTTGCAATTGTGCAGTGATAACAATTTACTCAAAGGTCAGCTTTTATTTTTACAGCCTCGTTCCTCTTTGCAACAAACCCTGCTCAAAGCCTTATGAATAATGCGCTCTTGTCCACCAAGTCCGCCACTCGGACGAAGATGTTTTTCCAATTATCTTGTGAGCTGTAATTCTCTGGTGCCGGCGTTCACAGTGGAAGTTATTAAAAAAACTCAAAGGGAGGGGCAATTCTGCAGCTTTATTTTCTCATTCCGATACAGCAACAGGATTTAATATGATACTGCCCTCAATCTTGGCAGCAAATCTTCTTTGTAGTGAGAAAAAAATCAATATCAAACTTTTATTTTTCCGCACTTTTAATTTTCTGTTCTTCTGCTGTGATGCCTTTTCCATCCTTTATCCGTCTTTTCAATATCACAGATCGATAGAGTTAACTTTAATCCAGGTTCTGAGAGAATATCCATTTTGACTCTGCACAATAAGGTCAGGGTTATTAGGTTAATCAGGATTATTCAGGTTACAATGTAATCACAACTAAAATAGCAATAACTGTGACAATTTTATAAGCAAAATGACTTTTTATTATGTTGTTTTTATCGTGTAAAAATAAAGGACTCTTTTCATCTTGTTTTTGTTACATTAACTTTAGATTGTCACTTTGCAAAGGGGTTTTGAAAGCTGGTGTCAAGATAGTGAAAATTAACACATAATAAGACTATCGCAATAATGTCAAAATATAGGGATGCTACATTATCATATTTTAGCTTTATAATTATAAAAAATATATATATTGTCACAGTAACTTATGCCGCGTTCATGTGGTCCTCGGAACTCGGGAAAAGTTGTTCCAAGTTGAAAAATGCACATGAACGCTCAAGCATCTCGGAACAATTGCTCGGTAACTCGGGACAAATGGAGCTGCCCGAGCTCTGCACCTGACGTCACTGACACATGGAGACCGATGAAAATCAGTTAGAAAATAAATACTAACAACCTTTAACGTTAGTTTTGGACAGGCTAGCATCAGATCTCACTGTTAGTCTATTAACCGCTGTTAAAAGTGCTGTGTCATTTATTTATTATGGTTAACAACAACATCCCGATTTTCCGAAGTAAAAGCACATGAATGGAAACTAGGTCGGAACCCCTATCTCTCATCTCGGTCATACGAGCACCTGAGGACCACATGAATGCAGCATGAGACCAAACAACATAAATTTTACCTTTTTGACCAACTTTTTGAAATCAGATTTTCTTATGATAAAGTCAATATGTTTACAATTTACAGAACAAAATCATATCATCCTAAAACTGGAGAACTTACTTTATGCAAAGATACAAAAATAATAACTCAGTTGCAAATCAGGCTATCTGCCATTCTAGTAAGTAAAATGTAGTCATCAAATAATAATATTAAAAAAAAAAAAAAACAATATTGAAGCTTATCAGGAAAATTTTAAAAGTAGCTCTTCCAAGCAGTCATTAAAGCCAAGAAATATTAAATAAAAGTGGGACTTTCCTCATAAGACAAAACTCAATCAAATCAGAAGAAATCTCTTAAGATAGCTTTTCTTGATTTAAAATAATAAATCTGAGATATAGTCTAGTGGCATTTTCAATGTAAACTAATCTGAAATAACTTGTTTTGCTTCTACAATGATGATAACGTAACGTAACGGTCTCTAACCTGATCTCCATCATGACCCACGATCTTGTCAACCTTCACCATCTCTTCTCAATTCCTGCTTCCTTTTTCTCTCTCAGCGGCCAATTAACAGCCAAAGACAGCAGTGACCAAGCCCCCCGCTGTCCTGAGTGATTGAACGGACTTGCACCTCAGTCGGAGGTGCGTCCCGGGGCTTTGATCTCAGCGGACTTCCCCACACAGCCGATAAATAATTTTCTCAGTCTTCATGCCTTGACCAAAGAAATGAAGAAATTCCACTTTATCTACCGCTGATGTCACACTGTTAACATTAAATGGACGATTTGGAGATGACCCCGCGATAAGATCATGTGTGATTTATGATGTGGGTGTCAGGGATTTGTACAGGTGTTCTGGCCTGATTTCACTCTTCTCTGAGACAGAAATAATTGAGATTGAGATTGCCCTTATATTTGAACAGTAGAAAGGCACTGAACTGGACAGTTTTATAATGGAGGATCAGCTGGACATGGCGCTGTCTTGGCCATGACCCTTGAGCTCATAAGGTTACATGGATTTTCACAAAGTGCAGAGATGGATGATGCAATTACAGAACAAAAAAATCTGATCTCTGGTAATAGGTTATTTTAGTTTTATTAATGTCATGTTGTGATTGAGTGATCATCTTTTTAGAAGGGTCTGTTGGACTTTTTAGTTGATAAAAGAATGATGGTGCCTCAATTTACCAAAATGTCTATAAGTCAAGTTGTTTCATTTCCAACAGTTTATTATTATTGACTAATGGAGCGGTGTAGGGCATGTCTTCAGTCAATCAAGATGTTCTTTCTTTATTCTCTCTACGTTCTGAAAAATATTGTTAAAACACCAAACTGGGAGTTTATGCCCCCAAAAATCTCAAAGGATCCCTATGTTGTGACAAAATAAAGAGGTGGAATGTTTTATGTTCTTCTGTAATTATCATTGCTGTAATTTGACTTCTTTATTAAGCAGAGACATTTTTTTTATTTTTACTCAAGACTAGAGTCAAGAGACAGGAGAAGAATGTAAATTTGGATCTTGAAATGGGTTGGAACCACTGTCATAAGGCTTCAAAGGCACTAATATATAGTAATATGATACATTTTGTGATTTACCTTTAAGAAAATAAGAAATACAATCTTTCGCGTATCCCCCATAGTCACATGCCGCATTAGCTGTGGTCTTCTTTCCTCGGGCAGTGTTTCACAATCAGGAACCTATACGGTCGATCAGAGGGTCAATAAATGAATTCAATTTGGAGATTTAGATTGGTTTTAATTGGTCAAATGCTATAGGTTTGAATGTAGGACTACATAAAGATCATCAGCATCTTTGGACTACTTGAAACAAAACAAACACTGAGCATTAGAGATGCTCATATAAGCATTGTCCTTTTAAAAAAAAAAAAAAATCAATTCACTAGACCATTTTTAGACTGTCAAAATCCAAACATATGTATCTCCCTGTGTTATTGAGTTTGAACATTTTCCCAAATGCTGAAACTTATCAGAAACAGAGAATCTGGAGTCTGAATGACTTTATGCAATTTTGCTTTTTCAGTGCTTAAAGAATTTTAATTAGCACACGAACATACTTCCATTATCTAACTGACAGAAGCCCTGACTGAAATTAAAATTTGGAACTAGAAAAGCCAAAGCTGTTATTCTGCAGAATCGCACGTTTCCCTCTTCAAAAGCATGGATAAATATTCAGTGTTTCTCCATCTTCTCGCTTCCAATTTCCAACCAATATTTGGAGAGTAAAACTGCATTTATTCTGGGAAAGACCTGACTCTAAACGTTTGGAACATTAAATTAACTCAAAATCTTCTCAAACACTGGCCATGGGAAATAGAGACTGTCTCCAAACCCAATTATTACAGCGGCTATTTGCAGATTACAATGAGATACATTTGATAAACTGATTGTGTGGCAGAAACAGATATCCATCTTCACCAGAACTGAAGCGTGCATATTCATCTTGTTTACACACGCGCCATGTTAAATTAAATTAAGTGGCAAATCAGATTTAAGAAACACAGTATAGAGTAGTGGACCGGCTTGTACAAGAAAAGTAAATTGATTTTATGTAAAAACTCCAGCTTCAGTGATTGCATTGTTATGAAACTGAATTGCACAATAAAAAAGCAATTTAATAGCCTGTTCTAACTTTTAATACAATTTGTGAAGGCGTATGATGTTTCTTATTAAATTTTGTAGCTAGACTTGCCTTTCGAAGGGAGTTTTCATGGTTGGTTTGGTCTTAAGTGGAGAGGGTAACGCTACAATGTGCCTTGGTGTTAAGTGTGCACTGCTGTAAGTCAATGGGCCACTAAAGGTGTCTTGTACAAGTTAAATAAAAGCAGGCCAGAAGGATTTTCTTTGTGCTGCTGTGATCAATAGGTGAGGCTGAAATACTCGTAGCTTAAGCTTTTGTGTTCAAAGGATTAGTGTCAAAAGCCAAAGTAATTGTATTTGTAAAACCAACTTTAGCAGACATGCTTCGAGGGCTGTGCCATTCACTGCTCACAATAGACTGTAACCTGTGCTTCATGGACAGATTAATACATATTCATGACTCACTTTTCAATTATGTTTCCTCGAAATTGAAAAATAACATTTTGTGGATGAGAAATGCATTTAGAAAGAAAAAAATATATTAATTTTACCAACAAGACCCTACATAACGGTTTGAAAGGTACTTGACACTGTACTTGACATAAAAGAATGTGCTGGAAGAGTTCTATTGAGAGATTAATGAACATAAGAAAATATAATGTAAAATAGGTAATATTAAAAAAAATATTGGGAAATCAAGATTCAGTCATATCGAATGGTGAATTATTTCGTTGATGGCTTGGAATCAAAAGACTGATAACTAATCCATTGTCATTAAAAATTTGTGGTTTAGAGCAAAAGTCAGACTTTCAGGCAGAACTTGGCTGTCCATTTATATTACTTTTTTCTGTGAAAAGGAACATATTAATTGTCTATTTTGTCTATATTCGTAAAAATCATTACAAATAGTTATTTTAGACAAAGCTAAACAAAACGTCATAAAAAATCTAGCTTGATCAATATGAGACATAAAAATGGGATTAGAAATGGATTTTTCCAACCCACTTGTGAGTATTTGTTAGTTTGTTTAGTATGTGTGTGTTTGTTTGTTTGTTTCAGCTATAGTTATTGTAGTCTTTCTCACACATGACGATGTGGTGACAAGGTGACGGTATGCTTCTGAAGGCTACAAACAAACATGCAATGCAGACAAACGAGTACTTCTGTGACTAAGACATAAAACAAACTGCTAAAAGAGAAGATAGAATGAAGTTCCACTGATTGTCTTGAGCATTCTGTATCCTGCATTCGAAGTGTAGGTGCTCGGAAAATGTTTTAACATGTATCTTCTTCTCACACTGCATTCACTGTACTTGCTGGAGAAAATGTCCCAGTCATGTAAATAAGTAAGTTCATAATATATTTATTTAGTGCTTTTCACACATAAAAATGACCAAGTTCTTTACAGAATGCAAACTTAAATTAACACAACAAACAAAAACAACACTTATCTTCACTGCCTTTTAAAAAAGTGACAGAGTCGACCACAAAGAGAGATCAAAGAAGGTGTTCTGAAAATTAGGGGCCACTGCCTGGAAGAGCAGCTTTCTCGAGAGTTTTAAATCTAAAGTTTTCAAATCACAAGCCACTTTTAAAGGAAGGGCCGAAGAGTGCGACCAGATGATTCAACAGGTGTACGATGTACTGGAAAGCCTCGCCACAAAGTGCTCAAAAATAACACTTTACTGGAAGCTGCTGAAAAGCTTATAAAAGTGGAGTGACGTGGACATTTGAGGGTTCCTGTAAAAGGCAGTTTTGTACAGTCTTATCAGTCTGTTAGCAGCTGACCTATTCAAAAAGGTAACAACAGAGTGCCAATAATCACTAATGATGAAAAAAAGCATGAACAATTTTTTACAAATTGGACTTCAAAACCATTTTGTGCACTTTAGTAATGCTTTTCAGGCTTAAACAAAAATGATTTTGACAGTTTTAAGTCCAAAATCTTTTTTCACTGATTAAAAAAAAAAAAAAATTGAAATTTTCCTTTTTGCAAAATGTCACATAAAGAGACAGGACGGACAATTAAATTTTAAAAAGTTAAGTCTAGTCAAGTGGGCCTATAGAGCTGTTTGAGATCAATATAGTATTAAAGGTGATGTTTGGTTACAATACAGTGGTCCCTCGTTTATCGCGGGGTTAGGTTCCAAAAAATAACCAGTGAAAGGCAAAACCCGCAAAGTAGTGATCTTCATTTTTTACCAGTAATTTCAGTTGATAACCTGCCTGGTTATGTGTCTTTTGTACAGGTAATAATGCGCTGAACACATGATTCACCGCGAGGTACAACAGCAGTATTTTTGTGACCGCTTAAAGAGGGATGGTGCTGTGCGCGTTCGCCTGCTCTGCTTTTGTGATTATATTTTTTCCCAGATCGCATAGTCCTACTTTATCGACATGACATAAAATCAGGACTAGCTTTACATTCTGTGCCAATAGCTGCATGTTCTGCTTTTAAGTAAGAAAGTATGTCAGAAAGTACATAAATACAGGAATAAATAAACTGTAATAATAGTAGTCAATGTAGTTTTTTGTATTCACCAAATCTGTTTCTTTCCAGTTGTCACTGTTGTTAATGACACTGCCTTGACCATTTCTGACATAAAACATTACAAACTACCGCTCACGACAGAACAAATGTCATGTTAAATCATCCATCAGTCACACTAAAGTAAACACGCCCACATCGCCACCAGTGTCACCAGTGGAACGCAGCAGCCAATCCCCTCTCCACTAATCAGACGAAAAACTACTGAAGCCTTACTAATGAATGCACTCTGATAATATCTTCTCAATAATCTGTGTGAAGCCTCTAATTGAAGCATATGCTAAACGTGATGTACGACTTCATTAGGGCTGTGATGTCTCCTTTCATGCAGAGCCGTTATAGTGACCTTGACAAGCCCGTCGTGTTACAAGCAGAAGATGTTCAGTCCGTGGAGCTGGCTTTAGGATCAGCGAGGAGGCCAAGTGGAAAGTGGTGCTTCAGAGTTATAATCATGTTTAAGGGTTTCTACAAAGTGGGAAGAAGGTTATGATGAAGTATGCTTATATTGTAACTCAAGGAAACAATTTTATCAAAACCTTTTGAATAAGAATGAGATGATTTTCAAAAGAGAATGAAATGTTTGATACTGTAGCCTGTAATCTCACTCTTATTTCCTTGAGCTAATAGTAGGGCAGCATCATTAATCAAAACCGAATAGATATCAAAATGCAATTGTCATGCAGCAAGTTTTCCAATTTTTAACTATCATCATTCCGTCACAAACAAATTTGATTGCAAAAAATTCTTCCTTCAAAATGTGACTTCTGTTCCAAACCACGTTTTTGCTGAAAGGTGATTGCTAGTGGAGCTCTCGATTCCAAAAATTAAATAATTGACGATTTGACATGATTCATTTTCAGTCTCCCAATCTTTCATCATCTAATGCATTCGTTGTTTCTTTCTGGATCTCTTGGAACTTCATGTGACATATTTGAAAAGAGTTGGAATCCATCAGTAGTATGAATTTCTTGATTGCACATTTTATACTCTGTAAACTTTTGACTCTGCAAAAAGTGATACACATATTTTCTAAACCAATCAATAAACCATTCCCGACAAACAACACAACACCACTTTCAATCTTTGAGTCAATAATCTGTTATAGTAGCACCTGTCTCTTAAACTCCTGCTTGCTTCCACTCACGCTGACATTTGACCAACTCCTGCAGCATTACTAAATACTGTCTGCGTTTCCTATCAATAAAACTGTAATTCGGGCGTATGTCAGCTGGTGCTAGGTCATTGATGTCTCTTACTGCCGTTATTACTGGATATTGCACTTGAAATAAGATCCCTTTCCTTTAATATATGTCGTATATAGCACAGTTAACCCCTGCCCTCTTTGTACATGTAGCTTCTTCAAACACCGCCAATCTTTAGCATCCGCTGTACTTCTGCCCTCAGCTGCTTTATTATTTATAAATATTGATTGATTTCAAAAGCCGCACACACAATGGATCCCTCCAAGGCATTTAATTTCACCATATTATCCCCAGTGATAAAAATCTATGCCTTTGGTGGAGTCATATTCGCTCGAGTGCGCTCCCAAAATCTGCATGCATTGGAGAGTTCAAAGCACAAAGCAAGTGCACAGGGTTAGTCAGCCAAAAAGAGGAAGAGGAGGGGTTATTAACATGCTTTTTATGAATGTCGACTCATGAATTAAATATGTAATCAGGCATGCAAAATGAGGCACACTGATGTGCAGTTTCTAACTTGGCTCCAACCAAGAGTGTAACAAGAAAAACAGTCCACCCACGGGTATGAATTAGCATGATTTCAGTGGGTTTGGGAAGTCGACTTGTCCATTGCACTCGGAGCTTTGCTGTAGAAGAAATGGAATGCAATGATTTTTGTACTTACTTAATACATAAACTTACAAGCTGAATGATGTGTCTTACTAAAAAGCTTAGTTCTAAGAAGGCAGATAAAAAACAACACATTAAAAAAAATAAAAATAAATACTATTTAGGTTTAGATCTAAGAGAAGCTTTCTTGTCTTCGAGACAGAACATAAGATAAGATGCTCACAAAATGCATTTTAAATGAAACCTGCAGCTTTGTTGACAAATTTGGCCATACAGTTTTGGATTCAACAGCATTAACACTTTTATTGTCTATTGCAAAACAAATGGAAATTTCACAAAACATTTTTTTTTAGTGTACTGCAATTTTGCAATTCTTTCTTGTTGTGGCTCAAACTCTTGTTCAGCGGTATCAAATCATAAAGTATGGTATAGTAATTTCACATTCATGGCTGTTGGATTACTTGGTTGTTCTCACAACATGTGGTTATGGTAAATCATTTTGCACCACTAAATGAACTTACTGTTAATCCATAATAATATATAATAATGTACATAGCTTTTCTCTGACACTCAGAGATACTTACATTGTATTATTCATACATTTCACACTCACTGACAGCAAATTACTGCTGTAGCCATAGCTGTCCTGGGGCAGACTTGGGGAAGCAAGGCTACCACAACACTAACTCACACATCAGATTTAAAGGCAATGTGGGTGAAATGTCTTGCCTAAGGACACAGCAACAGTTTCAGCTTCAGCCGTCCCACTGTGCCACCTGAGGGTCCATCGGTCTCCCATCCAAACACTACCCTGACCTGACCTGCTTATCTCTGAGATCAGACAAGATCAAGCACTAAAAAAGCGCCACCATTTTAAGAGGCTATTCCTCATTATAAAAAAAGTAGAGAGATTAGTAGATTAGTAGAATGTCATGCTAATAAAAGCAAGAACCAAAACAAACATGCAAACAACATGCATCTGTTTCACCTTAAAGAACCTTTCGGTAGTCCATTTCACTTTCTCAAACTTTACAATTTAATCAAACAGAAGTTGCTAAAGTGAAACATATTGAATATTTGTCCGTAGCATGCTTAGCACCAGTACGAGCTTCTCCTGGGGCCTGTAGTGATGTGGCTAGGCGCGCAGACAGGCTATTATCACCTCCTCCCAGATGTTCAGACTCAAGTTAGCCGCACTGATACATCTGCTTTAATGCGCTCTCGCTGTTCCACTCCATTCCACTCTGGAGCGACCCACTTCATCTAAAGCAAACCTGCTCGCTGTGAAATATATTCTGAGGCCAACGGGGAGGAACAGCGCTGATCTGAGAGACAAGGTGGAGACGCCATCTTTGACTTGATTTGTACACCGTTACCCCAAATTTTCTGACCTACTTTTAAAGAGTAATAATAGCTACAGTGGGCCCAACAGATCCCACCGCTGTCAGGAAATAAGGCTCGTCTAAAACTAGTATTAAAAATAGTGATCCTGTTTGCTGTCATTTTAATAGTTTTATAAGGGATTTCTTAAGTTCTAAACAAAACTAAAGTATCAGTAATTAATGCAAAAACACAACTATTGGGAGGTAAGACAATCAAAATTATGAATGTGGCTTTTTCAGTTCAGATACCGATTTCAATACTCTGGCATTAAGTATCTTCTTGATATGGGCTGATACTAGAGTATGAACATCTTGAGTAGCTTTTTTCTAACTAAAACATAAGATATATATCAGTCATCACCTTTGTGTGTGTAAAATTTTAAACATTTTGAGATGTTTTGGATCAGTATCAGCCAGTCAATAAGCCTTATTATGTACAGTTAAAGGCACAACCTGGATATCGGCTTAACCAATATTATGGTTGACGATACCTGATACCTGTAATTGAGCTGATATCATCCAAATCTAAACAAAAATATTATTTTCAATGATAAACTGTATGTATAACCACAACATGATATTTGTACATGGTGTTAGGCTAGCGTTTGTACAGATTTTAAAGTCTTTTCCACAACTTCTCCATAACCATTAGGAACTTTTCCATGACCTTGTAAAACATTTCAATTAAAAATCAATCATCACTTTTAGAAACAGATTTAGAAGGAGCAAGCTTACCTATTTATAAAACAGAAAAATCTGAAATGTAGTTTTGGCTTACTCAGTTATTCAGTGTATTTAGTTCCACTGGCAAACAAAATAGCTGTAGATTTGTAAATTATAGTACATATAACTGTCATTGTCATTATTTTAACCATAAAAAGACATGGACAAAAATAAAGGTGATGTAGACTTTAGGAATATAAGAATTTTGTGATTAATCAGGTCTTTAGTTTTATTATTTAGCACATTTTAAAAAGTGCATTATTTTCATTACATTAGGAGAAAATAAGACTGCAATACGAGCCAGTATAATATTGCTTTAACAGATTGTCACAGCAAATTATCCAAATTTTTTTAACCAAATATTATTTTTTAATAAACATTTTCATTCCAAAGTCAATACAATTCCATTTTTTCCAGGTTTTCCAAAACTGTACAAACCCTGAAACTATATCAAGATTTCTTTTTAATTCATACTTATATTTAAGTTTTTGGTGTTTGTTTTGTGTCAGTAAATCAAATATACTGAAAATCTTCAAGCATTCATTCTACAATACCACTAAATGTTTCTAAAATATTCAATTGAAAAATAACTCCCTGTGAGTTGGCTGAGTCCAGTTGCTGATGTAATTTGTTTGACTTAAAGTAGCTTATTTAAATTGGAGCAGAAAGGAGCCCAGTTAACAGTAGTGGGAAAAAAAAATCGATGACAGAGTTTGGATGTCAGCCTTGATGAATCTGGAAGACCACGTTCGATACTCAGATCAATTTTGTAACTTATAATCATTGTATTTCTCTCCACTAAACGTCTTGTCTAATCATTGTCAGGAAGCAGAAGAGAAGGAGGGTGCGGCCACGGCAACGGATACACCAGCAATCAGTAGCCTTTGTGGAAGAAGAAGAAGAGAGTCAAAAGTAGTGCTATGAAATATGTATTATTAAAAGTGCCAACCACTCACACTGAAAATGGTCAAGTTATTATCAAAGAACCTGCACACTGTGAGCTCATAATGTAGACAAACATGAAATATGTGTTATGGTTGCTAAGTGTTGAACTGTGACATCATGATTTTACATTTTGATCATTGCAAACTCCATACTGATCTACTTTACTTTACTCAAATAATTACAGAATTGTGGGCAGGGGTATGTTGTATGTGAAAACAGGAAATTTCACTGGCATATATGATTTAAACATGCAGGAATCAGTGCAAAACAAATGATGAGGAAACTCTGTTGGAAGATTAAGCTTCATGCAGTTTGATTCAGAAAGTATGTTCTTATAAAAGTACAGTCCATACACACTGATTACAAATTTCAGAAGGTACGAAACCCTAACCCAACCCCGACCGTTATGTTTTTTTCTTGGGCCGATAAGGATGCAGATGTTTACAAAATTTGTCAGCTGATGGCGATATCAATTTCAAAGCCGATTTCTTAGGCCGATTTTCCTATTTTAGTTTTTAAAAACATAGCTGAGATGAGTAGTATATCCAAAAAAAGAAAAAGCTCAAACTAAACTTTTTTTTTTTTTGTCTCATTGTTTAATAAATACATGTTTATGCACATTACAGATCATTTTAAAGATTAATTCAGGAAAGTGCTCTTTTTCAAAACACAGCAAAACAGAGACATACTGTATAGAAAAAATGACATAATTTCTCTCCAAAACTAATTTGGAGATCAACTGATCACTGTAAATGTAGACGACTGTTCAAAAAACTGCCTGATCAAATACTGGCCAAAATAAGGCAATGACTGATGTGGCCGATATGCAAAAAAATCCAAATATCAGCCTCCAAATATACCAGCCGGCCGAAATATCGGTCTCTCTCTATAAATAAGTGATGGCACAAGAAATAGAAGTTATTTTGAGGTCGTGATACAAAAATTTCAAGCTCGAATTTGATACCAATGAAAATAGTCGGTTATCAATACCACCTTTGATACTACAACCTGCCATTTGTTAAGTCAAGTTTGTAGACATTAATGACCTATTCAAATTAAAATAATATATATTTTTGTTTCTTTTCTATATTTTAGTGTCAATTCAACATTTTAGAAAATATAATTCAGCAAAAAATGTAATTGTTGTAGAAATAACAAGTAAACTATGTGTATTTCAAGTTTAATGTTTATTCTGGTGATGAGGGAAGTTTTTCACCAACACATTTGGTGCAAATGAATGCAGAGTTTGACTAGTTGTAATGCACGCCACAATGTGTCAAATAAATTGGAAGCACCACTGCAAAGAAGAAAACCCGGTGGATTTGTATCAAAGATGCATTGAAGTGAGGAAGGTCTGACTTTAGTATGCACAAAAATCAAACTATCTTTAAAAGCATTTTGATGTTACACAAACTCAAATCACAGACCGATCTGAATGTCATGGTTCAGTTTAATGCAGCTGGAAAGAGGAAGTTGTAATGACTGAAAAGACCTTCATCTTTTCAGTAAAAATCCCTGTCTGACTTCAAAGACTACTTAGGTTAAAACCAACATGCATACAGTGACTTACTATCAATATTTAAATAATTATACCATTATATCCATTTAATATATTCACTCACATAAAGATGCACCGTAACCTTTCTGGAGGAAATGTAACTTCTCCATCGTTGGCCTAGAGTATTTCATCCTATGGCTTTTCTAACGCTATAGCTCCATAAAAATACTCACAGCATGAATGTACGTTTTTCAGGCTTTTTTGAGCAATAAGAACACATAATTGAGCA
The DNA here is from genome assembly GCA_038363315.1 of Mugilogobius chulae. Taxonomy (NCBI): domain Eukaryota; kingdom Metazoa; phylum Chordata; class Actinopteri; order Gobiiformes; family Gobiidae; genus Mugilogobius; species Mugilogobius chulae. The sequence goes on along the minus strand of CM076395.1, from coordinate 34,507,432 downwards.
ATACAAGATAAATATGTTTGAAACACTAGAGTCAGACATTTAAGATGAAATAAACATCGTCATGCGGCCAGGTTAGGTGAGTTACCACTGTCATAAAAAGTTACACCGTGCACCAATAAATACATAACATAAGCAAAACAAATCTGCATTTTTAATTATATAAATGTAATTTGTAACACTTTATGAGGGCTGCTTGGCTATGCTGAAAATAATAATCATGATTATTTAAATAATAACTGAAATCATGATTACTCATAAAATTACCTAAAATTTAGCTCCTAAATAAAGAGAGAGTGAAGAGATAAAATTAAATAGTTGACTTGTCTCACTGAAATAAATTGGAATATACTTTTCCAACTCAAGGAAGCACTTATAAACACAGTTATGGTTAATTAGCGGTTACACCAAATAACTAAAACTGAATTAATTGCACAACTCTATTTTAGAGTAACTTCACTTTTAGTAGTCCTGATAAGCCAAAACAAAATCTTAAAAAATACAAATTGTAATAATAAGAAAAATGTTAAAAATCTCTTGCCTTAATTCCTTATTTGGTCAGGGATTGCAGGGTTAATAATGCTTAACTCGCAATCCCTGTGTCATTCTTTGTAAACTATTTGCAATCATGAAAAAAGTCAGTGTTTAAAGCTGATAAAGGTGTTCTTATATTTATTTTAAATAACATTTGTGTTATATTATACTGATTTACACTTGCTTATATGTAGTATTTGCTTCAGCCTAAGTAAAAAACAAAGTTGATTCATATTTACACCAACATTTCCCCACTTTTGCTGTAAGAACATTTGGATCCAGCAAATTCCCTCATGGATTAAAAATAATCTCTTTTTACTATGCAGTAGTAAAAACACCCACCACACGCTCACAACACTCTCTATGACAGCTTCACCTCCTGTCGAGATTCAAATGTCAGCAGCTCTCTGACTTTGCCAACTTTTGCTGGATTAATGCCTCAATAGTAAACAATGTGCCATCCTTACAGTGGCCTATTCTCCACAGACTATTCTCCAGCTGTAGAGAAAGGCATGCAGCTTCTGACTATAAAGACTTTGAAGTACAAAGGCAAAGGGATACTGGGCCACAAAGACACAGAGAGAGTGCCTTTAACTGTGTTTCATGTAGCTCACTTCCAACACTCCACTGTTCCCCTTTTTCCCCTCAACAACACACTCAAATTACCGGCGATTGGCCACTAGAGGCAGAGCAGCGCAGCACAGTGCCGGTGTTGTGGCACTGGCCTGGGTATAAAGCTATTGTTTGGTGTAATTGTGATGTTTTGGATGGCTGACACTGAGCAGCAACGGTGCAAGCTTCTTAATAAAGCCAATAAAAAGACAGCTAAGTGTATTTGGGACTGACTTCATTCTCTCATTACTTGTGGAATTGCAATCAGGTTGAAGAAATTAAACAAGCAAATGATAAGACTTCTATCTACGCTAAAGTGATTTGTATACCAATATTCATTTTGTGCCAGGTGCCCTCCCTGATTTCAGTTCACCATACAAGGTCAAAGATGCTGTGAATGTTATCAGATCATAATATGAGGCACATTGTTGCCTCTGTAAGCAGTGTTTGGTTAAACTTTGTTACTGTAATTATATTACATTTTTGAGTAACTAGTGTAACATAATTTCTGTGAAAATACTTGTAATTAAGATACAGTTACGAACAAAATACTTGTAGTTACTTTTAAGTACAGAAAAGTGACTTATTGTGTGAGATAAAACAGGTAAGACACACAGATTTCCAGAATCATTTTTAATGTTAATTTTAATTAATTTGAAAATATTTAAGCAACTCATTTAAGATAAGATAAACTTCATTGTTTGCTGTTTACCTCTGCTTAAATGCCAATAATAAAAAGGCAAATCCTATTATTGAGCTATGTTTGCAATAACTGCAATGCAACTAAGTTTTTTAGGGTCAGTAACTAAGCAGTGTAAATAATTCCATTTTTAAAATTTTGCATGTTGGTGTAAAATTTGCATGTTTATAACTTTTATATATTTGTATAAAAGATATGTAATATCTTTTATACTTCGTATAAAAGATATTACATATCTTTTATACGAATATTGCTTTTAAGCTCTTGCTTGCTGCTAATGTTACTGTCTGTATGTCATTGCATTGCTCTATTGCTGAACTTATTTTCTTCGTAACTAAATATTTTTTCAATACTTTTTACCCAACACTGTAAGAAAGATTGGGCAAATGATAGAGATACACAAGGACTTTTGGTGAATGTGAATCCTTCATATCATCTTCAGGAACGACAAAAACGGCAACACCCAGAACATGAACTTGTCTGATGCTTATGAGAATTATTAGCTGTAAACTCAATGCTTTCATCACAGCAGTATGAAATAATAAAGTGACTGAACATGAGTGAAATGACTGCGCTACGCTAAACCTGCACCACCTCCAACGCGATATAAACTCACAGAGCAGATGTTAATATTCTATCCTTAACTCATCAGCAGCAGCACAGCCTTTGCCACAGAAACACTAATATTACACGTAATCCTGTCCAGAAGCTCACAACGATATGTAAATGAGCAAGTTTAGTTCTAGCTTCTCTTTTTATGTCTCTCTTTTCATAGCCAAGCAATGGGCATATTCTAGTAAATATTTCTTCTCTCAAACACGGATACTTCGAGGTGTGTTGTAAAAATACATGCGGGGTGAATCTAGATTATAACATTGCAATATTCGATTCAAAAATGCGTTATAAATGAATATGTGAATATGTTGTAAGGGAAATGTGTTAGGGTTTGGAGCATGGCGGGACAAAATATCTAGAATTAGACTATATATAGTTTTTAGAATGCATTTAGTTATTTTATATGCAAACAATGAAAATCAAGAATAATATTACTGTAAAACATGCTACAAAAGTGATCATTCTGCACTTGAAGAAATAATTTCACAGATGTTTCATATTTCTTTCAATTATTAGGCCTCAGCTAATTTATATATAGATGTTTTAACACATGTCTGATGAATATTGCCTGGATACTTTAATCAAAATAAGAAAAAATATATATTGCAATTGCCCAGAACTATTTTTAAACATATAGCACTTAGAGTTGTTTATTAGCAAAATATCATGAATTTTGAATGTCACCAGTCGCCTAAACATGAGATGGAGAGATGAATATTAACGTTGTACTAAACATGAATCTTTAAATATCAAAAATTCCCATTGACGGCTTTACACTGACTTATTCATTTCACTGGCCCACTGTGAAAGCTCAGCATACAGCACATATGGCTGACTTTCTGACACAAACGCTGATGTGTCTATGATAAGCGTTTCGTCATAATCGCTCTGAGTAAACCATAAACCGTGCACACACCAAAGCTACAGTTCAGCCACATGAATCAATAATCACTTACTCCAGCTCTACATGCCAAATAAAGCTTTCCACTTGCCTGTAACATTGCTTAAAGATTTTTTTTCGCAGCTACACAGGCCTCAACATAAAAGAGGCATACATGTCAATCAATACATGTGGGCTGTCTTCATGCTTTATATACAGTATGTGCAAGAAAGGACGATGTCTCCACAAGAATCTTTGACAGTGGAAGATAAAGAGAAGATAAAACAGAAGTTCCACACAGACATAAAGTGATAAAAACAGGGATTTAGACTTAACTTTTCATTCATTTTGTTGTTGTTCTCAAACATTAATGGATGATCATGTTCAGAGAAATGCTATCACTTACTGAAAAAAACATAACAATTCTCCCTCATCATAAGCTTACCCAGAGTCTGAATCATTCATATTTGTTTGATTAAATCCATAATTTCCTGAAGATAAGGCTCAAGTGTTAAATTATTGTGTAGACCTGTACTAACTTACACATTATTCTACTGATGGCTCCTTAGTAAATTTGACTCCTATATGGACACAACTGTTTAAAATGTATTGATTCTACAGTGAAATACATAGAATGGACAGACATGTTTGGCCTCTAGGACCAGAGCCGGATCTAACCTTTTGGGGCCCTAAGCAAAAATCAGCTTCGGGGCCTCCAGTCTTTTCTACGAACCTTAATCAGCCGAACCTTAATCAGCCGAGCCAAAGCAGCGTTACATTGACTTTTTCATAATTTATATCTATACACAAAGCGACAGACAAAAATAACTGTAGACTAAATAATATTTCTCACAATAAAGAGATAATGTAAGATCCTGCACCAGAAACTTTTGAATAAAACAGATACATTTTCCCTACATTTGGAGTGAGCTATTTTAGACCAACAAATCTTTAATTGATGCATGATTTTATCATTAATATCATTGCACCTCTTCAAGTTTTACTTGAGTTTCCAAGTTTCCAAGTGGGGCTCCTGCACCGTCCTCTCCCTGTGAGCTCTGCCTCTGTTCCCTCTTCATGTGCTCAGGCACAGCTGACAAGCTGCATCATCGCGCTGGATTTTTTGGACAGAAATTCTGAAATCTGAAGCTTTTCAGGACAAACAGCCTCATGTTTTAAGTGGCTTTTGTGCTGAAATTCGCCGTATTTCGCCGCGATAATTCTCGCCGCGGCCGTTTTCGCGATCTGCAGATATTTAATTTCATCAGCTATTTGTGTTCGTAGTTCAGTCAATACTTGTCCTATTGACGCAAAATAAAGATTTTCTGAGAGCTTATGAGGTACAGAACATGTATTTGTTGACTGTTCCCAGGGCCTTTGATTTTGCGCTCTGAGATGAGAATGATCAGACACCTGTTTCTGCTTCTGTCTGTCTTGAGCGCATCACGGGGGAAGTGTCTCTGCCTTGTCTCAAGAACAGAAGAGGGGAGGGTCTCTCACGTTTAAGCTTGTACGATTGGTCAAGCAGGGTTTATGTACAGCGCAAACCAGAGGGTGAAGGCATGAGGACTGGACTGACAAACTCGAAAAACTCTCAGCACTCAGAAGGAGGCGGGGCCTCCAAGATGCGGGCCCTACGCAACTTGCGTAGTCTGCGTATAGGAAGGTCCGGCTCTGTCTAGGACCATGTCTATGTAAGGGACACACCTGACAGATCCAGTTTTTTCGATTCTGATTTTGATACTCTGGTTTTAAGTATCTATCAACAAATAACTACTTAACTTTATGTGGACAAATCTTAAAACATCATGACACTTAAAGAGAAACTAAACTCAGAATCAACTTTTTTTCACTGTCAGACTGTGTATATGGGGTCAAAATTGAATTATCTACTGTTTCCAGGCCTTTTTTGGACATTTTTGTGCAAACTCGTTCATTTTGCAGTTATGTGTGCAAAAACCGCGGCTGTACTGCCACGATGGGCAAACGCTATCAGTGCATTTTCAGTACCTTCCGACGTCACAGTTTATTGACGCGGCAGACGAGCCGATCAGATGATTTATCTAAACTCCTCCCTCTGACACCGCTGCTGAGGAGAGTTGAAAAGAGATCACCCGCTGCGTAATGACATCGGCCGTCATTTGGCTCAGCTTGTTGAGAGAGTGGCGCGTTGAGCAACCACTAGTTCAACGATGCGCTGGTTCGAAACTTCGTGTCACATAATAGGCTCATGCGCTTATGTAGCGGCCTAAAGCAAAGGTTTCAAAATTTTATGGATCAGCGTCATTATTCCCTCTAAACTTGCTTCACAAAAAAAGTAAACCTTATCCAAGACATGTCATAACCTAAGCTTATCTCTACACAGCTGCTTTCATACACACTCAACAATGCAAAGCAGTGTAAGTAACGAGGAACAAAAAGCTGGCATTATAGACTGAAAAGGCTGCTCTTTCAAAATATTCTCTTGTTCTTTGAGTTTGAAGGCCATATATACCTTTGTGTAGACTGTTCACAAATACACGACAATTACTGTGCATGCATGAGCCTGCTGGAGTCCTGTAACCATACTTATACAATACTGAGCAGCCAAATGAACTCTAGCATACTTACATACAAATCTTCAAAATGAATGGGCCCCAACACCGCCCTTAGGTTTGTAATTTGGAACCCAAGTAGTTTGAACCAATCACAAGAGAGTATTGTGGTTTTTGCAGAAGCCAAAAGTGCAGATCAAATACTATAGGGTGGCACTGATAGACACATTTCAGTAAATTTTTAACGGAAAGACGGACTATTTGGGCTTTTGAAAAAAATGCAAAGAAAGGTGTTTGTTCGTTTGTCGACAGGAAGAAGTACTGAGGTACTTTTCTCTCGAGTGCTACATGGCATGAGTCAGGTTAACTAATGCATGTTGATATCTGCATATCTGTAATATGGTGAATATACAGTACATCATGTCAGTCTAAAGTACAGAGTTATGCAATAGACTAAGACAAGACAAAACTTTCATAAATTAGTCAGTAGTGACAATAGGGAGATTTTACATGTTCTGTAAAAACTAAGCTAAATCTCCTAAATAAATCATTGTATTTTTTTAGAGGGAAAAATGGTTGCACATTTACAAAAAACAGATTAATCCTTTTTACAGTATATTCAGTGGAATAATCAGAGACATGTTAAAACTCAGATTTGAGGTTGTTGGCTTTGAAACATGTTGTGGGGATGCCATTTTAGCAGTGGTAGAACTTGGGCTAGTTTATACTTTTGCTTTTAAATTGATTTGCAGACGAGGAAAGTTTGCAATAGTTTAAGGGTCATTTAAACAGTCTCTGTGACTAACTGTCTTTTGGTACAACATAGCCAGTAGCCACCATTTTAATAATTAGAAGATGTATACAGACATAGCGCTATTATTAATCTGTTAGTGTTAAATACTTTATAATGTATAGACATTTATACACATTTGGACAGTTCGGCCACTTTATTTGTCACCTTGTCTTAGTGTCTGCATTTGGCACAAAATAACTCTATATAAGTCTGCTGTCTGTTTGCTCTTGTATTTGTTGAACACTTGAATGATAAAGCTGTTGTTCTACATTAAATTTAATTGACTAAAGTCCGTAGCTGTAACACATCTTTAATTGAAAATTTCAACACTTTATTTATGACCGTATGAAAGTGTCTGGAGAAGGCCAAATCAAACAAAGAAAATGTTAGAGGCAATATAAGTAAAGTTTCTAAACACTTGCCATTACTGAGTAAGGTAGTTTCTATATTGTTGATTTTTGCACACTATCTGGATTTTTAAAAAAACAAAGTCATGAAGCCATAAAGTGCTCTCTTCTATAAATCTGCTGCTCAGATCAATGTTTACAGCCCCTCAGATTTCTGTATCTACACTGTGCTGCTGCTGTTGGAGTACTGCGAACTCTGGATCTCTCACTTAGGTAATGCTGTGACACTGCAGAGAAAAAATACCAGAAATGTGTGGAGTTAAATGCATGGTGTACCATTTCGCTAACATGTTTCTATGTAAAGATTGTGCCAGTTTCAGGCTTATTAAAATGCTATGGTAATTTAAACAGCAGTCTTTAAAATATAATTATTTTGTAGTCCTCTTAGAACGTGGTATTGTCATATTACACTTACAGTTAGTACAATTATGTTCTATTGTTCTCCAATGAAGATTAACACTAAATATAGCTACATATACCAGTAATCCATCAGTTTAGCGGACTGGTTATTGGCTGGTGTATCCCTATGGAAATTTAGCGCACTTGTTACAAAAATGGCTGATTTTCACAGTAGCAAAACCATTTTTATCTAACTTTTTATAACAAGCTATATAGATCCAAACCACTCTAATATTATTTACAAAAGTTACCATTTTCTCATGATTGTCTGATGTTTTTCAGCATCACTACACACATTAGTTTCTTGTTTGAATACAATGGGTTCTTAGTGAATATGTAGTTTATGTGTTTTTGTCAGCTTGAGTAACAAGGTCTTAGTTTAAAATATGTCCTGTTTTATATTACTCAAAAACCCATACACACCAAAGACAATGTGTGTTATTTTGTTTTCACTAGTTGCTTAGTGAAGTAGAACAATTACGTTTTACTATTGATGAAAATCAGAAATTTGATTTTGACATTTTGATTTAATAATACAACTGTCTTGTCTAAATATGCACGATCCAGCTTTTTCACTCCCAATACCATTTTTGATACTGTGGATTTAGGTGTCAAGAGGAACAAAAACTTGACACAGCTGACATATGTGACAGACAGTGGTGCATATCTGTTTTGTGCAATATAATGTACATCATCCAATAGTAAATTGAAAGCAGAACGCTTAGAAGAAGGAGATGCTTATTTTTGTCTTCTTTTTCAGTATAAATTATTTTAACAACAGTGTTTGTTGTTTGTTTGTGGTTTGTTTGTTTGTTTGTTTGTTTGTTTGTTACTTAATTTTACATTTATTTTGGTTATTATTTTATTTTATTATAATGTGGGTTGCGTGGGGTTGTGTGGGGGAAGGTGGGTGGGCAGGCATGTGGGATTGTTTTTAATGCACTGTAAAGAACTTTGTGTTACATTATATTAGGGCTGTGCCATTATTCGAAAAATCGAGAGATCGAATCGAAACGAATCGTCAATTATTTGTTGGTGGGTTTTGAATCGAAAGATCGAAAACCAATCTTTTGTCAATAAAAAATGTGTAGTTTGGAGCAGAAGTCAATCTTTGAGGCAGAATAATGATATATAGCTTCAAAAAAGTCTAATAAATGGGACATAATAAAAGTTTTAGTTTCGTTTATGTTCATGAAAGCATTTTCATTTGTTTTTGAAAAGGTTAAGCTAAATCGAATCGAAAATCGAGATCGATCAATATGAGAAAAAAAATCGTGATATTTTTTTCCCAGATCGCCCAGCCCTACATTATATGTATGAAAAGCACTTTATAAATACAGTTTGATTTGATCATTATTTTTCCATATCTACTAAAAATTCATCAAGGATCACAGCAGTGAACTGATACTGGATATTGTTTTATTTGCTAGTGTATTTTTTTGTAATAAGGCTATGACACAAGAAGTTAAAACATGAAATACTTTGAACACATTTGCCATTTTCGACCTGTTCCGAAATAATGATATAATAATGATAGAATTTCAATGCATGTTGGAACTATAGTCTGTTCCACAGTTTAGCCCCACAGTGCTCCTGACACCGGGGTACCACACTTGTTCTAGTACTGCTGCTTCTGCTCCTGCTGCTGCCTGTCCACTGGTCAGCCATAATGCCCGCTTGTCTCACAGTCACTGCCCTGAAGCTCTCAGCCTTTCAAAGTGCCACATGTAAAGCGTTCAGTTTTCCTCAATAGCCCCTTTTGATCAAGCTGTCTGTTCTGAAAACGCACTGCCAACAGTGGAGACCTGTTATTTCCTTCTGCTGAGAGACCCCTTTCAGTCGTTGGCACCGATGTCCGTTTATTTGTTCACTATTTCCTTATGTCCACTCACTCAAGCGCACATTCCAACCACGGCAAAAGTAGTTGGCAGGTGAACACTGCGTTCACACGGGTCAGGAAATCTCTGAGAAATGACTGGGTGCGTCGCTGCTGTTCACAGTGAAGGATGCATGGATGGAGAGCGAGAGAGATGCAGACAAATGCCAAGCGGAAAGCTTAGAGGGGAGTTTAGGTTTAGGTCAGGTAATGTAGTAACACAAGACTTCGCCTGCTGCCATTGTGATGAACTTTGATAGAAAATTAGTCGAAAATGAATGTCTTAAAAGTCACGTGTACCCAGCAAAAGCACTGTAACAATTTTGGCACCACTTAATTATTGATGCTACGTGATTCCCTTAACGAGCTCGCATCCCAGTCCATGCGTCACGACTTGGACGCACTGCAACTGACCATCCCAAGCCCGAGCCGAGTACTGCCCTGCCTTACCACAGCACAGCATGTTGGTCCGAAGTGATTCGACAAAAACAAAAAAGATGTTTTAACTCACCCACTCAGCCCGTGTGTGAATCCTCCCGGCGTGTCTTTGCAGTCCGTGTCCAAGTATCCAGAAAAAACGTGGAGAAAATAAGGTAAAGGCTCTTAAGGAAGCCAGTGACTTCCTCTCTCCTCTTCTTCCTCCTTATGCTTCCTTGCTTCCTTCACTCTTCGCTCAGTTCCTCCACTGTGTGAGGCTGTGCTATTAATCCAGGCATTGTCTCCGTCATCAGAGCAATTAAGATGGAGAGGATAGTGAAGTTCAGATAGGCTTTCGTTTCTCCCGAATATAATCCGGCTTCAGGAAGGGACAGTCCAAAACTGCGTCAAAGGACGGAAGCAGACAAAAGTTTACAAGTAAAAGATGGGTGAGGGATCACAAGCAAATGCGTAAATAATCCTCAAACAGTTTTAAAACAGAGAATTACGACGTCGCACCTGCGTACCAAGTCCTCACGCACGGGTAAAACAGTGGTGTCAATGCCAAAACGCTCTTCCTAAGCTTTTTTTCTGAAATTGTTTATCGTTCCATCACTTCGGAGTTAAGTCTGGATCTTTCCTCCAAACGTCTGAGGAAAAGGCGTTTCATCGGGGCAGCTGTCTTGGCTTTCCAACACGCTGCCTCTCTCTTCAACAAGCGCCGTCCACACTCTCCTGGTGAAGGAAGCCCCGCCTCTCCAAACCTGTGATTGGAGGAAAGGTCCAGAAATATAAATCTATAGATCTGGAGGCGGCACGCTTAAGGACCGCTCTCAGATTTCCCGCCTTCTCTCTGGTGTATAGCCTATTTTTCCTTCAAAGCCCTAGCCTTACCTTCATTGTGAAAATGTTTTTCTTGGAAAATGTGCAGATTAAATGTTTGAGTTTGTTTTTTAAAAAGCACTTGAGTCACTGTAGTTTGGAATATAAACTGATTGGCTGTTTTATTTTGTGCAAAATGGTTTGAGAAAACGATGGGTTAGAAAAAATTAAATGCCCACTTTCTTTTATCACTATTTACAATTTTTGTCTGTTTCTTAGATAGGCCTATGCTCACTGAATATATGCTTTTTGCAAAAAAAAAAAAAAAGGTCCTTGTGTTTGCAGATGATTGGCATGGAGCTCAGCAGTGACCACCTCCTGGTTCAACATGTGCCGGTGTGGTGTCAAGATTGGACTCTCGTCAAGATTGGACCCTCTCCCTTAACTGGGACATACCAAGCTTGAAGGCTATAGGATTGGGGCTTGGGTGAGGGTTAGCAAAAGTCATTTGAAAAAAATATATATATTACTGATTTTCTAGAACTAACTTTAAACAAAGGGAGTCCAGTCTCAAAGGTGAGTCCAATCTCGATGGGGAGTCCAATCTCGACGTTACATCGGCTCACATGTTAAACAGGGTTTTTCGAAAATAAAAGTCTGAAAATGCTATCAAGGCTAATCAGCTCTGTGGTGACTCATGAGCAAAGGAACCTAAATTTTGGTTTGATATTTATTTCTGCAGCTTAATAAACTACAAAGTTATTACGACATTTTGCCAAATTTTAGGTTATAAGTCTTTTTCAACCAGACTGAAAACAACCGTACAGTGGATCTGAGTTAGTAGGCCTACATTGTTGACTAGCCCACAATATGTCTTTAAACTCTTCTTTTAATTTTTCAAAATCCCAATGGCACTTTACATTGAGGCATTTTACTTTGAGAACCAGGAATCTACAACCATCTACAATTGCTAAATAATGTTAGAAGGTTATGTCTACAAAACATTAGCATTAAAAATGTATGTGTTATTATAGGCCTAATTCACCTTGTAGCAATGGTCTCAATTATTGTTTCAAGGTAACGTTCAACACTGCGGGACACTTGAGTGCGGTTCCTGAGAGTGCAGCTTCCGGTCTGATGCTTCATGCTGTTGGAAAAGGCGCGGAGAAAACTGTGAAGAGGGTGAGCGAGGAGGAGAGAGACAGATGAAAATATACGGGAGGGGTGGAAAGAGACGGAGAGGAAGAGGAAAAGACCATAAACCTCCGAGAGATGAGAAAAATGAAGATGAGGGGTGCGGAAGTTAAAGTGAGCGCCGTCAGGAGGTGGAGGCTGCACGCAGAGGGGTTTCCGGGATCAAGGTAGATGTGATGTGTGTCTGAGCCCAAAGGAGCAGCAGGCTAATGAAGGAAAAATGCTCCCATCCCTTTGTAATGGCACTCATTAAGATCTGCAAGCCTCAAATGACTTGCACTTAATGATTTCCTGTGATTTCTATGAAGGTGCTTTGTTAATCAGGTGAATAATGTTCCAGAATGTTAAGGTTAGGTTATAGATTGTCCGAGTCAAGCGGGGACTTGGGGTGTAAGTCCCAAGCACAATTACTACCAAGGGCATTGGGTTTTACATAGACTAAATGAAACTAACTAGGGATACACCGATACATCTTTTTCTGTTCCGTTACTGACAACTTAACAACTTAACCTGAATAAAACATGAGACGATATGGATCAACAGCAGTCAGTAAGTTTGTCTCATTGTGTTCAATTAAAGACACAATGGTATCTGAACCGATATCATGGAGCCGATACCCGATCCAGCAAAATTTCCTTGATCAGCACCGATATCCGCTCTCAGTATCACATTGGTGCATCCCTAAAACTCACAAAATACAAATCATGCTTTATACTTGAAGCAGTCTACAATGCTTATTTGGATGTCCTTTATTTATTTATGTAATGGTTCTTTTGAGCCAATGCACTTGCTAATTACTTAGCTAAATGCTAAGAAATGTCTAGAGTTTTCTATGAGGATACTTTTAACCGTAGGCTATGTTTGTTATTAACAGCAGAGTATAGAATGGGAATGTTCTTTCTTTTGTGAGCAAGTCTACAAATGACACAAACTTTATCACAAACATAACAAAACTTGATTATTAGCGTCTCTTGCACCATTTCCTCAGACATGATGTAGTTTTTTGGTATACTCACTATTCAAACTCTCAATCTCAGCCAGATTTCAATCTTTTTCAGTGCTTTAAGCGGCGCAGAATGCACCAGTACTCAGTTCCACCATCTAAACATGTCTCATTTGAGTAACGACACTTCTCTGAGCGTCCAACACGTTCTGCCCATGACTTTAACAAGACCGAGGATCTAAATGCAAATGAGAGTACCACCACTTCTATTTGCCTACTTAAAGCACTGCACTTATTTACATCCTTGGACCATGTTATTCTGAAGTGTTTTTTGCATAGCTGTATTCATTAAAGATTTTATATCAATACAAAACGGCAAGAAGATATGTAGAAGTACAAACCTTTCCTTTAAAAATGCCTTTACAAGGCTTTGTGCAAATCATCACACTAAAAATAATTTAGACAAAAAAGCCAAAATACTGTCTAATTTGATATTGTTTGTTCCCAAAGCATCTAATAGGTAGACCAAGGAGAAGGGACAAGAATCAAGTTCAATATTCATTTTAAGAATCCTCTTAATATGAAATATAACACCAAATTCTCATCACGACCAAAAACAATGTGTCAGCGTGCTTTCTTGTATTCCACACCGTGAAAACCCAATCACTTGTTAAGATTCAAATGGGTTTTATGTACTTATGAGTTGTTATGAGATTTTAGTTATTGTTACATCCATGTCTACCTGTCTTAACACATTTGACACCAAGGTTGTTTAAAAAGACAAACTTGACATTGCACATAAGTTTGTTTCCTGTTGCAAAGATTCCAGGTTTTCTTTTCGCCTCCTTTATAATCCCTTCGGCTGGTCTTCTTTCTCTTTCTCTCTTAAATCTGGTGCGTGTCAGCTAAGAAAGGCTCAAGTCTCCACACAGCCGTCTGTGATGAATAAGTAAATGGTAGAAGGGAGGCTGGCGCATGTTGAATCCACTGCCCAGAGGCGTTAGAAGAGGAGCAGTCACACTACCAGCAACATCTGTAATAGAAGCAAATGAGCTACGTCGCATATTGCACTTGTCTTTCGGCTAAATTAAACTGGAACTGCAGCCAGCCTGGTAGGACAGGGTAGGAAAACAGGGCACGTTATTATCTCAGAGTAGCTCCCTGTTTATGATTTCAGATGGAGAGTCTGCACTCTATGAGAATAAAAAAAATCTGTATTGTCAGCTTGTTATTTATTTCATTATTTTAGCATGTCATTTTAGAACAACTGTAACATGTTAATCATGAAAAATATTTAAAAAATAATTTGCCCAACTAACTTGAAAAGTTAAACTATATGGCTATACTGAGACTACAACCAAGCTTGATTGGCTGGCATGTACCTTGATAATTCAGTCGTCCTGCATGCTCACAGATACTGTCACATACTTGGAGAGACACCACAAAATGTAAGGGAGGAAAATCAATGCTTTTGTGATTATCAGCCCGGTCTTGCCCTTTTGTCTTAGCCGGTCTTAGCCTTGGTCTTAATTATTCCTCTGTTGGCCACTAGTGGCTCTCTCCAAGCTCTATACACTGTCAGTGTAGAAGGTGTGGCTCCAGCCAGATGTGAGGGTGCAGTTTTTTTCATTGAACCTGACACATGCTCACGCCTGTGACAAGTGAGCAGCTGCTTTAGGATTACAGGCAAAAGAGAACTGTAGCAGCAGCTTCAGTTTGGAAAAAACTGTAATAATAGAAATCTATTTGGTGAAAGTCTATTTACTTGACAGACTTTAACAACTTTGTCTAAAAATGTGTCTTTTCTTTTACATAAAGCTTGTTGACTTAATAAAAAAGATAGTCAGATGTGAGAGTGAACATGGGTCAATGTGAATGCTATGGAAAGGCCAAAGAGGCCATCATTTATTTTTTAAACCATTTTTTATGTGTCAACACGTTAAAAAAACGTTGGCCTCATTTTTAGACAAAGTTGATCAAGTCTGTCAACTAAATAGACTTTCAACAAATAGATTTCTATTATTACAGTTTTTTTTTTTTTCAAACTGAAGCTGCTGCTACAGTTCTCTTTTGCCTGTGATCCTAAAGCAGCTGCTCACTTGTCACAGGCGTGAGCATGTGTCAGGTTCAATAAAAAAAACTGCACCCCCTCACATCTGGCTGAAGCCACACCTTCTATACTGACAGTGTATAGCGCTTGGAGAGAGCCACTAGTGGCCAACAGAGGAATACTTAAGACCAAGGCTAAGACCGGCTAGGACAAAGGGGCAAGATCGGGCTGTATATATGTGAATATATTGTGCAGCACTATAAGGCAGAATACTATACCTAGGTTAGAGATAAGCTCAAAATCCTCCCTTTTTTTTTTTTTTTTTTTTTTTTTTTAGTGTGGAACCATTCTAACTACCCATTGAAAAGTGCCTGCAAATTTGAGGTTCCCCTTACCCTGTTTTTTAAGAACTACAGTACCAACTTATTTAGACAGTGAAGAGCAGCGGCTAACTGACACAATTGATTTTTTTCTCCAACCCACTTATGCATCATTATTTTGCATTGGTGGCTATGCTTACAAAAGTTTATATTTTAAAATATCTACTTCAGGGATTTGGGTATGGTAAGGGTTAGGCTTAGATTAATTTGGTTAAGTTTAAGGATTTGGGAAAGGTATGCTAACCGGGTAGCAGCATAACTGCACTGGGAAAACTAAAGATGCAATTGAAGCAAGCTATAGCAGCAACACTCACCAGCACTGTTGTTAGATTTGAGTTTATTATGGTGCAAAAACAAAAAGGTATGTTGCTAAATCAACATTTGTTGTTTTTATCATCGAAGTTTCCAGTGTATCTTTCTGCAGGTAACATGCAGCAATATTTTGACTGGTTAGCCTCGCCCAGTTAATCTTTTCTTTTATTTATTATCGATCTATCTCTTAATAAAACGGCACATGCTAAATTTGCAAACCAGAGGCGTCAAAACTAAATAAGAAACAGTGTGACTGTAATGGGAGCAAATGAGATGGAGGAGGATATTGCATTTGTTGTGGTGCAAAATGGCACAGGATCGAAGCAGATGAAGGCAGACAAAAATGGCTTGACAGCTCCTAGGAGAGGTTTTGATTGATGGCAATGCTCCAGGGAACGTTTCAATATGAACTTGGTTAAGTCGGAGCCACGAGAAGCATTCATCAAGCTGATGCCGTACAGTGAAGGGAGTTAGACGCTCACTGAAAGCAAAGGCAGCATTTTATTTAGAAAAGCACCTGGGGAACATCTTCACAAGAGCTGCGACTACCTATTTGCAGCTATTTAAGGCTCGCGACAACACTTTACAGCACACTCTCGAATCAAAGTATGAACGACCCTGGTGCAGCTGGGACAATTACTCTGAACTTTTCAGGTTGTGTGAGGAAGTGAGAGTTCACAGATCATCAACAAAACCACAGTTTTAAAAGTTATAACAGATTTTCACATAAATAATGTCTTTGTTATACAGTCACAGAATCATTTGAAGTAGGTACCAATAACATCAATCATGATGTTAACAGAAATTAATCCTTGTTTCCGGTCTTATGCTGTTTCCACTGCGCAAAGCGTCCGACATAACAATTGGACAAGAGAAAACAAAGGTTCAGGCAAAAACCAGACATAAAATGTTAAATGCCGACTTGATCTTGTGACAAACTGCTGTTTTTCCTGTGTTGAAAACTTTATTTGTTGCTCCAATAGACTTAACAAAGCAAAGCTAACAGGACTATCCAAATATCAATTTGGGCCAGTAGAGCTTTGCCTGGGATCCAGAGTGCACGTTTCAGCAAATTGCAAAGAGTGGGTCTGGTCACCACACCCACGCCTGCGTTTCAGATCAACTCTACAATGTACTGGTCAATCAGTTTAGTTTATTGGCATGACGCAGATGAAACAGTGGAGCTGATTGGTCGTCTGTCATTTAGACCAAAATCTAACTTCACTAACCTCATGAAAATTGTTTTTTGCTTCGCTCATTGATTCTGCAGAAATATTAAGTGTATAATATACAATACTAATATTTCTGTATGATATGGTAAAATGTTTGTTCTCAGTTCTAATAATATGAACTACGCTTTCAACATCTATTGAAGATGTGCTTTTACTGACAGAGGATTAAATATAAATAGTATCAATGAATCTGTCATGTATAAGGCCTAAATGGTTTCATTTCTATTTGAATGGATTGATAGATGTTTTTCAGCTGTAGCATTGCCTTTCAAGTGCAAGGTTATGTAATAGGTGATACAAACAATGCACTAGAACCTTAGCTACTCGAAATGCAAAGGATGATTGACAATAACATGACCTGCAGCCTTTGAGCCGGCATATAGACAACCATTTAGCAATGTGAAGATATAGATATTATAATGTGTGTGTGAAAGGCAGAAGACATGCTGGTGGGGGGGCTTCATGTGGGCTGCATCAGAACGCGCTCCAGGCCTCTTTGGCTCACAGATAAATAAACGGCCTCAGCTTCAGAGGGATGATGGTGTCTGTGGGATACTGGCGGGATTTTTAAGACTTCAGTGGGATCAGATGAGCAGCGGAGGCCATGCAAATCAAACTTTTGTACCAGCGCTCCAAAGAGAATGGCCAGCCGCGTCTTTGTGAAGCAGTGCAGGTGTGCTTTCACAAATCCTGCTGAAATGTTTTCAATTATGGGGCTGTTTACCAAAGTCATGACTAATGGTTTTGCTCATTAAAATGGGAAAAACTGGCCATGTTGAAAAAAATAAATAGAAATAGTTAGCTTAATTATTTTGTACAATGTTTGTAATTAAAACACTACAAATATGATGAAATAGCTCTCACAATGGCTTTGATAATGCTATAGACAATATAGTTACAGTTATAATATATTCTAGGGGATCTATGTCTTTCTTTATTAATCCAGTGGCTGTCTAAGAAAGCATTTACATTTTGTAACAATACAATACAATACAATTTTTCCATGTTAAAAACATTCTGCATCTAGTTTTGTATTGGAAAGAAGTTAAAATGGGCTTTAATATGTACTCTTTGTACTATTTACTGTGTGTTTTGAGATGACCTGACATGAGCAGGGGAAGTAACTAAAAAGTCTGAAAATACTATAGTACAAAATAACTCTTTTGAGTTTTTCATTTGGTGCTACTTTCCAAAATAAATATGTGGCTTAAAACTTTTAATGGTGGTAAAATAATGCACAACAACTAGTAAAAGTAAATCTTTAGAATACAGTTCTTTGCAACAAAGGCACAAATCAGGTTGTCAGTATTTCTGAAACTAAGTATTTTTATTGCTCTTTTGAAACTCAGCTGGCGTGACAGTGTATGTGAAATAAACATCAGAAAGAGAGAAAGGACATTCAAGAATTTGTCAAAGCCGGAATCAAACTCTCAAAGCTCTGCCTATCTAAACATATTTACCAAGTATCATTCTGACTGGACATGAGGGCAGCATCACAAGTCCCTTCCTCTAACTAAGCTAAAGATAGATTAAACCAGAGCGGGAGGAGAGCATGTGACAGGATCAGTCAAATCCACAGGACACTTGTGCCTTTTGTGTGAGCTTTTGGAAGCATCTCTCCACAGATCAGTCTGGACTGTTTTAACAGCACTTTTGAACAAAGTTTGATGTTAAACTGTCAACAGTAGGGAATGTTTTTCTATCATGTGAAAACCATCATGTGAAAGAGTGTTCTTATTCACTGATGCACTGTATTTGTACAATATTCACAGACACAATGAAATGTTACTAATGTTTTTTTGTTATTTTCATGCATAAATTGCCTTTTATACATACTATTCCAAATCTTTCCTTTGGTTCATTATGTAAACTATTAGAACGAACAGAAAAACAAATCTAGTAAATCAAAGGAAATTACATAGGGAAAAAAAATCAAACCAATCTTGTAGGGCTGTAAATCTAGTCGTTTAGTCGATTAATCGGTCGATGGAATCTTGGTTGACCAATATTTTATTAGTCGGCTAATTCTTTTATTTAGATTATAAGAAATTTGTATGCAACAGTAACAGAGTCATTGGTCGGAACTGTCTCTTTTATATAAACACTTTTCATTTTCTGCATAAACTATAGTTTTGCATGAACTACATTATATTATTAGTCTTTTTGAGTAAGGTTTCTTGCAGAGTTGTCACAATACTCAAATTTCCAACTCGATTTTGATACTAAGGAATAAACTTGATTCTCGATACTACAATTAGAATTAGAATGCCCTTTCACAAAATTCTGAGTTTTATACAATGAACTGAAATTTTCAAAACATTTTAGTTTCAAACCAGTTTTGATGAAACTCAAGATTATTTTAAAACTTTTCAGAAAATTTTTTCCTTTGCAGAAACTATCAGATTCCGTTCAAATGTTTGTCCTGTTAATGTTTTCTGTATTTGTTCAAATGAGTATCTAATTTTGACACCCGTTTTAGCTTTGATTTGCATTATTTTTGATAACTGTACTTTTAGCTTCAGAGCCTTTTCAGTCGATTAATCAGTCGATGGGACATGTTTTTAGTGTCCAAAGTACAGCCCTACAATCTTGTCTGATATGCTAATGCTACAGAAAGGCTCCAAGCAACTGGCAATTATTCATGGACACAAAAACAAAGAAAAAGATTTTAAAGTTCCTCCTGACATCACAGATAGAAAAATTAAATTTTCTGAGGCTCAGAGGAGAAAGAATATGTCACAGACTGAACTGCAGCTGATTTTTTTGCTTACTATGTGTTAACCAAATCCACACAGTTTCCATGTTTTTCTGCTGTAATCCACTATAACATTAATGGAATCTAATTATAGAACAGGCATCATGAACAATTCATACATATTAATTTATAATGTTTAATGAGAGCTTTCAGACAGTTGCATAAGATAACCACGGCAGATTAACAGCTACAGTCAATACATTCTGAGCAGTTACTATTTACTTTTACAACTTACTGTAGGTCAAAGAAGTAGAGTTTGGTATGTTTCCTATTTTGCTGGGGGCATGACTTTGTTGTTTGGGTGCTGTTCGTCTGACTGCATGGGGTTGCATCATGGTGTGTTCATATAAAAGGGAGATTGTGGCGCTCCAAACTGTAAGAGGCGTGCAGAGTCCCCAGAGGCACAGAAGAGCTGAAGACATGTATATTCTATGTGTATCAGCATTTTCATCATGTTCATGTCATCATCAAAAATTAGCTTCTCTATTGTTGATGCTATCTTCAGCCCTCGAGCTGCACCATATCTGGAAACACAAGCAGATTTTTTTTTTTACAAAGATTCACAAGATTTAAAATGATTTCAAATGTAGCACACTAAAACAGACATTCAAGTATTTCTATATTTATATCCATCCATTGCTTTGAAATAGATTTTAAAGCTTTTTGTACATTTGTAAAGTGTATCATTTCCACATAAAAATATAAAAAAAACAATGCAAATGCTGGTCTTTGTAACAAAACAGATCATTATGCACAGTGAAATGAACATTAATCTAATTTAATAAACTGATAAGACAAAAAGCAGTGCTTTGATTGACTGGGTCCTAGACTCCAGTTTCCAGTTCTCTTTGCTGTTTATAAAAAGATGTTTTAAGAATAAGTTTCAGGCAAAACCCTAAGCCCAAGTAGATATGTAACAAAGGGTTTGGGAGGGCGAGGAACTAGTTCAATTAGGTATGCCAGATTTAATCAATTGTATTTGAGAGTTAAAACTTCATATATTTTCAATTAAATTGTCAGTGGAATGCATTTAATAGTTTAAAAGGTCCAGTATTGACCTTGCTCGTAGAAATAGTGTTTTTGTAGCATTTTAAAACAATATTTACACCTTCAGTTTAATAAATGCAATAAATTAATAAAAGTTCCAGGCAAGATTATCCATTTCTGTGGAGTCAATCAATGCTAGGCCATCCAGTTTAAAAAGCCAAGTCAGTGTAGTTGAATAGCACATTTAAAACAACACATGCTTCTCAAAAAGACTTGTACAGACTTATTATGTTCAGTTGAAAGGCAGATTTTAAAGAAAGATTATTTCTTAGCAAATATAACCGGACATGGAAGTCTTTATACAGTATACAGTATCTAGTGGCTGAATGGCTGTTCCAAGTTAAGTGTTCAAGGGCGCCAGACTAATTAAAGTGACACCCATTTGTTGCTAGTTTCGAACATTTTCTTTTACAAATTCTGTAACAAACTAACTCTACTTTTTCACCAAACAAATCTCTAGTTAAGCTAAACGTAGAAATACATAGCTATTTGTTCTCTAATTAATATATTGTCCAAACGTGTCCTTGTTTTCTGATTCTTGCATAAACATGCCACAAGCTAACCTTTAATGTCAGGTTTATGTAAAAGGATTGAAAGTTGCAGGACGTTTATAGAACCGTACTCTACATTTGCTTAGTTTGTGCAATTCCATTTAATGTTTTGTAGTAAATTGTGGTGTAATATATAGAAACAATGGGAAATGTACTTTTTAAACTACAATTTTTTTTTTTTTTTTTTTTACAAAAGCGTAATTGCGCACATGCATTCCAACACTGTAGCAGAGATTCGAGGACAGCTTAACACAGCTTGAAACTGTATTTTAGTTTCTTCTTTCATTTGCATTTTTATTTCCTTTCTTCTACTCCTAATTATGATCCTAATGACATCTGACCATTTATAACTGCATCTTTCCCACTGTCCTACTCTCTCTCTCTCTCTCTCTCTCTCTCTCTCTCTCTCTCTCTGACTCAATGTCATCTCCAGACCAGCAAAGACAATTAAGGTGTATAAATATGTAAATATGGTCACGGCAGCTCAGCAGGACGAACGGCGTAATGACATTTTCTGGCCTCGTTTGGCTAATCCCCAAGACACCTCCGAATTAGAAACGTTAATGACAAGCAATAACGCACAGATGGTGGAACTCTGGGGGCACCACTGGCACCTTCTGACCATGTCCAAGATCCTCGCGGCTCTGCTCTTGATGCCAAAAACATGTACGTCTAGAGAAACACATGCTAGCGCAATATGGAGTGGGCAGACATGGCGTGGACACCTGCGGCTAACATACACTTCCTTAGCCAGATGTCATGGTTTAATTGCGGTGAGGATTAGAAGGTGATGTTTTTGTCCTTGGTTGTTTCAGGGGTTACTAATACAATAGTTTTGGTGGCAATTGCGTCCTTTCTTTGTTAACTTGAAACAAAGGCACAACATGAAACAATAAATGAGAAGAAACAATATTTAAGAAGAAAACACTGTGCATATTTTTCTTTTTAAATACTCAAAATTTGAAATTTGATCCTTGTGAAAGGTTAAGATCAGTTAGTGATGTTTGTCTCATTAGTGCAGTGAAGCTCGATCTCATTGAAATAACACACAAATTGAAATGAATATAGAAGTTATGTATACTTGCCCTTTTTTGTGTATGTATGCTATGCATCATTGCTGCTCCTAAAATCCTAATCTTAACCAACTCCAAGTCCAAGACCTAAACTTAGCCATTTTTGTAACTTGACATAAACTTAGCCATTAAATCTTCAACCAAAACATGCATCTGTTGGACGCTATGAAACAGAGACAGCTTCAAATAGTATGAAATAGAGATATCAGTAAATGGATGGGAAAAAAGGGGTAGAAACATGCTCATGATGTGCCAATAACATGTTGTGGCATACTTATGTATTTCAGTGAGACTCTGCTGTGCAGTGATACACTCCCTCGATGCAGAATGTACTACTTTGATTTTCAAATGCCAGTCTGTGGTGTAGATTTTAGGCTGGAATTGCACAGCTACTTTGCACTGTTGTTCTGATTTAGTTGTATTTAAGTCTATTTCTTTCTTTCTTTCTTTTTTTCTTCGAGTTTGTGGTGTCAGGTAACTGGACTCCATCTCAGTGACTTTGGACATTAGCTTTGGATGATACACTGGACTGGCCAACCCACTGCAGAACTAACACAAGTCTAGTTTATATTTTTGCATATGACTTTTTCAACTCCATCAACCAAATAAAGTTTGAGATGTGATGACTAATTTGCCACAAAGGTTTGCACACAAGATCCGGTGAGATTACATTTGGTTTATGCACACACAAAAAAGAGGTTTGGTGAAAAACTTTGGTGATTTACACATTTTGAGAAGGTGTGGTTACAAATAACAGTGCATTCCCAAACTTTTTTGTCTTAAGTGCAGTTTTTTCATTCATAGTAACCCTTGTGTCATGTTTTTAGTGATTTGAAAAAATGGTACTTATTTATATAACTTTTTAATAACTATTACATTTTTTTTTTTAATAATATTCATGTCAGATCTAAAATATGCCACAAAGAACATTTAATATATGTAAATACTTTCCTATCTTTTATTTTATTTTATTTTTATTATCCCAAGTACCCCCCAATATACAAGTGAATGAAGGTCTGTAAGTCCAAATTGTAACTTAATTGCAGTTTGCACAAATTGATTATGATTATATGCCAAA
Source organism: Mugilogobius chulae (assembly GCA_038363315.1). NCBI lineage: Eukaryota > Metazoa > Chordata > Actinopteri > Gobiiformes > Gobiidae > Mugilogobius > Mugilogobius chulae. Next base: position 34,484,231 of record CM076395.1, on the reverse strand, counting down.
ATCTCATCTTCTCATATGCACCCAACTTTGCATCTCCTTTCGTCTTATCACAACCCTATATTATGTTACATTTTACTTTTCGGTATGTGCATTTCAGCAACAAAGCCCCATACACCCTGCAAACACGTATGTCTGGAGCACATACCAACAGTAACGTCATTGATTCTGTGGGACTCTGGGGGGTGATCATGACTGTAACGAGAAGGTCAGCTCTCCACATGCCACTCCAGGCCATCGGGGCGACGGCTTTAGTGCAGCTCTGCGTGAGGTCATCTCTGGGTGTCTCAGGTAATACGTCCGGAGAGGCGCAGAAGCAGATGTGACCCATTAGTCTTGTAAACCCGAACGTGCCCAGGCCCCCTCCACTGGCCCGGTCCCAATGGAAAAGGCAGAAAATAAATGCAAGTAAAGTGTTTGCGGGGCATTTGTGTGGTAAAGTGGGAGACAGAGAGTGAGAGATTTTGGCTTGGTTCCTGCAATAATTAGTTCAACCTAGCTATTTGTTCTTGCTACCTCTATTAGGGTTGAGATGTTGCTTTGGGGAAGTTTTAGTTTAAAGGGTAAATCAGTGCAGCAAAAGTAGAGAATATGCAAACCTAAATACATCTTACATGGATGTAATTGTCCTTGTAGCTGTCATATTATTATTGCGAAGATGTTGTTTTGTCAGTGTTGCTAAAAACAGACTGAAAAGAATAAATAACACTACAACATGCTACATGAGACCAGTTATCTGTCATCCTTAAATAATCCTTTCATTTACTAGAAATTTGGTTACGATTTTTTAACATTTTAAGTTGACTCGAGTGAGGACGCAAGACCAGTTTAAAGTTTCTGGAAACAAGAGAAAACAAAAGTTGCCTTTAAGCTGGAGCACCAGATTTTCAAACCATGAAAAAGATATTTACCAGTAAACCTTTCTAACTCTCCCTTGCTAAAATATATATTTGTTTGTTATTTATCTAGCGTAACAAATAGGTTTTACACACCTGCACGGAAAACTAATTGTTTTTCCAGTTCTTTTGTGCCCTCTAAATTGTTGAATTTGAATGGTAGTGTTCACGGATTTACTTGTATTTATCTGCATTTATTATTAGAATTGTTGTATGAAGGTGAACTCAGTGATTGTTTTTAAACAGTGCAATGGACTGACACAATTTGTGCATATGTACTGCTTTGAGGAAGGCTGCAAATGAATTGCCCTGCGGGATCAATAAAGTTTTTTGAATCTGAATCAGAATCAGAGCGGTCCCACTGCGCCACCTTGTCACCCCGACACAGAAATATGCTTTTACTTTGGTTAATTATTGGTCAAAAAGCTAAAGTGGCTTTTTAAAGACTTTGAGAAGCATGTTTTTAGCAATATGCAGGTAAAAACTATGATTTCCATGGAACATAGCACGCTCTTGCTAGATATAGTTTATATTTTTGCTACAATAACAGTAAACATTTGTCTAGGATTCTGTATTTCTGCTTCAGAGGGTGGTTGTCGCCTCCAATGTTGTAACCCATAGTTTCCATTGAAATACATACTTTCACATTCAGTTTTGTCATTGTGAGTTTTTGCTTGTGAGACTGTTTGAGCCTTTGTTGACTCAGCTAAACAACACCAACAAACAGAGCATAAAGCATTAGCGTTAGCCCGCTGCCTCCAACCAGGAACATCACTGCAGCGGGACATTAGCATTCGTTTGGAGTCATGTTTCCCACTATCTCCTGTTTGCTCTGCCTGTGTCTGAGTCACACCTCCACAGGGAAATATACGGCTGTTTGAGCGCTGGCTAAATGCTTCATTATGTTTGACAGCTTGTCGGTCTACTCTGTGGTTATTAGCAGATACTGTGTGCTGAATTAGTAAGTGTTTCTGCTAAAAATGAATGTCAGGTCCTTCAAAATGTCCACTTACTGTTCTTACACGAGCAAGGACAATCACTGCGCGTTAGGCTTTTTCCATAATGAATAAATAAACCTCGACTTACATATTATATTGTGGCATGCATTATTAAATGGAGCAGAATTAGTTGCAGAAAATGTTGCTTACTTCTGCACATTCCTCATCTTGGCCATTCTGTATCTGTGTGTATTTGTATTGTGTAGTTCAGATTGCGACCTTGTTGATCAAAGCAGTGTGCGAATTGCTGTTTGCGGCCTCATAGAGTATCTGGGTGTAGTGGAGAGGTTTTTAGTATGCACACAATCAATATATTTTATTCAATTGATTATAATGATTAAACATCTTTGATACCATGAAACATGATTAAAGTGGTTGAAACAGACCTCATCAGTAACTTCAGAAAGCACGATTCAATCTGTGTGAACAATTTCAATTATAATCACTTAAGTCCAACATATTATATTCTGCATGGTAAATGTTCTCCATAGCACGTTTTCACTTTTCAAGTCATTCAAGGTGCTGTACAGTGTGGCACCTGGTGTTTCAGAGGTCTCCCATCCATGTACTGGCCAGGACCTGTCTTGTTGGAGCCTGATCTCACAAGAAAGCGTACATTTACCACGACATTACACAACACGTAAATTAGGTATGATTAGCACAATTTCACGACTGTCCTGCGTAATTATTAACCTGGCCAGCCAGATGGTTTATCTTGCGGTATTTGTGAATTCACAAACACGAGAGAAACCATCTGGCCTTCGTCCGGCTCGATTGGTTTGAGAGTCCGAAACGGCCGTGGTTCGGCCCACTCACATCACAGCAGCGTGGTTTTGAGGCCCAATCACATTGTAGCAGGGCGGGCTAACACGGGCCGTTAGCTCCCCGGTGCCGCAGCCGAGTCTGATTCAAACTAAACAAAGACGGCGGCTTCCGTGGATGTACGTGTTGTCTGCTGCTTTTGATGCGGTTTCAGCAGAAATACGGAGTAACTTCTTTTTGAAAGAAGAGCGGTGTGTGTGACACGTACTGTTCTATCCCAAGCGGACATTGGATACGCCATTATGAGTTGTTGCTGATTGGCTAAGCTCAAATAAGGTAGGCCCCACACCCAATCAGCTAGAAGTATTTCACTAAACGCCCCGCCTTTTCTCGAACGCTTTCAGCGAGTCAAGTCCCAGATGGATATAGTGAGAACTCACAGTTCAACACATATCCACACACAGTCCCCATTCATTTCAATAGTGTTTGTTAAGACGTGTTCTTATTTATGAATATTAATGAAATCCTGATTCTAACCTTAACCTACCCCAAGCCCCAGGCCTAATCTTACCAATTTTAGTAACTTTATGCCTGAACTTACCCGTTTCACGTGAAGAAAAACTTCCCCACGTGGCCAGAACTCGTCCTATTTTGACGCTGTGAAATCTCGTGTCATTTTTACGCTTTTTCATGTTGTGCTAAATGCACGGCGTAACATAAGTACTAAAAATAGCAGTGAACTCGTAGTGAGACTGTGTTGCTTGCTTACCTTCTGAGATCTGACAGATTCAGGCATGGACAAGTGGGTAAGTTATATTCACACTATAAATCAACATTTATTTCAGTCAGTTGGATTGAGACAAAAGATAATGTGAGCACCATGTATATGGTGATGAGCAAAACCAATAAATAAAATGAAATGAATGAGTTTAAACACACTGGATTGTTGACAAATTTCCGTTTGTTGTTTTAAAGGAAAGGGGTCACAATGAGACTGACGAGAAAAAGTGCATTTCATATTTACACCACAATATTTCACAAATTCCCATTATTGCATAATATTCCACCCATTGCATAATACCTATCCCACAATAATCTTAGTGTCATTGCAAAAAAAGATGTACATTTTTGCCATTTCAAGATCATTTTAGGCATTGATATAACAGGTAGGTGACTTTTCATGTAGAAATAAAAATGAGATGCTTACACTTGTCTAAACTCATCTTGCTCACTATTCATCTGGCTCTTATGTCAAATGTGACAAAAACTGACTGAAGTAAACATCTTGTCATCACAATTCAATTTATTTTTTAACGTTGTCTTGTCTCTTGCTGCTCTGATTTGAAATTGCAATCTGTTATATTTTACACAAATATATATATATAAATTTAAATAATTTTAGTTTCTGTATTGATAGATATGTCATATGTATATTTTGGTCAGTCAGATTTAGCTCAGTTCATGCTAAGCTTACTATGTACATGATGTCTTTGCATACGATGTCAAGGTTGAGCCTTAAAAATCAATTTCTCCGGAGAACCTTTGGACATTACAATATGAAGTCCTATTCATCTGGCAGCTGTACTATAATGCGTGTTTTATTGTCTAAATCTTCTTTGCTAAACGTGACAATGGGAAACAGTCAAACATAAGACATAAAGAACAGAGATTATAGGCTTTGTGTGGCTCTTAAAGGCCATACAACTATAGAGTGTAATGGTATGGAAGGAATCAAACAAAAAGCATTCAAAACACAATATAATCAGACTTATAGTTCTAAAGCCTATAACCTTCAACAGACAATAGTGGAACAGATTTAGTTTACACTGAGTTCAAGGAGATTATGGAACCACACAAACATGCAGTAAATACTAAAGTATGAATGTTCTTAAAAGGGACAAATGCACCATCAAACAACAGTTTTGAGCATTAATTTACTTAATTGATTTTGATTAATTGATAATCCTGAGTAATCTGGTACCATATCCTGCAACTGAGGGTCATCTGGTTTGGCAGTACCTTGTACCCGTACATACCACTCACAGTGTGTTAAGTACCAAGTACTGCTGGTGTACAAGTAGTCCAGCAGTGTAAGTACCACAGTAAGTACCACAGAATGTACCAGTAACTGCTGGTACAAGTACACTCAAAGTACCACTTATACCAGTGTAAGTACACAGTAAGTACCAGAGTAATACTAGTAAGTGTCTGTCACTGTTAGTTACTAGTAACTGACACGGTACTTAACTGGTAGGTACCGTGGAGGTCTTTTAAAGTGCTACCAGAAAATCTCGTGGAAAACTGAAAATGATGTTTATGGAAAAAGATAATTTTGCCGAGCGTGGATTGTTATTTTTTACTCTGGTTTAAACAGAACGGAAATACAGAAGAAAGTGGCAACTATTTGGACAGAGGAAAACAAAGGAGGAGGAGTTGCAGCAACCAGTACAAAAGATGAACTGTGGCGGGAAATATAAAGGTTGAACTTTATCTGTAAGATCAGAAACATCTCTTCTCTGTCAGAGAACAAAACTACTCGCCCGCAACTTATGTTTTGTCAATTTCATCAAGCATCATGTCACGCACATGCCCACTCTGCATTTGTTCAGCGACTAGTGGCTATTTGGACTGTGTTTGTGTAATTGTTTTATATTTGTGCACCTCAAAGAGACTTGAACAGACGCCTCACTCTATTGACAGCGACGGGGGTTGTATTGGTGTGAAAGACCCTTAAGAGCTCACATATTTTTATTTTCAAGCATGCCCAAGTTTCTGATTATCCATTACTTGTTACAGTGAAATGTTTATGAAAAGACTAGACCTTTAAGTTAAACAAATTCTAAACAGGAAGAATTAAATAAAATGTCTCAGGTGAATATTTTGGTTGGCACCAAAAGTAGAGCTGGCAATTCATTGAAATATTGAAAAATCAAAAGAATGGGACGATTCTCAAAATTGTTCAATGCTGGTGTTTCAATTCAATACTGGTGTTTTGATGTTGTGTTCAAAAACATAAATACAAATTCTAAAATACAAGATGGTTTATGTCTTGACAGGCTGAGCACTCAAATGACCAATGTGCAAATACACAGGTGCATTTCTGGCATTGCCAATCATGCACCACAAAGTGAAACTAAGACATTCTGCAAGACTATACTCTGTAAAAGTGTCTGGAGAGGAGATTATTAACCTCTGCACCTCAACAACGAGAAAAAATAAAAAAGATAATCCTCTTTAACGATTGTTTGTGTGTGCTATTATTATTAATATTTAAATTTTCATTCCTGCAGAAACAGCAGGTCAGAGTCCACTCTGAGTTTATTTCTGATTCACCTCAGAAGAAGCAGACTCCTGTCCACCTCTTTTTTGCGTCTTCAGTGGTCCAGGAGAACCAGAAGACTGCTGCAGAACCGGACAGAGGTGTTCCACTGAATCCACCAGCTTAAAAATCTAGGAGTTCAAGGTGGAGTTTCTTTAAATGTCGTGTTCAACCTTCAGACACCAGAGCTAATGTAAAATGTGACATGTCTCACAACCAGGCGCCTCCTAAAGATGAGGTTCACATTCCTCCATTCAGCTGGAGGTCACCTATGGTCTGGCTGAGAGCTACGCTCAGGAGCAGATATCCAAGAGCAGAGCGCTTTGTGGACAAATGGACTCCGCTTGTAGCAGTGATCATGCAGGGCTCGATCACGGCAATCTTTGGTGTTTTAGCATTAATTCTGTCTTTTGTTGTATAAATCAGGGGCTGCCAATATTTTTGTGGCTGCTTAATCACTGGTAAAAAATCACCCAGTTTACATTATACAAAATGTACAACAGAATTATTGCTAATACACACAAGTGCTCTAAAAGTGTTTTAGCTGCTGCAGTAGTCTGTGGCCTTAAAATAGCATGCACAATATTTATGTTTCTCACTTGTTTCTCTACCAAAACTGATAAAAACATGAGCTTTAAAAAATGTAATATCCCTTTAGGCTTCACATTTCAAGCTTTCATAATTAATACGTTTTCATAAATACAATAAACAATACTTTCCTGATTTAATTCACCATAAAAGTTTTGTTTAACTTAATACATTAACAGAAAAGGCTAGTTTTTATTCTTCTAAAGCTTAACAATATAGAAATTAGCTCTGTGGACCAAGTATCGAGTCAGGAATCAAATTTTAACAATACAGAATATTTTTTTCCCCCAGATTACTCATCCCATTCCTAAAGTACCGCAAAAAGTACCGTAAGATTTTTTAAACTGTATGTGGTTTCAGAAACTAGTTACAAAACAGTATGTCTCTTACTATTCATTCCTCGGGACACAGAGAGGTAAATATTTCAGAACAATCCTTCATTACCTTGAACACTGTGAATGACTCAGTTTTACACAGTGAAGGACAAATTAATTTGAGCTGTCAATCATGTGTAAGGGTGATTTCAAATTAAAAATACATAAGGGTTTTTCATATGAAGTAAAAAAAAAAAACATGTGCATCCAGCTGACAGTCTCCTTTGTGGTCCATGTTATGAATGAGTCAGCTGTCCAAACTCCTCTGAGACGCCTCCAGGCTTGGCCATTTTCACCAGGGCACCTCAGAGCCTCACCCTGAGCATTCTGCTGCTGGACAACAAATCTCATCTTTCAACTGACACACTGCTCTTTTATTCTGCCATCAGTTGAAGCTCTTTTAAAACAATACATACAAATAACTAAGTAGAAAAGTCTTCCAACTAAAGTTAATAATGACCAACAATCTCTACCTGATTATGAAGTCATTCAAACCGTCTTATTATTTTTTCCTAGTAATGCTAATTTATCTTCTGTCAAAAATAAATGAATGTTTTCCAAATTTTGGTAAAGCAATAAGATCACTTCCTGCAGCCAAAATTATATTTGCACTCAGAGCGCAATCCTTTTATGAAATATTAGATTTGAATTCTTCCTCATTAGACTGAGACAAACAATCCTATTCAAAAACTAAACTTGAGCGAATGTGAATATGAAGAAAAGTTTTAATCAGAATATGTGCTTAAAATTGATCATATTTGGAGTACAGTGTTAGAACTATAAATATACATTTTGCTGGATTGAGTATCGGCCTCATAATATCAGTTCCCTCAATAACCTGCACAATGAAAAAAAAAAAAAACATAAATAAAATAAAACAAATACATTAAATCTATTAGATGTATAGACCTGCATGTGTGAAATAGAAAAACAAATTTACCAATGTCTTTGTGTTTACAGAACTTAGTCATTCTCAGCACAGTGCATTTTATTTAGTGTTTTCAACTTATTTCTTATGATTACCTAAATGCATTTTCTTTTGCTAGCCCACTTTTTAATCTAATCTTTATAGAATATATTTACAGCTAAAATAAAGACACAGTTGTTCAAACAAACAGGACAATTTATACATATTTTTTTTAGCGGAACAAGTGTTTAAACCAACTGTTGGTTAAACATCTCATGTTCACATCTCACATGCTTGGTTTTTACTTTTGATGCAATGAGACTGATATTGACCTATGTCTGAATCTGTATCACACACACAAAAAATGTTTACAAGAAGGAAGACAAGCATTAATCAATACCAGAACCACAAAAGTTGAATTGATGCAACGCTAAAAGCTGAGGGACCTAATTTTCTCAGTATCAAGCATTCTTAAGCTCATAGTTGATAATATCCACGTGCCTTCATTTCTGCTGACAGTTATGGCGGCTTAAGAACATATTTACAGACAGCAAAGTGACACTGAAGTGGACCACCCGAGAGCAGCCAATCAGAATGCTGCAAACAGTTATTGATGAAAACATTAATGCTTTCTCTGTTGATTCAGACATGACACATCGGTTTGAGTTTGTCAAAGTGTACTACATTTACAATATACTATTTTGGTTGATTGATAACTAAATAAGTAATCTACAGCAACAAACAAACAAACATAAAAATTTACTCAGGTACATTGACCTAAATGCAGCCATTTGCTTTCCTTAGAGCGGTGTTTCTCATCCAGGAGGGCATGGACGCGGGTGGTACCAAAGCACTTAAAAAAAAAAAAAATCACAATAAAAAATATACCTGTTGTAACTGTTGTTTATATTGAAAGTGAAAATAAAACTAGAGACAAACATAGAAATAGTTGAGAAAACCAGTTTGCTAAAGTGCTAAAATGGGTGCAGATAAAACACAGGATTTAGCTTGTTCTACTCACCACAAGTGTCCAGTCCTCTTTAAACAGAACAATTATACCTCTGTGATCAGATCTTCATGAAGCCGCTCCACTGTGCTGCCTCTGTCTGCTCGGGGCTCTGCAGGAGACATAAGTTGCTATGACGGAGAGATCCCCGAGGTGAGCTGTGACGCTTAGCAGCTCTAATTTTAGCTGTGAGGATGAGCGGCCTGACAACACATTAGGAGCCCCCCAGCTCAGGACAGAGGGGAGTTTTCACCCTTTTCCTCCCCAGAGTGCAGGACGTTCACTTTGACCAAAGCCTAACATGACTTTTTAAAATAGTGATTCATTCACGTTTGAGTAATTCTTTACTTTTGCATTGGAGACATGGTTGCTCAGAAAACTCAAATATTAGGCTCATACAAATCTACTGGAATTCTTAAAAGTAGATTTCTCAACAAAAATCAAACTAATGCACACTATAGATTGGATTATAATGCATTTTTATTGTAAGATAGAGCTATATAAGAGTCACATGTCTTACGCCCTACAAATGGACAAAAATTATTGCATGTAAATTAGAGTGGTGTTGTTGAACTTGATTGATCAGTCAACCAAAGAACAAAGGAGAGCAGTGTCTCAATGGTCTGATCAAATATTTAAGTCAAACTGCTCTCATTTCTTGCAAAACTATTATTGTGCTCAGAAATATGAAAACTAACTGGATATACATATACTTAAAAGTTATAATAAACATCTCAAATTAGTAATCCAATAAAATGATCAGTCAACTCACGCAAACATTGAAGACTTACATGCCATCGATCGATGTTGTTGAGTTTTTATAACAAAAAATTTAGCTGGAAGTACGGTGGTTCTCTGTTAGCAACAATGATAAATAAATGATAAAAATCACAAAACCAAAAACAACACTTTATTTTAACAAACTAATACTTTCAGGAGGAAAATGTGAGCCATTATCTCTTCTTTAGTTCGTCAGACATTGGCTCTGCATTGACATTACTGATTGTGTCTCCTTTGTTAATCTTCTGCCTTTGTCCTCATATCATGAGCATTTTTCACTCTTTTGTCTGGTTAATGATAAAATCTTTTGCATGTAAGCCATCTTCCTTTCAAGTGAGGAATTAGCTTTTTCCAATGACCTTTTCTTGCCTGAGCCAGATGTTTTTCTGCTAAAAGAAAATGGCATTTTCTGTGCAGGGAAATGGCCGCTGGTTATGTTCTTGTTCTTTTGTGATGTGAGTCAGATCATTACCCATAATATTGAGCAGACGCCTTTAGGATGACATCTGGTGGGACCTCTAGTCTTCAGGACAAAATAAGAGTAATATGAAAGACAAGACAATTTCAGACAATCATTTAATCTGCAGCAAGAATCAAAGCAAGAGTGCAAATGTCATTATACTTTCTAAAGTGGAGTGGTACAAATACTGATGAAGAGATACAAGTCGGATCATTTACCCACTGAAATGAATACCACTAATGACTTACATGAGAACAATTATCAACTTTACTTCTCTCCACAAGTTGGAAATGGACATTTGACAGACTTTGGAAAATTTGATTATATCATATAAGACAATGTTTGGAAGTTTTTATGTGTCCCCATCTGTGTCATTGTTCTAAAGTTGTATACTTATGTTCTAAACTGTTATACTAACTACCTGAATAGCTGTTAGTGTAGACCAGTGGTTCTCAAAGTGGGGTCCCTGGATCATGTGTAGGGGGTCCCCCAAATTTTTTCAATATAACTATTTCCTTAACATAGAACAAGTAAACCAGTAAAAACGACCATAGGAAATTAACCATTTATTCAAATTTGATATATAGCTTTAATTTCCAAATTTTAGTCTGATACCAGAGTGAAAAGTGATAGGGGATCCCTGGACTGAAAAAGTTCAAGAACCTCTGGTGTAGACAACATTAAAACAGAAATTACAAACATGTAATATTATTCTTCCCCTTTAAACATGTATGTTAAATGCACGGTAGCCAAGTGGTTAGAGCTCTGGCTTCCCAATAAGGAGGTCGTGGGTTCGACTCCCGGGTCGGACCATATTAACATCTCACGATCTCTCTGGGTGGAGTTTGCATGTTCTCCCCATGTCACCGTGGGTTTCTCCGGGTACTCCGTTTTCCTCCCACCTCCAAAAACATGCATGTTTAGGTTCATTGGGCATCACTGAAATTTCCCTTAGTGTGAATGAGAGAGTGAATGTTTGTCTGTCTAACCCTGCGGCAAGTTGGCCACTGTCCAGGGTGTTCCCCGCCTAAGGCCCAAATTCACTGGGATAGGCTCCAGTCACCCGCGACCCCTAACGGGATTAAGCGGTAGAAAATGAAAATAAAAACATAGCCTATGCTTTTCAGTTGAAATTTTACAACACGAGCAGTTCATAATATATCAGAAGAGTTCTTCATGATATATCTGGGAGCAGTTGGACAGTTTCTGATTATCAATGATTCAGCATGACCACAGTCCATGGCAGGGACTTCCTCATGCACAGTGTGCCATTAAAATCTCATTTTAGAACTTCTGCTCACAACAGGACATTTTATAAAGACGATGAAGTGTTATGTAGGTCATTTAGAATCCTGTATATAGATCTTTTTCAGACCAAGGATATGTGATTTGTTTTGACTGCAGCTGGTTCAAACTCTATCTGGATGTCAAGATTGATCAAATGCAAGACTGTGGAGAAGATCTAATTAGGAATGTCCTCACTGTCATTGTCAATGTTTTCATCAAGTGTTTGTTGAAAACAATTCTATTTCATTATGTGAATTGGAAGTAATTCATGCAAGGTAGTTCAAGGAAAGGAAAAAAAAAAACGGATTAAATGAAACAACAGGAAATGCATGCGCTTCTTGTGTCAAGAGTCAGGCATGACTATATGCTGATGAATGTGTGGTGCACATGATGTGTTTGCTCACATCCAGCAGGCTATGGAAGTTTAGGGGAAATGTTTTATTGCCCAACAGTTCTGTATGTTGTTTGCTCTGCCATTTTGTTTGTTGGCTTGTGAATTAAAAAAAAACATTTTCTTGCTAGCAGCGTGTGAGTGTCAAATCTTTTGCCACAAATTATGTTTTTCTGCATGTTTTTTACCTTAAACATGTACCATTTTGTCTGGTAGATATAGTCAACATCCCCACTTGCTTATGCCTAGGATCCAGAAACCACACTTCTGAAATACTTTACAAATCCCTTTATTTTATTTTTTTTTGCAAACAGCCATGTTATTTTCATATGATAGATAACGCCTTTTTCTGATTGGTTAATTCATCTGTCACACCCACTAAAACGCATGCCAACAACCATTAGTATGTTAAATTGCCTTTATGTAGTGCTTTTTTAACTTTCAAAAACTCTGTGCTTTTAAAATGTTGTTTTCATACTTATTATATATTTAAAGAAATCTAAATATTGACTACCACATAGTTTTAAAATAATCATGTGGGCACAAAGCTCCTGCAATGAGCAAAAAGTGGATACTTAAGTATTTTATTGACACCAGCAACAAAGGTTGTCACAGACAAATGGTTGAAGCAGGAGGAACCAATTGTCCAAAACCAGACTTATCTAAAATCCAGGAATAATAATCATGAGACTCAGAACGTATGTAAGTGAACTGCGACAGAAAGTATTTCTGTTAGTTGCATATGTTATCGGGTAAGCATGTGTTTCAAGTACAAATGTTTGCTAGCACGAAACATAAACCCAGACATTCCAAATAGCATAAAATGGCCCTCGGTCTCCATAGGCTCCTCTCAAGAGCCATACAAATCTACTTGCATGAAGCCGCTCAGATTTACGGCAGTGTAATCTTCCAGCGAGAGGTTACCCGCTTGCTATAATCTCGAGCGGAGTGCCACGTTCACTTCACATGCCGATAGAGGAACAGTATGGGAAAGCCTTAACAGTAACAGCGCTATGATTTGAAGCAGTCGTCTGAGCTCCTAGCCGCGTGATGACAAAGGTCTTTTCTGGGGATGTAATCAACTTTGCAACCCACGCAGCGTCGGAACGGCCGAGGGAGAGAGAGAGATGAATGTGTTTGCCCCTGATCACAGAAAAAGCCGAGGCCACTGCCAAGTCTCTGCGAGTTTGGGAAAAGACTCCAAGATTAAACAGTGGAATCTTTCTCTTGATCAGGGTTTGGCTTTGCCCTCCTCTGCCACCGCTGCACCTGCTAGTCTCGCCCGCTGATGTATGTGGGCCCTTTCACTGACTGTCTTTCTTCTTCCGCATCCCGAGCTCCCGCCCTTAGCCCTCCCTTTTTCTCCCCCACATCTTTTGATTATCGGCGCCAACCCCAGAAAAGTCATGCGAGTGTATCTATCTGGATTTCATCTTACTCGGCAATTGCGTGGTCTCACAATATCTTCGTTCCCTCCGCTGCTTCTTCCAAGTGCAGAGAGCTGTTTTGTCATTCCTTCTTGGTCTCTTCTTTTCTCCATGCTTTTAATCATAAACACTGGGGACTTCATAATAATCTCCACTAGACTTGAGCAGCACTTCTACGCAGCAGCTGGAGTTACAGTCATTCCCAAACAGGATCATTTCAGGTAAAAATGTGCAAATGCGCTCGAAAAGATGTAATCAACGCTAATTGTTTCTAAATTATACGATAAGACAAAGAGAATTTACGATGAAGACTGCAAGCAAGCCATACTAATCTGCAGGAAAATGGATTCATTCTTTCATTCAAAGAGACAACAGCAAACAGAGGGAGGATGTTGATAGTGATTCAAGGACAGCACAGGGCCTCGAACTCTTTGTTAAGGACAGTTTCTGAACAACAAAACTTCTCATTGTACAATCAGTGCTGTGCCGGTCAATACTAACTGCTTTACAGCAAGTTGTGATGTTTTTTCAGCTTGTTTCTTTCAAATAAGCACCACACACATCTCACTTCCTCCAGTGTCTTTGAACCTTGTCAGTCCCAAGTGTGGATAAATGGGGAAAACTGCATCAAGAATCTCCTTTGAAGCACTGAAAAAGACCCAATTCTTTCAAAGAAAATAACTTAAAACCAGTTTTGTTCCACCAAAGTGTCTGTTCCAGTGAAAATCGGTTCTCAGTGTCCCATCTACATTGAATATTAAAATGTTTGCCCACTGAAATCCAGGACGTGCATTTGTTTATAGCATTTGGCTTACAACACAATTCGACATGGATTGGACACTAAAAGAATGAAAAAAACATTTCAAAACCCATCATGGCAAGTAATTTTTTATTGTTGTTTTTATTGTTGTTTTTTATTTATGTCTTTAAATGTCTGTGTTGTAATTTCAATGCATAATCTGTTAAGCACTTGTATGAATATGTATAGGAATTGCCTTCCCTTATTTGGTCTTTAACAGACACACTGTGAAAAGAGCAGTTTCACTTTGGAGATCTATTTTCACATGAGAAGTAATAAGCCAAGTCTTGTGGACACATTAAGCCCCTGGTATCAGCCCAGCACAAGTCCAATCCCACCTGTAATAGCCCACACACCACTCTTATTTACTCATATTATCTGCAGCTACAACATGACCTACTGGGTAAACCAATTTATCCCTCGGCAGTTGCCATTTCTCCACTAACTGTACAATTTGAGTGCTCTGACCCACACCTATCAGCTCACTGTGAAACCCTCCTCAACAGTTTGATTACACTTCCGAGGCCCATGTGACACAGGAGACCCCACTGTCCCTTTTGCACACCACCAACGACTCATGGCAGCACTGACCAGCTGCTCATTTAGTGTTGGAGTCAAAGTAAAGTATGAAATGAGACATGGGAAGAGGGATAAAAATGTTACAGTAGTCCCAAACAGGTTGAGTTCAGAAGTGGATGAAAAAAAAAAAAAAAAAAAAAAAAAAAAAAAAAAAAAAAAAAAAATGGCTGACGGCAGCAGGAGGCAATGATTTTCACGCTAAGCCAGCCTCCAAAAAAAGCCATAAAACTCTTATATCGGTGGATCAAATTAAGAACACAAACTGGAATCATCCGGCGATGAACAACTAAGTGATCTAGAGTCTTTATAGACAACTATTACAACATATGTCAAGTAAACGCGAGAGCAAACGGCAGAGACAGCAACTCAGCTCAAATGAATCAGAGGACCACGCAAAAGACATCAAGGAAATCAAGGACTCGATATTGCAAATTCAAAACGACCTCAAGTGCCTTCAACTTCTTAAACAATTGTCTGATGACGTTGTTGGAATAAAGCAGTCTTTGGATTTCCAGTCATCACTGGTAGAAGTACTACAACAAGAAAATGCTACGCTCAGGGCGGAGGTCAACCGCCTCAGATCACAAACTAACGAGCTAAGCACGTTAAATGCTAAAGCCATGGAAGATATACTGGACTTGCAAAGCAGAAGTATGCGAGATAACATCATTATTCATGGCGTTCCCGAGGAAAGCAAAGAAACTTACCAATAACGGAGCAGCTGGTTAAACTTTTATGAAGAATCACCTCAAGATGGGGGAACGCGAGGTGGAGGCTATCCGCTTTAACCGGGCTCATCGAATTGGACGTGTCCTGGGGGCCAGCAACGGGCCCGTCCTATTGTGGCACAACTGTCTGACTCGAAATACAAATCCAGTATTATGGGAAAAAAGAAGGAGCTCAAAGGAACAAAATTTTTCATTGACGATCAATTTCCTCCCGAGATACTCAAGAGGCGCAAGCTGCTGCATCCTATCATGAAGGAAGCACGGGGAAAAAACAAAAGAGTACGATTATCCTTGGACAAGTGTACATTGACGGATCTTTGTACAGAAACGCCTCCATAACATATTGGTTGAGTGGAGGAGACTCACTTTCCAGCTAATAAAGGCAACCCATGTGATTCGGGTAAAAACAAAACATTGGCGCAGGTATGTGACGTCACTCACATGCGCCGGTTACAGATGAACATCATTATGACCTTTTGATAGTGGTTATTATTTTTATTATAACTCCTTTTGATAGTGGTTATTATTTTTTTATTATTAGCAGTGGTAGTGGTATCATTATTATTAATAGCATTAGATGAGCGGGGAAGGCTTAGGCACTCTATTTGTTTAGACATTATAATTAGTATTAGCTTTTTTTGTTTTTGTTTTTTTCATTCCTTACTTAGCTGATTGATGGTTAAATCTAAATAATTACAGTTAGTTAGATAGTTATTTAGTTAGTTTTATGTTGGTATATTGGTCTGTTTATATTATTATTATTATTTAATTTTACTTAATTTTTTTTTTTTTTTTTTTTTTTTTTTTTTTTTCTCCCTTATTATTATTTTTTTTCTTCTCTCCCTTGATGTTTCCTATTTAGAGTTTTTTTTTGTTGTTTTTTATTTATTATTTTTTTTTTTTATTATTAGCAGTATTATTATTATTTATTTTATTTTATTTACCTTTTTTTTTTTTTTTTTTTTCCCTCTCTCTCTGTCTATTTGTCTGTTTGTCTTTATGTTTGTTTGGTCTTGTTGTGTCAGATTCTCTTCTGTTAAAGGATCTATATCCATTCTCCTCCTTTTGGAAATGCTTTTCTCTGTTTTGCACTTGTCTGTCCTATCGTTCTCTTTCTTTCTCTCTTTGTCTCTGGCAGATAGCCGCAATTTGATGAGATGTTTGTTAATATAATTGAATGGGGAAAAAATTACCAATGTATGAACAGCCTGTATGAGTACGGAAAATATTCAAATTCTGTTTATTTAAGACATGGAAAACATAACAGTTGTATCTTGGAATTCGCGAGGCCTTAACTCTCCACGTAACGAATGAGTACTTTGGAATTTTACACAGAAAAAATGTGGACTTTGCATATATACAAGAAACACATCTTTTAGACACAGATGTTAAAAGTTTTGAAAACACAAATTACAAAATTTTGGCGCATGCATGTTATATAAATAAAAGCAGAGGTGTTTTAATAGCAGCAAAACGTAATCTTAATGTTGTGGTCATTGACACCCATAGTAGTTCTGATGGCAGAATCGCCTACTGTAAAATAATATTGAATGGAATTAGGATAGCACTGATTAATTTATACGCTCCAAATACGTTTGATAAACAATTCTATGATCTAGTTTTTTCTACCTTGTAGACCTAGTAGAATACAAAATAATCTTGGCCGGAGATTTTAATGCAGTATGTGACCACTCTTTTGATAGAACTGGAATTAATGAGAGTAGGGACCAACGATTATCTTCAGAAATGTTTAAAAAAATAGCACAAGAATTGGATTTTAACAGATATCTGGCGCAATGATGATCCTACTGCAAAAGAATTCTCTTTTTCTCTGGAAGACATAAGAGTTTTCAAGAATCGATTATATATTAGCATCAAAAACTTTATTCAAAACTATAAATAGTGCTAGCATGATCCCTTTTCCATTGTCTGATCAAAAGTGGTTCATGTATCTTTACAACTTAGAGTTGGTAAACCAAAGAGCCCGCACATTGGCGCTTCAACACAACTTTATTACAAAATGAAAAGTTTAAACAAAACTCAAAGAAGAGCTAAAATGGTTATAGAGATTAATTTACTGGGTGCAAACCCACAAGCGTTATGGATGCTATAAAAGGGTGTATTCGAAATAAATCAATATCATATTTCAACCAGGCTGAGCAGAGCCAAAAAATTACAAATAGAAAATTTAGAAAACGAACTAACAACATTGGAAAGAAATATTAGAGGAAATATTACACCTGAAAATTTACGTAGACAACAGGATCTAAATTTGCAACTAAAGGATTTAATAAGGCAACAAACTGAGTTCACTATGCACAGGGTAGACAGAACTGTTATTCTAACAGTGCTAAACCAAGCCGGCAGTTAGCTCTTAAGGTAAAAAAGAATGAACAACTGTCGAGTATTACATCTATTAGAACTACTGAAGGATCATTAACATACGACCCCACTGAAATAAACTTGACTTTTAAAAAATATTATGAAAACTTGTACAAATCAGAAGTAAACCTCGATAAAGAAGTTTACTTAAATTTTTTGAGCAAAATTAATTTACCCAAAATAGAGAAAAAAAGCGCTGACTTTCTTGACTCACCAGTTACACTGGAAGAGCTAGAAAAAGCTATTAAATTAATGAACAAAGGTAAGTCCCCAGGGTTGGATGGCCTACCTCCTGAGCTCTACATCGCTTTTTGGCCCGAAATTGGTCCCTTCTTACTCAACATGATTAATTATTCTATTCAAAAAGGAAGGTTTTCTAGTAATTCAAATATTGCTGCTATAACACTAATCCCTAAAAAAGACAAGCAACAAACGGAATGTTCTTCCTACAGACCTTTAAGCCTGTTGAACTGTGATATAAAATTATATGCAAAAGTCTTAGCCATGCGGCTAGAAAAATACCTACCTCACCTTGTGCAGAATGATCAAACAGGATTCATTAAGTCAAGATTGGCGTCAGATAACATCCGACGCTTGCTACATATTATAGATTCAGCTTCTAAATCTGAAACATGTAGCGCAATAATCTCACTAGACGCAGAAAAAGCGTTCGACAGGCTGGAATGGTCGTACTTGTGGTCTGTACTTCAATTTATGGGTTTCGGTCAAGATTTTATTAGTATGGTTCAGGTCCTGTATAATAACCCATTAGCCCTGGTAATTACAAACAACATTTGTTCACCTATATTTACTGTGACAAGATCTTCCAGACAAGGATGTCCATTGTCTCCTCTTTTGTTTTGTCTCTCGTTAGAACCCATAGCTCAACTCATAAGGCAATCCACAACTTTTGAACCTATTAGGGTTCACGGTACAAAACATCAAATTTCTTTATATGCCGATGATATTCTAATTTTTCTTAATAACCCTGCTAAATCACTGAATCTTCTTTTGGATGTTTTTGGGAACTTTGGTAAACTATCAGGGTACAAGGTAAATTGGGAAAAATCAGCTATGCTGATTTTGGGTACAGAGCAGGCAAAATTTAACTCTTTCCAAATCCCTATAGTAACTAATCTGAAATATTTAGGTGTTGATATTTATCCATCCATTGATAATATAATCACAGTTAACTATAATAAATTTTGAGAAAAATAGAGGATGATTTGCATAAATGGGATAAAATACCAACTACTTTTCAAGCAAGACTATCATTGATAAAAATGAACATATTGCCGCGTGTTAATTTTGTTTGCTCCATGCTACCCCTAGCTGCACCAAATGGCTATTGGAAAACCTTGCAATCCATAGTGTCGCAATATCTGTGGAATAAAAAAACAGCCAGGATAAGTGCCAGGACCTTACAAAGACCCAAATTAATGGGAGGAATTAATCTACCTAATTTTGAATATTACTCCTGGTGCTTCGCTTTAAAACCGGTTATTACTTGGCTAAATCCAAAAACCTCAGTGTCTTGGCGTCCAATGGAAGAAGCTATGATTTATCCAAATAAATTAATAAATTGATATATAATCATCTTCCAATAAATAAAATTAAAATGTTCGGTCCTATAATAACAAACACAATTGATGTATGGAATAAAGTACAGAAAATGTCTCAATACAATAGCAAATTTTATGCTGAATTCCCCATTTTTCACAACTACGGATTGCTCATTGATGGGAAGCCAATTAATTACCCTCAATGGGAAAATAAGGGTATTCATACTCTTAAGGATATCACTGCTGAAAATGGCCTTCGCGAATTCCATGACCTACAAGAAATGTATAATTTACCAACCACATCTTTCTATTTTTACTTACAACTGCGTACTGCAATGAAAGCTCAAGGGGTGCTGCACAATACAAGACCCCTAAATCATCCCTTACATAATATATTAGCACCAAAACTAAGCTATAAGGGAATAACATCTAGCCTTTATCAGTTCATAGTTAAATCATCCCTTAAGCCACTCCAGCTTAATAAATTATGGGAAACAGATATTGGTCAAATACATTTTGATTGGCAAACTATATGGACAAATATTAGTCTCTCCTCTAGAAATCCAAACCACCAAATAATACATTATAAATTAATTCATAGAGCTTACCTAACACCACAAAAATTATTTCAAATAAAATCTAAACCTGAACCATTCTGTGACTTTGTACAGAAAATACTATTGGCACTTTCTACCATATGGTATGGCAATGCCCAAAAGTCCTACAATTTTGGAATGAAATTGCAAATACAATGTCACAGATCATGCAAAAAACAATACCTGTTTCACCTTCAATGTTATTACTTAATGATACTCACCATCTAAAACTGTCTATTAATGAAAGAAGAATTCTATTAGCTGGATTAACGACAGCAAAGAAACTTCTGGTATGTAGATGGAAAAATCCATATAAAATGACAAAAGAGGAATGGCTTAACGAATATAAGGACATCGCACAACTTGAGCTCTCAGCAGCAAGAGTACATGGTGCTCAAAGTCAAAATGTACTTATATGGACAAACCTGTTAGAAAAACTCAACAATACACAATAGGAATTGAATGTTATTAACTTGGTACATAATATATTATTATATCATGTTATCCATGTACGACCCAAGGCTTTTGGTATGTGTGTGTGTATAAGTGCGTGGTGTGTGTGTGTGTTTTAACGTGACTGTGCTCCATTATTGTTTAATATTGCGCTGTTCATATGCTGTTAATATGTTGTTATTATTATTTTTATCATTACAACTATATTAGCTTATTATTATCTTCTGTTATATTATTATTATTATTGTTATAACTAATATTATTATTATTATTATGTTGTTTCTCCTTTTATTTTATTTTTTTTTTTTTCTCACTGCATGTCTGTATGTTAAGTTGATTTTGATAATATAAATCTGTTAGAGATATTTCTCTATATCTCTTTCTCCCTCTGCCTCTCCTTTGCCCCTACCTTTGCTCACCTATACCCTCTTTCTTTCTTATTCATCCTCTCTCTATTCAGCTGTTCCCGCTGAACTCTCCTTCTCTCCCTTCCCTATTCTTATCTTATCTTTATTTCTGATTTAGCATAGATACACTATGCAACCATCTTATTTTATTAATGTAAAACAAAAAATGCCAATAAATAAATGATCATAAAAAAAAAAAAGAAGTGGATGATGTCCTTCATTTATAAAGAATGTTATCACTAAGTTAGGCTTTTGAATCTTATATTAAAGGTGCAGACTATGTAGTTTTCCTGGTCGTGTATGTTTCCATGGAGATGTCTCATTGTTTAGAGAAGAATGTTTTTGCATCCAGTCAATAAAAAAATCTTTATCACATGCATTTTTACTTTACTGAACTTTTGCCCACTTCGAATCTTTGCCCACTTTGTACCTTTTCGCGCAACTAGGCATGCACAGACCAAAATTTCAGAACAGTTAACAGTATTTAATTGATTATTTATGAATGTATTTCCAAATGTTTGCAATAAAGTCCAAAACAAATACCCGTGATTGCATATTTTTATACATAGTTCGTTTCGACAGAGCGAAGCAGCTGTTACCGAAAATTATCGACTAATACGACCTTAGTATTACGCGCCCGCCGTTATTCCGAATCGGGCGAGGCTATTGGTAGGCAACGTATGCATGAGGGCTCTTAAAAACACTCAGTCAGCAGTGTTCTGTCATGCAATCCACACCACGACGCAACGATAGAGCAACGCGAAACCGATACATACACTAATCGACCGTGGGACACAAGACGTCGGCTAGAGATCCTGCCCTTCAGGTGCGACTGTCTTCGCAGGCGTACTGATCCGGCCCTGTAAAATTATTTGACACCACCAGTGATAGTTGACAGGACAGCTTGGGCGGACGGTGATTTGCTGACAAGAGCGGACGTTCGTATAAGTTGGTCGCCTCGCGATATGTATGGCAACAGCAAGGCGGTCGGTCAATAAGCTATCCATGCACGGCACACTGCGTTGATAAGGATTCAAAATAGTTTAACATCTGAGATGCGATAGCTTAGAAGTTTAGCAGCTGGAATAAGAGACGTATTAGCAAAGTGAATTTGGAGCTCACACCAGAAGGATCTGGACAGCTCTGCAGTACGATCCCGGGAATGGACTCTCGGATCTTGTGGCGGCCTTGCTATGCAGCCACCAATTCGAACTCAACTAGATAGATATGCCATAAGAACCACACTGTTCATTTATAGAGGTAGTAGGAAACAAACCAGGGCTGTTGATCTAAATGGATGAGGGCTCATTTGTTGGTAAGATTCGAAGATAATACACGTATCAGAGACGTAGGGCGCGCAGCAGATGATGAATATAGGACTGAGAAGGTGATGTTCGTTAACATTACGCCGCTTATACCTGGAACCTATAGACTTCAGGACTTAGGTTGACTTCTGTGTTGACCACTCTGGAGACATGCGTAATGCAAGTTACTGGCGAATATATATATACCATGATGACAGTCATATACAAGAAAACTCTTTACAGAGACAGACCTTATGAGTTTTGCACGAAGACTTACTATCGGACTCTGTGTGGATATGCGCGTATTTAGATTAGTATCTATCTTTTGTGTTCATTGAGAACTGACTGACAGAGCATTTGACTTTATTGAGTAGATTACGAGGGCTAGATGAATGCCTCGAGTCGATGGAGAAAGAGATGGAGCGATCTTTTCTTGAGTGGGTACTAGATCGTGACTAGGGTGTCTGGAGATAGTAAATAAACGGCGTTAGTGGAGGAAGTAATGCTATGTGCGCTTATAGAACGAAGTCGACGCAAAAAGATCGTATGGGGTAGTTGCCGCTAAAGAGAAGATTAAGGTATTAGCTACTACGTTCAAATGGCGGAGCGTCGGCCATGAGATGTTTCGACGATATCTAATTAACATCTGGATGACGATTATTAAGGCGCCAATGAGACACTTCGGACTGTACCTGCCATGACTGAACTGAACGTAGGTGAAAGCGGCTAAAGTATGATTTCTGGCGAGCGTCTGACTAGAATAAATGATTCCGATAAAGATATTTCGCAATCTAAGAGAGTATATACTTGTTACTTCAAATTATATTAAGTACGAACACTAGACAGAGCAGGTACGTGCTGTGCGCGCCGTAGCATCATTAGCTTTACTACTCTGACTGTCGTCTATGATACTTCACACAAGACAGTGGGATGCTTAAGGATGAGCTTATGAGCGACTAAGCGAGGTACATAGGATAGGTAGATTGATTGTAACCATAAGTGATCCATCAGCACACAGAGTCAGATGGATCGAATAATTGCAAGTCGACCAGTGGAGCGCGGCGGGAGGCGGTCTTTGACACGGTACTCGTGGATGTGGAAAATGCGATCAACAAAAACCGGCGCGAGATGTATGCATCGTGAAGACCGAGGCTATAGTCAACGGGACGCGCGCCTAAAACTCGGATTCACCGAAGTTACTACAGTGCACCTTATTGCCCTGTTTAAGTATGGCACCTTTATATGTGGAGACTCCCGTATTAAATCTCGCTGATTGATGAGATTCAATGGATATGAAGTCGTATTCGCGCTCTTCAGATACTTACTACAGAGGATATACATTTATCGAACAGAATATTTAAGATACAGGAGGCTCACAAAAATATGACCGGGTGACCATCCTTTTTCTATGAATAGAGATAGCGAACATGCTCATAATATGTGACTGCTACAGAAGAAGAGGCCGTGAATTACATGTAATATCAGTGATTTCTCTACCTGCAACGTAACGCATAACCAAGCTTGTTAAACCTACAACCAGCAATACTTAGCCAGAACTGTGGATCAGAATGCTTAGAGCGGTTATCTAGAGGCGACTGGCGCGAAGGACATCTTGATGTAATGCCTCTGTATGCGTATCAGTCACCCATTGTGTCAAAAGTAGATAATTTTATTATCACGAATTGTGTGCCGTGATTACCGCTCGTATGATTGGAACAGAACGTAGGGTAGGCGATAGATGACAATGGTAGACGGATTAAGGGCGGCACAGGATGGTAACAATATGGTTTATGCGAATGTGAGAGAGGTAACAGATCTAGGCCCACTCTCGAGTAGAGTTGGGTTGAATCATTGAGTCCGAACAATTTCACTTTAAATTCTATACAAGAAGGACAGGGTNTTTTATTGTTGTTTTTTATTTATGTCTTTAAATGTCTGTGTTGTAATTTCAATGCATAATCTGTTAAGCACTTGTATGATGTATAGGAATTGCCTTCCCTTATTTGTCTTTAACAGACACACTGTGAAAAGAGCAGTTTCACTTTGGAGATCTATTTTCACAGAAGTAATAAGCCAAGTCTTGTGGACACATTAAGCCCCTGGTATCAGCCCAGCACAAGTCCAATCCCACCTGTAATAGCCCACACACCACTCTTATTTACTCATATTATCTGCAGCTACAACATGACCTACTGGGTAAACCAATTTATCCCTCGGCAGTTGCCATTTCTCCACTAACTGTACAATTTGAGTGCTCTGACCCACACCTATCAGCTCACTGTGAAACCCTCCTCAACAGTTTGATTACACTTCCGAGGCCCATGTGACACAGGAGACCCCACTGTCCCTTTTGCACGCCACCAACGACTCATGGCAGCACTGACCAGCTGCTCATTTAGTGTTGGAGTCAAAGTAAAGTATGAAATGAGACATGGGAAGAGGGATAAAAATGTTACAGTAGTCCCAAACAGGTTGAGTTCAGAAGTGGATGAAAAAAAAAAAAAAAAAAAAAAAAAAAAAAAAAAAAAAAAATGGCTGACGGCAGCAGGAGGCAATGATTTTCACGCTAAGCCAGCCTCCCCAAAAAAAGCCACTAAACTCTTATATCGGTGGATCAAATTAAGAACACAAACTGGAATCATCCGGCGATGAACAACTAAGTGATCTAGAGTCCTTTATAGACAACTATTACAACAATATGTCAAGTAAACGCGAGAGCAAACGGCAGAGACAGCAACTCAGCTCAAATGAATCAGAGGACCACGCAAAAGACATCAAGGAAATCAAGGACTCGATATTGCAAATTCAAAACGACCTCAAGTGCCTTCAACTTCTTAAACAATTGTCTGATGACGTTGTTGGAATAAAGCAGTCTTTGGATTTCCAGTCATCACTGGTAGAAGTACTACAACAAGAAAATGCTACGCTCAGGGCGGAGGTCAACCGCCTCAGATCACAAACTAACGAGCTAAGCACGTTAAATGCTAAAGCCATGGAAGATATACTGGACTTGCAAAGCAGAAGTATGCGAGATAACATCATTATTCATGGCGTTCCCGAGGAAAGCAAAGAAACTTACCAAATAACGGAGCAGCTGGTTAAAACTTTTATGAAGAATCACCTCAAGATGGGGGAACGCGAGGTGGAGGCTATCCGCTTTAACCGGGCTCATCGAATTGGACGTGTCCTGGGGGGCCAGCAACGGGCCCGTCCTATTGTGGCACAACTGTCTGACTCGAAATACAAATCCAGTATTATGGGAAAAAAGAAGGAGCTCAAAGGAACAAAATTTTTCATTGACGATCAATTTCCTCCCGAGATACTCAAGAGGCGCAAGCTGCTGCATCCTATCATGAAGGAAGCACGGGGAAAAAACAAAAGAGTACGATTATCCTTGGACAAGTTGTACATTGACGGATCTTTGTACAGAAACGCCTCCATAACATATTGGTTGAGTGGAGGAGACTCACTTTCCAGCTAATAAAGGCAACCCATGTGATTCGGGTAAAAACAAAACATTGGCGCAGGTATGTGACGTCACTCACATGCGCCGGTTACAGATGAACATCATTATGACCTTTTGATAGTGGTTATTATTTTTATTATAACTCCTTTTGATAGTGGTTATTATTTTTTATTATTAGCAGTGGTAGTGGTATCATTATTATTAATAGCATTAGATGAGCGGGGAAGGCTTAGGCACTCTATTTGTTTAGACATTATAATTATTATTAGCTTTTTTGTTTTTGTTTTTTTCATTCCTTACTTAGCTGATTGATGGTTAAATCTAAATAAATTACAGTTAGTTAGATAGTTATTTAGTTAGTTTTATGTTGGTATATTGGTCTGTTTATATTATTATTATTATTTAATTTTACTTAATTTTTTTTTTTTTTTTTTTTTTTTTTTTTTTTTTTTTTCTCCCTTATTATTATTTTTTTTCTTCTCTCCCTTGATGTTTCCTATTTAGAGTTTTTTTTTTGTTTTTTTATTTTTTTTTTATTATTAGCAGTATTATTATTATTATTTTATTTTATTTACCTTTTTTTTTTTTTTTTTTTTTCCCTCTCTCTCTGTCTTTTGTCTGTTTGTCTTTATGTTTGTTTGGTCTTGTTGTGTCAGATTCTCTTTCTGTTAAAGGATCTATATCCATTCTCCTCCTTTTGAAATGCTTTTCTCTGTTTTGCACTTGTCTGTCCTATCGTTCTCTTTCTTTCTCTCTTTGTCTCTGGCAGATAGCCGCAATTTGATGAGATGTTTGTTAATATTAATTGAATGGGGAAAAAATTACCAATGTATGAACAGCCTGTATGAGTACGGAAAATATTCAAATTTCTGTTTATTTAAGACATGGAAAACATAACAGTTGTATCTTGGAATTCGCGAGGCCTTAACTCTCCACGTAAACGAATGAGTACTTTGGAATTTTTACACAGAAAAAATGTGGACTTTGCATATATACAAGAAACACATCTTTTAGACACAGATGTTAAAAGTTTTGAAAACACAAATTACAAAATTTTGGCGCATGCATGTTATATAAATAAAAGCAGAGGTGTTTTAATAGCAGCAAAACGTAATCTTAATGTTGTGGTCATTGACACCCATAGTAGTTCTGATGGCAGAATCGCCTACTGTAAAATAATATTGAATGGAATTAGGATAGCACTGATTAATTTATACGCTCCAAATACGTTTGATAAACAATTCTATGATTTAGTTTTTTCTACCTTGGTAGACCTAGTAGAATACAAAATAATCTTGGCCGGAGATTTTAATGCAGTATGTGACCACTCTTTTGATAGAACTGGAATTAATGAGAGTAGGGACCAACGATTATCTTCAGAAATGTTTAAAAAAATAGCACAAGAATTGGATTTAACAGATATCTGGCGCATGATGAATCCTACTGCAAAAGAATTCTCTTTTTTCTCTGGAAGACATAAGAGTTTTTCAAGAATCGATTATATATTAGCATCAAAAACTTTATTCAAAACTATAAATAGTGCTAGCATGATCCCTTTTCCATTGTCTGATCATAAAGTGGTTCATGCATCTTTTACACTTAGAGTTGGTAAACCAAGAGCCGCACATTGGCGCTTCAACACAACTTTATTACAAAATGAAAAGTTTAAACAAGAACTCAAAGAAGAGCTAAAATGGTTTATAGAGATTAATTTACTGGGTGCAAACCCACAAGCGTTATGGGATGCTATAAAAGGGTGTATTCGAAATAAATCAATATCATTTGCAACCAGGCTGAGCAGAGCCAAAAAATTACAAATAGAAAATTTAGAAAACGAAACTAACAACATTGGAAAGAAATATTAGAGGAAATATTACACCTGAAAATTTACGTAGACAACAGGATCTAAATTGCAACTAAAGGATTTAATAAGGCAACAAACTGAGTTCACTATGCACAGGGTTAGGACAGAACTGTTATTCTAACAGTGCTAAACCAAGCCGGCAGTTAGCTCTTAAGGTAAAAAAGAATGAACAACTGTCGAGTATACATCTATTAGAAACTACTGAAGGATCATTAACATACGACCCCACTGAAATAAATTTGACTTTTAAAAAATATTATGAAAACTTGTACAAATCAGAAGTAAACCTCGATAAAGAAGTTTACTTAAATTTTTTGAGCAAAATTAATTTACCCAAAATTAGAGAAAAAAAGCGCTGACTTTCTTGACTCACCAGTTACACTGGAAGAGCCAGAAAAAGCTATTAAATTAATGAACAAAGTAAGTCCCCAGGTTGGATGGCCTACCTCCTGAGCTCTACATCGCTTTTTGGCCCGAAATTGGTCCCTTCTTACTCAACATGATTAATTATTCTATTCAAAAAGGAAGGTTTTCTAGTAATTCAAATATTGCTGCTATAACACTAATCCCTAAAAAAGACAAGCAACAAACGGAATGTTCTTCCTACAGACCTTTAAGCCTGTTGAACTGTGATATAAAATTATATGCAAAAGTCTTAGCCATGCGGCTAGAAAAATACCTACCTCACCTTGTGCAGAATGATCAAACAGGATTCATTAAGTCAAGATTGGCGTCAGATAACATCCGACGGCTTGCTACATATTATAGATTCAGCTTCTAAATCTGAAACATGTAGCGCAATAATCTCACTAGACGCAGAAAAAGCGTTCGACAGGCTGGATATGTCGTACTTGTGGTCTGTACTTCAATTTATGGGTTTCGTCAAGATTTATTAGTATGGTTCAGGTCCTGTATAATAACCCATTAGCCCTGGTAATTACAAACAACATTTGTTCACCTATATTTACTGTGACAAGATCTTCCAGACAAGGATGTCCATGTCTCCTCTTTGTTTTGTCTCTCGTTAGAACCCATAGCTCAACTCATAAGGCAATCCACAACTTTGAACCTATTAGGGTTCACGGTACAAAACATCAAATTTCTTATATTGCCATGATATTCTAATTTTTCTTAATAACCCTGCTAAATCACTGAATCTTCTTTGGATGTTTTGGGAACTTTGGTAAACTATCAGGTACAAGGTAAATTGGGAAAAATCAGCTATGCTGATTTTGGTACAGAGCAGGCAAAATTTAAACTCTTTCCAAATCCCATATAGTAACTAATCTGAAATATTTAGGTGTGATATTTATCCATCCATTGATAATATAATCACAGTTAACTATAATAAAATTCTGAGAAAAATAGAGGATGATTTGCATAAATGGGATAAAATACCAACTACTTTTCAAGCAAGACTATCATTGATAAAAATGAACATATTGCCGCGTGTTAATTTTGTTTGCTCCATGCTACCCCTAGCTGCACCAAATGGCTATTGGAAAACCTTGCAATCCATAGTGTCGCAATATCTGTGGAATAAAAAAACAGCCAGGATAAGTGCCAGACCTTACAAAGACCCAAATTAATGGGAGAATTAATCTACCTAATTTTGAATATTACTCCTGGTGCTTCGCTTTAAAACCGGTTATTACTTGGCTAAATCCAAAAACCTCAGTGTCTTGGCGTCCAATGGAAGAAGCTATGATTTATCCAAATAAATTAATAAATTTGATATATAATCATCTTCCAATAAATAAAATTAAAATGTTCGGTCCTATAATAACAAACACAATTGATGTATGGAATAAAGTACAGAAAATGTCTCAATACAATAGCAAATTTTATGCTGAATTCCCCATTTTTCACAACTACGGATTGCTCATGATGGGAAGCCAATTAATTACCCTCAATGGGAAAATAAGGGTATTCATACTCTTAAGGATATCACTGCTGAAAATGGCCTTCGCGAATTCCATGACCTACAAGAAATGTATAATTTACCAACCACATCTTTCTATTTTTACTTACAACTGCGTACTGCAATGAAAGCTCAAGGGGTGCTGCACAATACAAGACCCCTAAATCATCCCTTACATAATATATTAGCACCAAAACTAACTATAAGGGAATAACATCTAGCCTTTATCAGTTCATAGTTAAATCATCCCTTAAGCCACTCCAGCTAATAAATTATGGGAAACAGATATTGGTCAAATACATTTTGATTGGCAAACTATATGGACAAATATTAGTCTCTCCTCTAGAAATCCAAACCACCAAATAATACATTATAAATTAATTCATAGAGCTTACCTAACACCACAAAAATTATTTCAAATAAAATCTAAACCTGAACCATTCTGTGACTTCTGTACAGAAAATACTATTGGCACTTTCTACCATATGGTATGGCAATGCCCAAAAGTCCTACAATTTTGGAATGAAATTGCAAATACAATGTCACAGATCATGCAAAAAACAATACCTGTTTCACCTTCAATGTTATTACTTAATGATACTCACCATCTAAAACTGTCTATTAATGAAAGAAGAATTCTATTAGCTGGATTAACGACAGCAAAGAAACTTCTGGTATGTAGATGGAAAAATCCATATAAAATGACAAAAGAGGAATGGCTTAACGAATATAAGGACATCGCACAACTTGAGCTCTCAGCAGCAAGAGCACATGGTGCTCAAAGTCAAAATGTACTTATATGGACAAACCTGTTAGAAAAACTCAACAATACACAATAGGAATTGAATGTTATTAACTTGGTACATAATATATTATTATATCATGTTATCCATGTACGACCCAAGGCTTTTGGGTATGTGTGTGTGTATAAGTGCGTGGGTGTGTGTGTGTGTTTTAACGTGACTGTGCTCCATTATTGTTTAATATTGCGCTGTTCATATGCTGTTAATATGTTGTTATTATTATTTTATCATTACAACTATATTAGCTTATTATTATCTTCTGTTATATTATTATTATTATTGTTATAACTAATATTATTATTATTATTATGTTGTTTCTCTTTTTATTTATTTTATTTTTTTTTCTCACTGCATGTCTGTATGTTAAGTTGATTTTGATAATATAAATCTGTTAGAGATATTTCTCTATATCTCTTCTCCCTCTGCCTCTCCTTTGCCCCTACCTTTGCTCACCTATACCCTCTTTCTTTCTTATTCATCCTCTCTCTATTCAGCTGTTCCCGCTGAACTCTCCTTCTCTCCCTTCCCTATTCTTATCTTATCTTTATTTCTGATTTAGCATAGATACACTATGCAACCATCTTATTTTATTAATGTAAAACAAAAAATGCCAATAAATAAATGATCATAAAAAAAAAAAAAGAAGTGGATGATGTCCTTCATTTATAAAGAATGTTATCACTAAGTTAGGCTTTTGAATCTTATATTAAAGGTGCAGACTATGTAGTTTTCCTGGTCGTGTATGTTTCCATGGAGATGTCTCATTGTTTAGAGAAGAATGTTTTTGCATCCAGTCAATAAAAAAATCTTTATCACATGCATTTTTACTTTACTGAACTTTTGCCCACTTCGAATCTTTGCCCACTTTGTACCTTTTCGCGCAACTAGGCATGCACAGACCAAAATTTCAGAACAGTTAACAGTATTTAATTGATATTTATGAATGTATTTCCCAAATGTTTGGCAATAGAAAGTCCAAAACCCCACACCCTATTTATTGCCATTTTAAGATAACAGTTAGCAGCTGGAACTAGCTTTATCAGGTATTTATGGCTTTGAAATGTTAATAATCTCATTCTAAAATCATTTGCATTGCTAAAATCAAGAGGGCTTTGTGTTAAACAGCTTAGCTTTGTCCTTGTGTAAATACATTTCAAAATGAATAAAACAATGTAGGAGAAGCACATCTAGAGATATGTGTGCGTCCGGTAAGAAGTGGGCAATGACAGTGTCTGTTTTTATAGAGATAAACACTTCTAAGTTTAATTTTTTTCTCTCTCACATTTGAACTGGTCTGCATCTGCATTTTGATAGTTAAAAATCAAATTTTTATGCATTATGATGTCATGTGGAGGCAACCAATTTATTATTTATAGCTGTCAGAGTTCCTCAGCAAATCATATCTACTTTTTGTGCTATATGTTTATATTTATGTGTTTTTTTATGTTTATATTAAAATAAGCTGAGTAGAATATTAATTGTCTCCTAATGTGGCAATGTATTCTTAAATTTGTTATAATAATCCATGACAACCAAATCGTTTTGTTGAATTAAATGAAAAGAAAGAAGTTTCAATCATTTGAGATAAAAAACTTCCATAGCAACACAGTAATATTTCAAATGATCAAAAATGAAAAATCCAGTAAAATGACCTACAGACCTTAATACCACATATGTCAAAGTCTGCACACACTAATCTCCTCTATCTTCAATCAACATCAAGTTCTCAAACGTTCACTTTGGTGCGCTAATGCTAATCCAACAGACAGTTCTACTCATAAAAAGCACTGTCCTATTTTCAGATGAGCACTGAAGAGGGACAAAGACACAGCAGACATTACGACTGCACAAAGCTGCTTAAATTGACATGGAAAAAAATCTTTTGGGTTTCTGTCCAAATCCAAATGGCAATCAACAAAATGGCATGAGATTAAAATGGTTTGTTGCTAGGTTACACCGAGAGCTTCATTGCTTCTATGTGTCAATTAAACATAGATGTGTGTGTGTGTGCACTTTTATTGGTTGCTGTAGTGTGTAGCAATGTATTGTATTGCAATGTAGCACAGTTTTGTTGATGTACATCACAAACTCGCACATCACTGTTTATGAGAAGACAAAATCAAACAAAGTAACAGGTCTCCCAAGTGTTTTAAAAACTTGCTTTAGTTTTTTGCTGAGAAGATTCTGAATAAAATGGAGAAAAAAAAGGCTCCAAAACCACTAGCCATTATGAAGTATTTTATTTGTTTTGTGTTCGTGGTGTACAAATAAAGCAGCAGGGAGCAAATATTCTTTCCCTCTACTTACAGCTGTTTTTGGTCTGGCATGCCACTCAGATTTTTGAATGGGCTTGTGTCTTTTTCAAAACTGACATTCTGAATAAAAACAGCCTTTAGATTTGATTCCTGCTTTATCTTGAGTCATCAATTGGTTATATTGGGCAGCACTGCAAGACCTAATTTACTGTATTATCTAATACATCTGAAGAATAAAAAAAGGTAAACGTCCAAACTGTGCTCTAATCAGGCTGTTTAACACAAAATTAGCTTAGTTACCTCAGGGGATTTTGGTTGAGCGATCTTTTAAACACACAGACCGGGCCATTAGAGCCATTTGGAGTGTTAATCGATCATCAGCCGTAAAATGGGGTCACCAGCTATAAAGCACAACACACACTTTTGTACTGTTGACCAGTGAATAGGGTGAAAACCTCAAAATGTAAAACACACAAACAGACACGCGTGCACGCAAACACACACAAAAAAAAATGTAAAAAAGAAGCAAATAGGCCTATTTCCCTGTTGTCTGTGTAAATCTCAATTCATTTGGCATCAATAAAAATGTTACAAAGTGATGCTGAACCTCGAGTCTCCACCCTAAAGCACATTTCAAATAGAGCTGGTAATCTGGGAATGCTGGAAGCAGAAAAAAGGGGGTTAAAGGAGGGGTGAGCCATTTAAAAGTGTACCAAAAGTAGAGTACAGATTTAGATAAATTATAGATTTACATTATACCATAGTTCATCATCCAACACAACAATATTTCTTCTTTAAACATCATAAAAAAATGTAAAAAATTTGCCAAAAAGTGGACTTTAAAAAAGTGCGTCTCAAGTTGAACTTTAAATGCCTGTGAAATGTAACACAACGTAACAAAGTCATTCATACTGTTAATACTTCATCAAGACATGCCTTCACTTTACCATGAGTATCTTCCCCACAAGCACACGTGATACGTGTTGTTTTGGGAGACAAGGGGCGTTTGTTTCATACACTGTGCTCTTCCGCCGGTGCAGCCTATCACAGCCTCTCCAGTCACTCCCTCTCCTCCTCCGCGCACAGACTCAAGCATCAGCAGCATCAGCATCAGCCTGAGAGGAACAGGCGAGGAGGAGGAGACCAGCTAACACCGTGGCGACTACAGCGAGCATCAACATGGCTCTGTCCGTGCGTCTCGCCTGGTTTCTCTTGCTGCTGCTCCAGGCGGCTCTGGTGTTCGCTCTGAACGGCGACGAGGACCAGAACCAGGACACCGAGTGCAAGATGAAGAGCGTGACCGTGTCCGCGCTGCCGTTTCTGCGTGAGAACGACCTGAGCATCATGCACAGCCCGTCGGCCTCGGAGCCAAAGCTGCTGTTCTCCGTCAGGAACGATTTTCCCGGAGATGTGGTGGTAGTGGACGACCTGGAGAACACCGAACTGCCCTACTTCGTGCTCGGTAAGTCCACGAAACCCTGCGCTGGTGGGAGCTGGGCAGTGGCTAATAACTGTCCAGATTAAAGCCACTGTTGAACATATGTTTATTAGCAGGCCTTTAGCTGAACAGATGTGCTACACTGACTTTTAATCTGACTGCTACAAAGTGACAGTGGCTAACTTTGACTTGTGGCTAACTGTCAGTCTCTGGTAAAGCCACGTGGTGTAGTAAAGTGCAGTAAACTGTGAAGAATTGATTCAGTGCGCTTTGTTTATAACTAAATGCTACATATTAGCTTAGCACCTGTTTTAGCAAGAACTGGCCAGACACCTAGCTCAAACAGGCTAGCTCTAGTTCTCTTTTTAGGATTTGAAACAATATTTCGGGTTATCTGTGTAGCATTTCAACTAGATATTATTGCTTAAAGGTAAGTGGGAGGACACCATGTTGTCATTATAGAAGCCGAAGCTATATGAGATTAGTTTTTACAACAATCTAGAGCCAACTGACACTTATGTAGGCGATTTATTTATTGCATCCTCTACACGTGTTGTCATGTCTATCAGTACCAAATGTTCTTACTTACGTTACAGTGACGTCTATAAACTTTGCAGTGGAATTACACCTGTCGCTGTCCGTGGTGCTGAATATCTCGTGGATTTAGAAGTTGCATTAGGAGAAGTTGCCTATAGGCTGTTGAAGAAGCAGCTTTTCTCGTTTTGTCTTCGATTTTTGAGTTTTTAAAATTGTATTATTATTATTTTTTTTTAAGAAACATGAACACTTATGATCATTTTCGATTGATGATTAGCCAAATGGTTAAATTAGTCAACAGTCTCACAGTAAAGCATATGAATACCACTACACATAAATAGCGTAGGATGAGCATGTTACACCATATATTGCCATATGCAAACGCTTAAAATAAACATATTTCATAGTGTGAAATAAAGACAAGTTTTGTTGAAGCCACGTAGAGACATTTTCTTTAGGTTTAGCGAGTAAGTTTAGGCTTCAACTTACTAAAATGTGTATGCTTAGGGCTGGTGCTTGAGGTAGGTTAAGATTAGGAAGTATTTCGTAAAATATACATAATTAATAATACATCTTTACAACCACCATAAAAATGAACAGGGACTGCGATGCTTGTCATATTTACACAAAAAAAAAGTGTGAGTTTGTGCTTATTGTATGGTATTGCTAATGTCCTGTTTTGTCATGATATAAATATACGCTTTTTTGTGTGATTGGGTTGAAATGTACAATGTTTTGACCATACTTCGACAGTTCAGTCAGCACTTCAGCTTTGTTCAGAAGTGTCATTTGGAGTGACAGCAAAATGCTTGGAGTCTCAATTATGAAACTCTGCGTACAATTCTTACTGAAAGTGCACCTATGAACTAAACACCAACTTCTCCAAACTTGAGATTTTCTCATTTCTCACGGCACAGGTCTCTTTCTGTCTCATCTCTGAAACCTCAGGGGCACAAAGTTGAAAATTTCAGTTGGATTGCTAATTTGTATTATGTCAAGTTGTCTTTTTACTGTAAATCACAAACCCAACGTGGAATTGACAAGCGTTGCATTATAGTTACAGTGAAAAGTTCAGCATACTTTATAGCTAAGACTCCTGGTCACTTGAGTGCTGTCTTCGTACTTTGAAACATTTCAACTGTTGTTGTGGTTATCGTAAGACATCTGATTTATTACAGTTTAGAAGTGTGACAAGTTACCACATTTTATAAGTTTTAGATAGTGATGGACCCTAGATTTTTGCAGTTCTTATCTGTTCGATGTTCATCCTGTTGCTATTTTCCAATATTATGTTTTTGATTGAATATTGACACCACTTTCAACACAGATGCCAATATTGGAACCAATACACTGTCTATTCAAAGTACTGTCAGATATACAGTGTATGGTGCTTTCATCTGTTCTGAATTGCATTGTAATTTCTTCTGAATTGCTTCAAAATTCTGCTGCACTCCAGGCAAATTTGCAGCTTTCCAATCAAAATAGTTAAAGCTGTGTGCTCACTGAGGTTTGAAATGCGTTTGTGAACTGGTTTAATTGGTTTTGTGGCATTGTATCATTTGTATAATACTTCTTTTTTTACATTGGAATGGAAATCATGACCTTGTGGTGTAAGTTTAGATCATAGACTTATTATGGAAGGTAACACTGTTTGCTACTTTCATATTAGAGCCTCAGTGTGTCAATAGCTGTACTCAGTGCCTTGCAGATGTAACATTTGCACAATATGTCTCTATGGAAACAGTTGCATCTGAATGACTTTGCCCATAACGTTCCTTTGCATTTACACGCAGCAAACTTTTCATTAGCCTCTTCACAGACGCCACTGTCGAGTAAATACCAACAGAAGCAGCTGCGCTCTTACGTCTGCTGATTTCCTTTGGTATTTAAGAAGAGTGTGTTTGAATGACAATCCACGACAAAAGCCAACGAGTGTGTACGGGTGTACGATTATGACAAGTAGTGATTACCTTTTAAAGCGCTGAGGCCTGGTGATAAGATGAGTTTCACTGCTGTGCTCTTGTGGAGTATAAAAGTCTGTCAGGAGAATAATGCTGCGATGACACTTAGCTTCGTGATAAATGCTGGTGGCACTGTACAAAGTTATGTGAGCATTATTGCACACAGTTACTCTTTCAAATGCTTTTTTTGTCTTTCCCAAGCCTTGTAAAACATTTACAAATACTGTAGATCCCAACCAAAAATGAGCACAAATTTGGTGTCTAAAGAGTACAATTTCTACTTTATACAAATCATTGGCAAAGGTTGACAGCGTTTAGTCTTTAGGTCGTTACTCATTTAGTCTATTAATTAGTCAATAGAGTCGACCAAAATGTTATTATTTGACAAATATTTAGCAAAAATATTATTCATTTATTAATTAGTTTAGTTTATAGAATAAAAAGAGAAATGTGAAAATATGGATTAGGGCTTACCGATATATCGATATATATTGTATATCGAGATATGTACTGAACAAGATATGAATATGGCCATATCGTAGATATAGAGATATTGTATCACTTATGAAAAAGAGCTCCTAAAACTGACGAATAGCAGTTATAGTTACAGTGAAAAGTTCAGTTAAATTTTGTTTTCGTTGACATAGTCAAATTATAAACTTAACTAAACTAGAGTTTAGTTTTACTCAGCAAAATACACAACTAAATTGAAGTTATTCAATGAAAATTTACATTTCTACTTTCTAATTAGCTGACTGTAGGCTTAGAACAAAATATTTAACTTAAAAACGAAATGACATATACATATCATAATATAAGCAAAATATATTGAGATATATATTTTTGTCCATATCGCCCTGCCCTAATATGGATTAAGTTTCATGAAAATTTGAAAGTTTAATAAACTTTATATACAGTGTAACTACATACATATTTTGCCATGTTTTTAGCCAACCAAAGACTTATCTTTAGATGAAGAATTTCATTGGTCAACGGCAGCCCAAGTTTTAGTGTTATGTTTCTCTTTATTAGTTATCATCACCAAGAAAATATTGGATATTGTGTCAGCTCCAAAAATCTGTATTGCCCAGCACTACCTTCGACTGGGATATATGTGTAAAGTTAAGTTTACACATTTAGATTTATTTTGTTTATTGGTTAACATATGGATTGAGTTTATTTTTCAAATATAATTTAAAATCCAAATATTTGAGTACATTTCTTCCTCCGATTTTTAAGAAGAAGCAGTGCAGTTTCTTCTCACTTGTGAATACTGATGTGGGAATTGTGTCATACCACTCTGCAACTGCGCCCAGAATTAATTACACAGCACTAACCTGTGTTTATGTTCCCATCTTCAGTCAGGAGGCAGTGGGATCATGCTTCACAAGTAATGTGCTTAAGAACTCGGCAGGAGTTTCCATTCCTGAAAAGCAGCCTTTCTTGTATGCAGTGTGGATTTAGAGTCACATTTATTTGTCATTGTCGGGTACAAACACAGTGAAATAGGGAATAATGTTTGAGTTCTAGAGTTGAGTTATTTCATGAAATAATGGGCAGTACTACATGTAACTCTATGACAGTATTGGAAGACATCAGAAATCTACAAATTGGTAGCCTCATAGCACACTGAACTTATAATTAGCAAAAATACTTTTCACTTTGGGGTGGCTTCATAAACCTGCAATATTGATTGGTATTGATAACAGTGACACTTTTGAAGTAGCTCAAAACCAGCAAACCAGAAATTATAGATAAACTGACCCCTCAACATAATTCTGGGTTCGATGTTAAAATGTTCTTGAAATCTCACAGACACCTCATTAAGGTCTTAATATAGGCAGTTACTGATACTTTTGCACTATATATTGATGACTCCACGTTAATCTTTTAACCTGCAGTAATCATGTAGGTATAATAAATTGTGTTTCTAATATCTGAAATAGTTGTGTGAAAGATTCGAGACAGCCCATGCCTAACTTAGTTGAAATGACTAAAAGTCTAATGTAGGCCAGTCTCTGCCCCATGCAGGGCTGAAATCCTGCTGACACTACTTTTATTTCTGATGTGAGATCATGTTTTTGACTGTGCAGTCGCTTCAGCACATTCATCGCCAGTTTAAATGAGGTCTATGGCACCACTGGCAATTTTCTGATTGCAGCTGCTCCCTCCCAAAGTCCAAAAATGCAAAGTGCAGTTTTCAGGCAGCACTGGGACCTGGTAATTAGAGCGTTTGCGCAGTGTGGGAATGTTACACATGACTTATAGTGCACAAGCAGAAACTGGAGATCATATAATGGCCGTTTAAGTGCACTAAGAACTTAGGTATCATACTCAGAAGATAACCGC
This sequence comes from Mugilogobius chulae, assembly GCA_038363315.1. Lineage (NCBI taxonomy): Eukaryota > Metazoa > Chordata > Actinopteri > Gobiiformes > Gobiidae > Mugilogobius > Mugilogobius chulae. The sequence continues at coordinate 34,445,635 of CM076395.1, read as the reverse complement.
ATTTAGCTCAGAAACAACTCTATCTATGTTTTTAAAATTTTGACTGCTGTTTTTGAATAGAATGCTGCAATAATGGGACTGTCAAGTCAGAATGTAAGCTGAGTCAAATGCAGAGGGCACTTAACTATGGGCACAATACTTTACCTTATACCTTACCCTTATAAAGAAATGTTTGTTTTTGCCTTGTTAGATTTAGCTACATTTCAGTGTGCATAAAAAAAAAAAACATTGTAAGTTTTCAGAATGTCTCAGAGCTAAGAAAAGAGAGCAAAGATCAACTTTTTGTTAGAATGTGATCAATAATAGCATTCTTCATTTCTGTGTAAGATTGTTGTTTGAGGAGACCGTGTCTAACCACACAAACATGGACCAACATCAGCCAGTTAACAGTCTTATGGATCAAAATAAATCCCCAAAATGAAAAGGTTTGTAAAAAGGTTGCACCCACATTATTCTTTCACTTATACATTTAAGCTGAGAACCTTTAACATTGGTTTTATGTCTGCGCACACAACCTTTAGTGAAAGTAACCAACATTGATCCAAGAGCACCCATAGCACTCTACACACTAAGAATAAATGTTGTCGATGGGTTAAACAGTCTTACCTAAAACAACCTTACGCATCAATGTGAACGCCACACTTTTCCTATGTGTTTGAGCCAAGAGTTAACGTATTTCTGGAAACATGCAGATCTCTAACAAAAGTTGCATTGAACATCTTTGAAGTGAATTTCTTTTAAGAGCATTTAGCGAGTACTCTAGTGTAAAACTGAGATAACCCCAGCCTGGCTTCCTCAGCTAACCTCTACAGTTATTGTGAGTTTTGGCAGACTTTTCAGAGAGTGCAGTGAAAAAGGCCTAGTCTCAACGGGCTAGTTAAAGGCAAAACCTTAAATCAGCATACCTCATTTTGGACGACCAAAAGAGATGGCTCCACGCTGTGAATCTTTTATTTTTCCTTGGCCCATCAGCCTCTTTGAAGTGAGATAATTTCAAAAGTACATCTGCTCCCAAATCCACTTGCATGCACGTGTTGGTGCAACCGACTCTAATTTACATTCTGCTTTCTCCCAACCTTTTACAGTGGCTGGCATTTTCCGCGCCAAATTGCCTCACTGTGAAGCATCTAAGAAGCAATTTGGAGAGAAAGGAGGGGGGCTTTGTGTGACTGACAGTAAATTGTAGCTCCAGGACTGCAGCCGCTCGTTAGTGTCAGAAAAGCCCGGACTGGGTTATTAGAAATTTACCCTTTTGCTGTTGTGTCATAAATTGAGAGGATGTGAGGTAATAAAGTCGCCCTCTGGGAGAGTCTTGAGCTGGGTGCGTGCTGGCAGTAATTTGCACATCTGGGCCAGGAGTCGCCGAGCCGGGCACCCACGCTGCCTCCTATATTCAAATGACCTCACCTGAAAAATCATTTGGCTGCCTGCGTTCTGCTCTGTGCCACAGTGGCATTCATAACAGGGCCAGAGCAGTGAGAGCACATGCCCTGTGGTCTGTGAATATACTGCTGGACACTCCACAGATACTACAGTATGTTCCATTCACTCTGAGGCTCTGTTTGTACAAAGAGCTAGGTAGCAATAACAAACATTTCAGGCATTCTGCAGTTTCAGTATTTTCTGCACTTTTCTAGTAAATACTCTCAGATTCAGACAACTTTATTTATCCCTCAAGAGGCAATTCATATGTGCAGCATCAGACTCCATGTGATGTTCTCTAGTACTGACTTAAACTTAACATACTTTTTGCACTATTGAGCTCACCAAAAGTACACATAGGCCTAGGGATGGGCGATGTTGATAAAAATGAATATCTCAATATTTTTTGGGGCATATCTCGATAACAATGTTCAGACGATTATTACATCAATAGGCTGGGTTCAAGTTGTAGAATCCAATGATGTCATGAATCTAGATTTCTGAATAATTACACTGTCCTTTGTCAGTGATTTCCATTAATGAGTGGACCCGATCACTTTTGTATTACAATAAAAACTGACTTTGAACAAGATTTATTTGTGCTGCAAACATCTGTGTGAAGTATTATTGGTCTGGGATGTCATGTGAACAATGTGAAATGTTTGCAAATGAATCACAGAAGTGCAGACATATTACGTTTACAGTGTATATCCTAAGCTGAAAGTTACTAAGTATCCATTTTCTCCTAAAAGTTTTCGATTCTTACAGGGTTCTTTTTGTGGCAATTATTATATTGCACAGCTCTAGGCCTCCTTGTTTATAGTAAGAATCAATAAGAATCTATTTTTATTATTCTGTAAGCTGTAGAGCTCAAAGGTTGTGAAAAAGAAGCAGCCTCCAGTTTGGACATTACTGTATATTTAGAATCTAGAATATTTATTACTGTGAGAGAACCTAACCTAATAACCTAAGTATGTTATTAAAATGCTAGTGCTGTCTCGCTTCCATTAGTCGACAGAGAACAGTCTCTTTCTCTCTCAGGCTTTTCTGTTTGAATGGATATGAAGCTGCTCCTGTATTTGCTGCTACCGCTGGTTTTATATTGCTTTTTAATCCTTTATCCATTTATGTGTATCACTTTACTCATAGACAGCATGACACCAATTACCAAGTGCGCATAATCTGCATCTTTTTAAAGTGTTTTTTTTTTTTTCCCCAAATGAATCTTAACTTTTATCCATCATATCACTTACATTAGTCACTACAAAAATGGGTTTAGCAAAATTAAGCAGTCTATCATAAACGGAGATTTTTCTAAGAGGTTAGGGTTATTAACTGTCATGAGAAGAAAGATCTGCCTCATGATTTATATTGAGAAATAAACACATTTAGACATTACTTTTATTTTAGTGTAGCTATCTTCATGAAAGAAGAGATCAAGTTTGAACATGCTTTATGAATCACAGAGAAGTATTGCAGTATTACCTTATGAAATATTTTGCTTTCTTTTCTGTCATTCTAAAACTAGCTTCTCTTCTCTTGTTTCTTTCTAAAGGCACCATAAAGCTGTATTATCTTTCACTTGTAGCTGTGAGTCTGTTGCTGGCTGCTGTTGTGCTGTTGTGCTGTCTTCTTGCTGACAGTTTCGGCTGGCTTCTCTCAGCGTGCTCACCGGCCCCACAGACAATGATTGACTATTAATTGTCTAATTGTAGCGGCTCAGTAATTCGGTGCACCTGGGAAGACACAGCTGCATTTGTTACCTCTCTCTTCCATTATCATAAATTGTCATAGAATTCAGACAAGTCCCTCTGCTGAACCGCTGGCTGAGAGTGTTTCTACATTTCCTGGACACTTTTGATGAGTTATCCTGCACCACTAAAGTTTATTTTTCCACTTTTCTATTGGAAAAGTTTCTCTTACAGACTTCTGTTTGACTTCTCATAATTTGAATTTGAATATTACAATTCCTGCTGCAATTTCTTGTACAACATGTCAAGAGTCACAGTTTTATTGTCATTTATGTGCGCTGGGACATAATTAAAATAGTTGAGGCACGAGACTGATACAATATTTATGAAACAATGCAATGAAAGCAAACATCTATCACTACAGATTTCTACAGAATCCATGAGCAAAGCAAAAAACTATTTAAATGTGAGGTGAGTGAAGTTTGATTTGTTTGCATCATTCAAATAAACAAATTGATTGCACAGCACATTGTAAAGTTGATTTGAGACTCTTCAGAACATTTTGTAGAAGCAAAGGTTCTCAATCATTTCTGCAGCATTAGCATATCAGGCAAGGTCTTTGAAAGAACAACAAAATTGAGAAAAGAAGAGGCAGAGAATGGAGATGGAAGATGGCCCCTGAAAAGGTTCCAACCGAGGAAAAACAGATTAGAAATTTTGGTATAATTTTGTGCAGTTAGTGTGTGTTGTTGCTGACAGTAGTATTATCTTTTTATTTATTTTTTCACTCTCTACATTTACTAACGCTGTCTCTCTAAGAAAATAATAGTTTGAATAATCGTGATTTCAATTATGCCTTAAATAATCATGATTATTATTTTCATCATAATCGAGCTGCCCTACTCTATAGTTTACCATGACATTGTTTTTGTTGATATCCACACCTGCAACAACATGGTGGATTTCTAAGGTATGGTCATATTTTGACTACAGTAATTCAATGCAGTAGAAATAATGTAAATAAATTCAAAGGTGAAGCCTTTTCAAATTAAAAATATAGGTATAGTGCCTTTAGCTATAGACTGTAATCACCTTCCTCATTACAACATATATATAATGGTTGAATTATATATTTTTCTTAAGTACAGCACCATAATACATAACAATGAGTTTAATCATTTAAATAAATACTGCAAATAATGTTAAATGGTTGGGGTTGTGCATCAGGAATAAGTGAAAAACGACCACCACAAACAGTGCAGACTGAAAGAACCCTCAGCCACGCTTTGATATAGTTTTCCAAAATGCTGCTGCTGCCCAATGTGTTTTATGAGCCTGTCCTGCTGCCAAAGATCAGGACGTGCATGGGGAGAGTTATCTGTATGCAGGCGCACATCGGCCGACGGGGAACGGTTAAGGACTGGACAAACAGTCACGCGAATAAACTCCATCCTTGTTTTAAGATTAGCTCGTGTAATTTATGTGACGCCATGATCGGGCCACCTAGGAGAGCGCTTAAGGCAGTACAATGCAGCAAAAATTCAAAGTCAAAGTCAAACATGGAGGTTCAAAGATTAGTTTTAAAGGAAGTTTTTTTTTCTTGTATGAGAAAAGAAGTAGCAATTTCTCCGTTTCTCTCGCCGAAGCCCCGATTGCATCACCTTTGTAAAAACCAATACATCTCTTTATAAGACTGACATCAGCGTCTGGCACCGATCTGTCAGTTTGTTCAGGAAAAAGGCATTATTCTACAAAGGACAGTGGTTCAAAGACTGGATGGCATTCATAACACGTTGGTTTTTCTCTTTTTTTTGTGTAGAAAATAGAAACGTCTTTCAATTAGTACATCCCACCCTCAACCATTTTGTTTGGTTCTTGCATTCAAATGATCAGTCTTTTTTATTAATGTATGCCCCTTGACCGACTGTTTTATTTAATTTTAGCTGTAGCAATTACATTAGTTTACTAATCAAGTCTTTGAGGAATAAAGCTGGGAGAAAACATCACCATTTAAGTCGAAAAAGGCTTCAAAGTAGTCATCTAGACAGAGTATTGACTATGAGATTTCTCCTGAACAAATGAGGGATTACACCAATTTACCATTATTTAAGCACCAAAATATCAAATCTGATCAAGTCTCTCTCTCTTCATCTTCCAGACTCCACTCAAAATAATACAGGAGATATCAGTTTGATTTCTCCAGAATAATGCTTCATGTCTGTGTGTTTTGTGTAGGTGCAGAGCATTTACTGATAAGGTTGTATCTTGCTTATCTTGTTGCCTGTAACAGTAAGACATTTCCCTTGGGGGTGAGTACAAGTAATTCTGAATTTGTTTTGTTTTAGGCAAATATTAGGTGAACTCTTAAAGGGACTGTATTTGATTTTATTCATGTTATAAAGGAAAATTAGGAGAAAATGTGATCCGACTGCGCTGTTTGCATCATTACAAAAGTATTCTCCTTGAATCAGGTAGTATGCTTAAAAAAATTATGAAATAAAAAAAAAATGAAAAAGCTTAAAAACTCATTGTGGTGAATAATTAATAAACTTTAGTTTAGGACAATAACAAGTTAATCGATTCATTGATTATTGAAATAATCGTCAACTAATTTAGTAATCGAAAAATTGTTAACTTGTCTTCATACAGGTTCCAAACATCTCCGGAGCCTCAGATGAAGCAGAAATAAGTGTTTTTGATGAAGTGCTATGATGAGTTTGAAATAAAGGAATAGACTACTAATTGTGGTGTTACAATGATAATTAAAAGGTCTTTTTACTTCAAATCTCTAAACAATGAACTGACATTTTCAGCACAAAATACAAATACTTTCTTTATAAACATGTTGGTTTTATACTAGTTTTGATTAGGCTCAGGATTATTTCACAACTCATCAGAAAATGCCAAAAAAATGTCCTGTTAATGGTATTTTTTTAAAGTATAAATGCTTGTTCAATTGAGTATTTAGTTTTAGTGTTGATTAGAAATTGATATTTTGAAAATTTAATCTCCAGGATGTTCTCAAGCAACATTACCTCAGCTCAAATTTGCCTGAAGTCTTGTCTTCAAGTCACTTTTGCATTCTAAACAACGTATCGATTAATCAAATGAACTATTGTCCAACTAATTTATTACCAAAATATTTGTTAGTCGTAGCCTTATTTTGTTAAGTGAGAAAAACGTGCACATTTAAACATCAGCAGTAACAAGTCCCCCTGCAGAGAATTTAAATAATACATTGTTAAGCTAAACTGTAATGTTTTATATATGGTGTTATATTTTTGGCTTTTATATTTTTGCCTTGTTCCAAACAAGCCTCTCCTGACCTGCGAATCAAAACACTTTTTAGCATCAGTTCTCTCCAAACCTTTATCAAAAACGAGATGAGCTGTCAGCTTTGTACTCCATTTGTATAAAAGATGCCTCCACAAGCTCATCACTTACCCTAAACTTGTTTTGAACAGCCCTTCTTTAATAAAAGTTAATCAGTACAAAGCAGTGTCTGTGCTCAGGTAATCTCGCCGATCGTCTCTTGTCTCAGCGGGGAGCCTGACATTTGGCTTTTTTCGTGGTGAGTTTTTTTTTCACAGGTATTTGCAGCTACCTACAGGCACATCTCTGTCTCCCTTTGGCAACTTCTGACCTTGTTCTGTCAGTCTGAAGCTTTCACAGATGAAAATATGGCTGCGTCAGATCAATCAGTCATAACTCTAAATGGGACACCGACTTTACTTTGTGTATCCGGCTCGAAACAACAAGTAAGAAGTAGTTTTGAGAGGCAATGTCACGGGTGGAGGGCACAAATTGCATGCATTTGCTTACCGTGGCCTGGTTATGTCTAAACTGCCACTTTTGATTGATGGAAATATCCAGTGGAAGCAGATAAAACAGCTTTAATGGACCAAAATGACAGATCGTCTTCATCATAGTTAGAAGCAACACCACGCACAATCAGCCATCCCATTTTCTGGATTTAATAAAGTTTTCTGTTTCTTAAATTATAACAAGTCATTTCTCAAAACCGGACATTTTTCCAAAGCCTGTTACAATGTGCTTCATCGTCTCTATAATTTAGCTTTGACTGGGACTGGAGCCTAATTGTCAACTAAATGGCAAAGATTAAAGCCAGCATCACATTACCATGCACATTCAGAATTAATAAATGGCCACATTAGCAGCCATCCGTGAGGGATGTTGTAATAAAAGCTGTCTCATCTCTAGTTTTGACTGATAATAGGAGGAAAAACAAGTTTTGCCAGTGTTTAAATCTTGTTTTTTCCCGCAGAGAACAAACAATAACGATTTTAGCACTAATTGACAAAAGGATGGATAGTGAATGGACACTCCAGGTATACAGTATTTAGAAACCTACTGCACATGTCTGTATTGAGTAGGTCTGGGGCACAGTCACAAAAAATACCAAAACTGCATTGTATATAAGAATGTTTGTCTCCAATGTACTATTGGTCTCGAGCTGGGATTCACAACTTACACAACACAAGTCAATTCTCCACTAAACATAAATTTAATTAGTGTCATAAAAACATTAATACTGTATTTATGTAATGTAGGCTTGGCTGTATGAGGATGGAAATCAATCTGTGATCTTAATTTTGTGACAGTTTGCTTTTTTGAGGAAATAGTCACATGATTCATGGCCATACCTGCTTGTGAAAGCCTGATCCCGTCAGATCTCAAAAGCTAAGCAAGAAAGGGCCTGGTTAGTACTTGGATGGGAGACTGTTAGAACACCAGGTGCCACAGTGGGATGACAGGAGTAGATTGTTGTGTGTCCTTGGGCAAGACACTTAACCCACACTGCCTCAGTGTCTGTGTACACTGGGTGAGTGGATGCTAGATTGTAAAGCGCTTTGAGTGCCTGGAAAGGTAGAAAAGCGCTATATAAATAGATTTTTTTTTTTTTTTTTATGATTCAGTTTTTATTGCGCTCTGTGTTAAAACCCATACATATTACCCACTGATACTTTTTAAAAGTGACACTGAGTAACTTTCTTGGGATGAAAAATCATATGCATATTCTCATTGAAAGAGGAAGCTGAGGCATTAGTTTGGGGCAGTCTTCATCTATACTGTATATATACAGATGAAGACTATATATATACAGTATATATACATTGCATAGTAGTGGAACATTTTAATTAAAGAACCAAGATTTCCATAGAAACAAGTAAGAGGAAACTCTCCTCTTGGACAGTTGTTCTCAACATAGGGGCCAGGACCCCAAAGGGGAAAAACTCGACTGATCATGTGAAAAATTGAACATTAAGATCCTAAAAAGGGTTTAATAGCTGCAAATACAGTAGTAAGTGTATACTCCTATTTACTGGCCTACAAGATGAATTTATCTAGGCTTACGTCTTCAAATTAAAATCAAACATAAGACTAAAGTCTACTTTATCACTTTGCGGATAGCCTTCATTTTGTGTTTGGGGGCTTGCAATTGGCTACGATTGTTATTTTGGGGGTCGCAACTGAAAAAGGTTAAGAATTACTTCTCTAGGACACAAAAGAGAAAATTTTAGGTAGATGCAAGTTTGCTCATAGTGAAGACACACTTTTTTAATAACGTTTTGTCCAACTTAAACATCCAAGTAAAACACTGCTTTTGGTAAAGCCTTTTTTTTTTTTTGGCTAAAAGGTGACACCTTTAGGCATTCTTTATTCAATGAAAGTGTTCAAGAAAAATAAATGAAATAAAAATACATTCTTGCAAGTTTATATGGATTGTTGTTAAAGGTTAAATACATTAATAATTAAATAGTGTTATTGATTTTTCGGCATCACGTCTATCCCTAAGTGTAAAGACAAGACACTGGAGAAATTATTCTTTGCAATCTAACTTTGTGACTCATGTTTAAGAGGCTAAGTAGTTTTTTGGCCCTAATTTGTGACCATCAGGACTACATCTGAACTGTAGCCAACGCTCAACTAAAACACTTCTGTTTCATAGTAATTAAACTTTTGAACTGTTATTTTTAGAAGAGAAAGTTTTCATTCTCACCCTGCACGCTGCCGCATTTCCATTGCAGTGTCACATAGTCACCTGGTCGAGCGTGTCAAAAACGGATAAAGTGTCTGAAAGTTGAAACCAAGTGGATTAATGACCAGTGCATTTTTACACAATGTCAAGACTGGCCTGAGGCGTCTGCCACTGTGCCAGACTCAGTATTTACATGCTTATGAACCCAGCCATTTGTCAGACATGCTCCCTCTGGGGGATTTGTCACCTGTAAAATATGCAGGTGGTTACAAGAGCTGTTTAATGCAAAATATAAGTGCTGGAGGTTGAGATTAAAGAGGGTCAGGGTTTGTAACAGCTTGGTCACAGCGGTGAGTGTGCTTTGGGCGACAGTTGGTCTGTTTCTTGTGATATTTCAATATGGGCCAATTGACTTAACAAATTAAGTTAAAATTTAGGAATTAAATGGGTTCAATGTTGAGTTTACCGTGATACAAGGTATGATCAGTTTAGGCACCAGGATTGTTTTTAAGAAATACAATCAAATAAATATAAACAATAGCCTGGAGAATCCAATCTAATATGTTTGTGTATTATTTTATACATTCTCTCCTACAGAATTAAGTCAATAATTGAAACTGATCAGAAATGGAGAACTTGGAGATGTCAGATAAAGGTGTGAGGTAAAGAGATCCAGTATCACAAGATGATCCAGTTTTTTCTTTCTCAGTATAAGTGTTGTTACCAGGCAGCAGAGCCTGGCGTAGTCTGGTTGTTTTATTGGCTGTTTACATGTTGGAAGCTTTCAATCTGACTGTAACTTAGTTGCACTAAGCATGCAGATGTTACCACACTTTCCTGAAGTTGTGCAGTGGCAAATCAGGCTAAATATCAGACTTAAATTCTCTAGTGTGCAGTGGACTTAAGACTGACGCAATTGAAAAGTCTTACTCAACGTTGCCAGAAAAAGTTGCTGAGTAAAGGCTCTTGTGGTTGTTCTGAAGACTTTCAAAAGTTGGATAAGAGAATGTAGAGAGTGAATCTGTGCCATTTTGAGTCTGTTAAGTCTAGAGTGTGTGCGCCTTTAGACCGGTAAACTTTCTTTCACCCTGTAATATATAACCTACATGTACCGTACATTTAAGGCTTTTCTTTTCTCATCATAGACTTTCAGATTTCTCTCATTACTTCTCTATTCACGGAGGCCTCTATCGACTACTCTGTTCTCTTTTCACGACTGTGTACTTCTTGATTCTCTTAGATTTTTATGTTCCTGTGCCCATTATTGTTCAAGGCCGCAAATAGAATTTTCTTGATTATCGACAAACTTTAACAATATGGTCTTTGCTTTTTAACACTGCAGTTTTTAGTATTACACTGATCCTGGACAGATACAAAATGTGTCCAAATATCCAAGACTTTGCCAGTGTGCCTTTTTGAGAAATCAAAGTTGAATCCTGTTTGACGTCACAGCGCTCCCAATGAGCCGATCGATCGTTTTTAAAGTGCCAAGTGTATCCCATGGACCCCACTTTGTGCTGCCCTGTTTTAATAATAACTATGGAAATTTGTTTCAACTTTTTAGCCTATATTTAATCTAAGTCTGCTCTCTCCACATGGAACAAGGATCACATGGCATTTGATTTTGGCCTACTTAACTCTCAGTTAAATTGGACACAGTTAATTCCAGGTCCAAAAAGCAGCTGGAGGCCTCCAAGCTGAGCTAATAAAGTGACCTCACACGATCGCTTTAGCCTCTTAGCTGAACATGTGTGAAAGAATAGGCCCAGGAAGCAGGCATAACTGAGTGAGACTGTTTTTTTACAGACAGTGTCTGTGTTGTACTTTACACTTAAAGTTCCAAAGTAGCAGAGAGAAGTTTGGATTCTCCAAAATTTAGTGAGTTCTATCTTGGCCCACTTGAGTATTAGTTGTATTACAATAGAGGGATTATCGGTCGACTTCACTTTTCGCTCTACTGTGCATGCTCCATGTGGAAGAGCCGCTGTCCATCCGGTTAGCTGGGGAAATTTTGATTTGATTAAAACAACAAAACAGGACGAGAGCAGCTGTTTCGATCAGGTATGAACCAGTGTGACAGACGTCTGTCTCCTGAAACTTGAGACTGTGTTTTTTTCGTCAGTCAAAATACAAACACATGCCATAATACAAGTCTATCCTAACGAAGTTGTGCCAGAAATGTTAATGCTCAGAACATTGGTCAACATTCGTTTTTTGTCACTTGCTCTCGTCGGGAAGCACAATTTAATGTTTACTTAAGCATGCACAACAATAAGCAGAACGAAAAAAAGTGTAGTACAGTCCAGAAGTACAATTAAAAAAATTTGAGCTACTTTAGCGTCATGCACCAATGAGACCTTATCATCGGATCAACAGCCCTTGTACATGGCTTTTTTTGATTATTGTCTAGCAGCACTGTGACATTACTGGCATTTGTAAGATGGTGTTCATATTTTGACACGTTCCCAAAATAGGCGGTGACATTAAGCGGATGATTAAAGCACCCAAGGGTGACAGGTGAGGGGAGCCACTGACAGCCTTGTGTCTTTGAGACAGCTGACAACAGGAAAGAGAGAGAGAGAGAAGAGAGAGAGAGAGAGAAGAGAAGAAGAGAGAAGAGAGAAGAAAGACAGACAGAAGAAAGAAAGAAAGAAAGAAAGAGAGAGAGAGACAGAGGGAGAAAATGAAAATGTAGAGACAAGGTCAACAGCAGGAGACACATGGAAGAGGATAAGTTGTAAATGAAGTTTATTTATGTTTTGAAACAGTACGATTCAAATATGAGGGTATGACTAAATTGTATCTCGGTTTTGATTTTTTTTTTACATTTTTTTTTGTTTGTTAGCATCAGAACATACAAAATGTGCCTTTTATTGCTGTCATATCAGGTATCTAACAAATGTAAATGACTGTAGTAAAGCCATCTACAAAAGAGAGATTTGTTTGACTAACTAGCTCTTATTGTAGCTTTACAAGAAATAGCTTATTTTTGCTGGATTTCAGACATTTCAGAGCAGAAAGTTCTAGGGTTTAGTATATACCTTTTGTGAATGTATCTTTTAGATTATCCTGTACAAAATAATGCAAAAAGTATGTGCCTCCTTCTGACAGTGACGTAATCATATTTTAGAACTTGAAAACAAACGATTAAAGTTATACATTCAATCATACTTGTATTAAATTCATTTATTTTAGCTGTTTTTTAGCTTGTAGAATGTTGTAATGTTTATCAAAATTTTAGCATCATGATCTCAATGTTACAAAATATAAAAACACACCTCTTCTCGTGATAGAAGAGGTGTGCTGACTATTAATACAGTTTAGGCATGTTCTATCAGAGGTCTCCATTTAAAAGAACACATTCCTCAGAAAACATGAAAACTGTGTATTTATCTTTTATTATGTCAATTAATCACAGTTCCTGTCCCCTTGGTCCGCTCTTTGCTCATCTCTAACGTCACTTTGAGTTATGGCTCCACAAAGTGTTTCATTATATTTACCAGCTTCCAGCGCTGCCTTTGGCCTCTTTGGATTGATCTAGTCTTTGTCTTGGATGTTTTTTGTCTTGATTAATTTTAGCATTTTTGGATATCATTTAAAAAATACTTATTTAGCACTAAAACACCTTGCCCGTTACGGTATTTTCTTTTCCATAGTCTCCATAGTGGCTCATCACCAGTATATTTGATCTGGGTTGGTGCTTCAAAGTGCTTCTTTTAGTTATTTTTTGTTGTTAAATTGTATCGTACTTTTTGTATCATTCTGCTGACATTTAAAAAAAAATACCCTAAAACAGTTTTTAGAGTATTTTTTTAATCTGTCACTGTACTAGTGAAGATCTCCATGAGTATGTTTCACCATCTTCATTCTTCTGTTATTGTAACACATAATCCATTTTTAAGATGGATACATTTGGCTGTACTTGACAATATTGCCATGACTGTGATTTATTAAAGTGAGGCTTGACAGGTGGCTTAGTCAATCCTGGACTTTCATTGTCTGTCTGTATCAAAACAAACATGGCTGCCTACAAGTGAAAAAAAAGTTAGATAGAATTGTAGAACAACAAATATCTGCACGATAAATTAGAAACTTTCACATGCCATTGAATAAACAAGTCTGATTGCACAGTTCAGTCTAAGCTTGGCTCAATGCATGATTGAGTGGTGACATGATTTTAGAAAACAAATACTTATTTTGTGTGCCCTTTATGAACTTAAAACCTTAAGTTATTGAATTCAATTAACTTAAGTATTGCTGAAACTCTATGCATTTTTTTTATTATTAGTGAAATAAAACAATATATATATTTCAGCTTTCCTCTCTGTGCTTTAACCCACTGAAGCATACCGCACACTGTTTATTTCATATTCTGCTCAGTTTCTCGGCAGCTTCATTGCAAAAGGATGACTCTGCTCTCCATTTGCATGTTGAGGTTTAAAGGTAATTTGTGAGTCTAACTATCTCCAATCCGGCAGGCGCTAACTGGTGGCAGTAGATTTAATGTGGTGTCACCTTCACACACTCCCCTCGCGTCTGATGGAGCGCTGTAATGTGTTTGAGCTGCTGGTTCCACTGTATGAAACAGCAGATGAAGCCATCCAAATAAGCTGACACTGTCACACTTCAATATGCGCCTCATTTCTTTGTGTTACAGGCGTTTGCACAGCCAGCCCAGAGGTTAAATATTGGAAAGGAGGTTATTTTAATACAAGAGCTGGCGGCTGCCTACTGTATGCGTTTCCTCGTCAATAAGAAAGCACGCAATAAAGAAGTGCTGTGGAGTATGTGCAGTAAAAGGCAATGGGAGAGATGTATGACTGTTCAGATGGGGTGATAGAGTCACACTCGGCTGCTTGTTTGTTTGAAGAAAACAGCTGTATTTGCAGTAAGGCAGTTTGATAGTTCGTACAGCTTCAGGGGAAATGAAAGAAGAGAGCTGTTACATTTGAATGGCATTACGTATGGAGAAATATAAGTTTTTTATGATTCTTTTTTGATATGCACTGCGGTTAAAACTGCCACAAGGCATAATGCAGTCTTTGAAAGATAAAAGTACTCTCTCTGTATGCAGATTTATAGATTTTCTGCTATTGGTTGCTGGACGATATGGCAATTTTTTTAGGTGCCAGATCACAATTTAAATTTTATCGCGATTCTTGTACAGTATAATTTCCTATTGTCTTTAAGGCAAACACAATTCACTATCAACAGCTAAACCAGCTGTCAAATCGAACGACAGTTCAGATTCAGAGAGAAAAAAAAAATCAGTAAAAAATAAAGTAATCCATTAATTAGATCTTGTGTGTTGCCGCAAAACAAGTGTATGTGTTTTTCTGACATTAATAGTGACTTTTAGACATGACAACACCATGTTTATGTCATATAAATTGATATATTTTCCTAAATCAAACCTGAAAATGTTCTAAAATTCATTTCTTTTTTGTACTAAAAGCGTAGTCCAAAAGACACTTAAAAAAAAGAAGCCTAAAGTTGGTGTAAAGACTTGGAAATGGTCATTACTTCCTCTTTCAATGATTGGGAGAATCAACTCAATTAAAATGGTTATACTTCCAATGTTATTATATTGTTTCAAATATACCTATTTTTTACCAGGTCCTTTTTAAACAACTTGATTCTGTAATATTTTCTTCATTTGGTTTAACAAACCTGCTCGTATTTCTAAAGCTCATATTTGTAAACCAGTGTCTATGGGAGGCTTGGGTCTACCAGTACTGAGACATACTATGGGCAGCAAACGCAAGAGCACTAGTATTTTGGCAGTTGGGTTCTTCAGAAGAAGCTCAATACATAACCACTCCAAAGTGGGTTAAAATTGAACAAAGCATAGCACAGACCAGTCTTTCTTCCATTCTTTATTCTGGTTATGGGCCTAAATTACCTAAAAACTTATGCTTAATCAATCCTTTAAAATATTAAATCATATAAAAAGACATTCCAATTGAACTACATATCAGTTTATTTTCCACTTACCAATAATTTGCTTTTTATGCCCTCACTTACAGATAATACTTTCAAGACTGGAGTAAGAGAGGTCTGAGCTGTATTGCTGATTTTTATATAGACAATAATTTGCCTCATTCTCTCAGATACAGGAAAAATATTTTCTTCCACACTCTCATTTTTTTTTCGATATTTGCAAGTTAGACATTTTATTCAACAAAATGTAACAAATTTTTACAGTGAAACCAGAAAATCATATTTTTTTTGAGCAAATGCACTC
Organism: Mugilogobius chulae; assembly: GCA_038363315.1. Taxonomy (NCBI): domain Eukaryota; kingdom Metazoa; phylum Chordata; class Actinopteri; order Gobiiformes; family Gobiidae; genus Mugilogobius; species Mugilogobius chulae. The sequence continues at coordinate 34,430,277 of CM076395.1, read as the reverse complement.
TAACCCATATTCTAAACATCTTATAACACGGTTTGTTAATATATTTACACAGCCTGTGTCTACAGATCGAATTAGAGAGGTTTGGTCTAAAGAACTTGGTGTAATATAACGGAAAATATGTGGGAAGACATCCTTGCAAATGTTTCAAATTGCTCTATCAATTCAAGGTAAGATTGATTCAATTTAAGGTAACACATTACATTATTCTAAGGTCAAATTAAATAAAATGTTTCAATCAATATCTCCAATGTGCGATAGATGCATGGCATCCTATGGTTCTCTAAGCCATCTGTTTGGTTTTGCCCTGGACTACAAAGCTTTTGGACGGATATTTTCAAATGGTTCTGTAATAACTATAATGTTCAAATTACTCCAGATCCTTTGATAGCAATCCTAGGCAATTTTATAAATTCTGACTCGCTCATATTTACGTAAAAAAATTATCAGGATTGGTATGATTGCCGCAATTAAGCTTATTCTTAAACATTGGAAATTGACATCGTCACCAACTTTTGCAAACTGGATAGTGAAATGACTTTGGGTGGCGAAGCTTGAATTTATAAGATATGAACAAAAGGATGCATTGGATCATTATCAAAAAAATGTGGTTTCCATTTTTCAACTAAATTTTGGATATTAATGCCTGGTTGATATTTATGAAATAAGTTTATTTGTATATCCACTGGTATGATTGGTATTATTTAGAAAATAACTTCCCATATTGACTTTATGAACATTATGTGAATGACCAATTATGCTTTTCAGCCTCAATACATAATCATGTACACACCGCCAATATTGTTATTAATATGTTAGAATAGATCATGTTAAGTCATGTTACAATAACAATAATAATTATTATTATTGTTATTATAAGTAGGTATATTATGCATTTATACTTAGTACTATATGTAAATGAGTGTTTATATAGGAATTCTCTTTGTTTTCCTTTTAATATGTATGTATGCGTATGTATATATTATATGTATATGTAGGGGGTAGTATAAAGGTGTGTATATATGTATATCTTTGTATATGTATGTATGTGCATGTATGTATTAGTGATGGGACGATATACGATATTATCGTGAATCTCGATAATTAAGGGCCGCAGTTAAATGAGCGTGGCGTTTTCGTTTTTTTTTTTTTTTCATAATTGTGATAATTGTAATCGCAATTAATCGCAATTCAGCAGCAGGCACACGCCTGCGGCTTCATATGAGCATTTAAAACCTGATGCTGTGAACTCAGTAAAAGTTAAGCAAAGAAAAGCTTCATGTGTTAAAGTTAATTAATGACTCTGAGACTAAGTCAGTAGATTTTTGCTCAAAATTGTAAACATTTGTTCACTTGGAATCATTATTAATTGTACTTAGACCAAAATACAATAAGTAGTTGTTCAAACACATATATAATGTGTGCTGATAAATATTTTAGTGATTTTGAATCTGTGCACTTTACGTTTAGTTAATTATCATGATAATATCGTTAATCGCGATCATTTTGGTCACAATAATCGTGAGTGCAAATTTTAATATCGTCCCATGCCCGGTATATATGTGTATACATATATACAGATGTTTTTTTTTTTTGTTTGTTTGTTGTTTTTTTTTGTTTTTTTTTTGTACTGTGGCGTTCTGAAAGATTGTTTTGTTTTATTGAAAATCATAAATATATCAATAAATAAAAAAAAAAAAAAAAAAAAAAGACTTGGATTTGGCAACTTTGAGACTAAGAATATTAGGTTGGAAAAAAATAATCTTGAACAGACGCATCAAATAGAGAAAAGGGAAATCACAATATGACGATTTCACTAAAAAAGAGATGAGATTGAAGGAGATTGTCACAGAAATGAGCTCAGCCCTATAGGTTGTGTTGACTATAGAATGTAAATATGTCATTAAGCCAGATGGTGGAAAATAAACTATTTTTTAGATTTTCACATTACTGTATGTATTGTGTATGTTTATATTTAAAATTTTGTATTACATTTAAACACTAGTCGTTCTAGCTGTTGTCGATAAAATCATTGGCCTGTAGAATGTTGAGATTTCATGAGGACAAACGTATTATTTGAACACAGTTACAGTTTTGTTGCAGCTTATATCTTGTTACTTATCAGGAGATACTTGATGTGAATGGTTTGAGAACTATTGCCACAAGTGCTCTTTCTTGGAAAAGATCATGTTTTTCCATATAGTGGTACATAGAGTATTGATCTGCTCCGATCAATGCAAGCTTACTCAATAGATGCTGCACAAATATCATCTTAAAAGATTAGCTTGTTTTTGAGGATTTTCTCCCCCCCAACACTTCTGGAGCAATATATTATGACATTTTGGCTTTCATGTTTAGTTAGAGCTGTGCAGTTAATTACATTTTCTCAGTAATTGCTAATCATTCATTATAACCTTGAGTATTTGTGCATTTATTTATTTTTAGTATTCATTTTTCAGTAAGTAGATGTGGTTTGCAGTAGAGTTAAGAGGCATGCATTTAAGGTCCATTGACAAATCTCAGATAGTGGATAAGGGCTATGGGACTTTATAGGAGATGAGTTTTGGAAAGCATCATTCCAAATTAGGGCTGGACGATCTGGGAAAATAGATCACGATTTTTTTCTTCATATCAATCGATCTCGATATTTGATTTGTTTTTTTTTTTTTTACAAAACCTATCTAAAAATGTGGTATCATGCAAATTATATATTATACCAAAAATATGAAACTACATCTCTTTTCAAAAAAGCTTTACATTTATTTATTTATTTTAATTTCAATGGTAAAATGTGCCCTTGACCAGAAAGAATAGACGTCCCAGGTCAACTTGACCAGTAGAAATAATAGGGCCAACAAATAAGAGAAAAAAATTTACATTTGTTCGTTCTTCGGTCAGTCCGTGTGTTGAAACTCAGACTCGTCTCAGACACATGGAGTTGGCGCTGGCTTGATCCGGGTTTAGTGCGTGCCTCCCCGGCTCCTGCCTCAAACACACGCGGGGTTCTGGTTCTGTTTTCAGCCCCGCACTGAGCCGCGTGACTAAAATGCGCGGCTCGTCATTATAAGTAAAAGTTAAAGGAATTTCATTAACAATGACCATTTTTATCCTTAAAATAAAGACTGTAGTGGGCTGTAACTCCCACTAAAAAAAGTGTATTTTCTGCATTGTGATTGGCTGATAGACTTGTCGATCTTAATGCACAAGCCTTATCATCGAGATCGAAAAAAGTTGAGATCGCAATATCTCGATCTATCAATTTTTCGCACAGCCCTATCCCAAATAAAAATCTTTTTTTTTTTTTTTTTTTTGCATTATTAGCTTGGTATAGGCTCCTTAAACGTTTTATTTAATTATGTCATTATATCATGGCTGAAAGATCTTTTAACTGACAACAATCACATCTTTGTAATGGGAAAATAATGTACTTCCTTCTATTGACAGAAAATCATTGAACTCTTTGCCCGTTTTTATTTCACGGATGGACTCAGTAGAACAACAAATCTACAATCTACACAATCTGACAGTTAAACTATAAGTTCTACTAGTATTCAAATGTTGTACTCAACAAATAATTTCAATAATATACTGTTAAAGCTTAGAAAATATGTTCAATCAATAAGAGAACAATCATGAGTTATTTTCTGTCATATTGCCCAGCCCTGCGTTCAATAGGAGCAACTGTTTTTGTACCAATGCTATTTTGTAAGTAGTTTATGTTCTCATTAAAATCCAAGGTGTTCTAAAACATTTCCCCCTTTGCCATACTGAAATTCAATCAAACCAATTTATAGAGCAACTATAAAAACAAGCTAGAAATCACCACATGGGTTTGCTCCTGTTGCCAAGTTATTTGCAGAAAATATGGCTCCTTGCAGTGAGGCTGAGAATGTATTTAGTGAATGGTTTGTGTGTGCGGCGTCCATAGGAAACACTTATACACGGCGCTTAGGTCCAGTTGTGTCCCTGAACATGAGGCGTTTGGCTGTGATGTGTGTGTGTTTGCATGGTGGAAGGTTAAATAGTCCTGCGCTGGTCTCTGAGCATATGGCAACCGGGCGCTACCATTACCTCACCAATTCTGTGCAGCTAGGCAAGATGCAGGATTATTTATCTTATGGGACCTTTTGGAAATTCCAGCAGCTTTCAGGAATCTCGATTTGCACAATGCAGGAGATTGACCAGATAAGGTTTTTGTTTTTGATGTAATGGGACTGCACAAGACTACTTGCTAGTTTAGTCCAGTGATTCTCAAACTTTGAACACCAAGTAGCACATAATGTAATATTTGGCTCTCCAAGTACCACCATATCAAAACTTGGACTATTTTAATTTTAAATAAAACAAACAAGCAATTCGTCATCCATGGCTTCATCTGCCATCAAAGGCAGCACAAAAACACTTTTTAGAAGAAACACTGTGAAAGATTGTTTTAAAGTTTATTACATGTGTTGCATCAAAAACCCTAGGCTGTCCCTTACAGGTTCCATTTGTCCCTACTGAAAAAAATCAACATGTCACACGAATATTTAAAAGCAGAAAGGGAGCTTAAAGCCACAGAGAAAGATTTGTAATCATTAAACCTTCACAACCATCATATAAACTCAGTCTAGACTAAGAATTTGCAGCACTGCTAGCAAAAACATCCATGGCCCTCTAAATGATTCATTAAAACACATAAATTGACATGTTTTGGTTAATTCAATCTTGTATTTTCTTTAGTTACCACTATTCTTTGACTGATATTGACTTACAAATCTAAAACTTTGAGAACAAAAATGTTTGCATACATCATCACAGAATATAATATCATTTATCTGGCAAGACTTCACTAACTTTGAGCTTTCGAAACTGTCTCTTTCCATATAGATTGGTTTTGGAGTCGACCATTGATTCTAATCTGAACTGAACCTATAGAATGGAGCTGTTGCATCACAGGAGACATATTTTATTCAAAAGGTAATCTTTTCTATCAAACAGGACAACCCACAAAGGGAGCGTTCCAGTCTCGCTGCAGAAGTGATTTCATGCCTTCTCGTCCCATTGACAGGGCACAAGATGTATAGTACTGTCTGCATGGTATCAGCATATGATTTCAGTCTGCCATTTATTGTTGTTGTCGTCACTGTTTGGAGTTAGATTTACAAAGGCGCTCTTCCAGACTTTCCGATGTGCCATATGTGCTAACAGATGTTATCGTCTTGGCCCAGAGGAGAAAGACGGACGACCTGTCTCCCCAACTGAGGCTGAGAAATTGTACTTTTCATAGTTTTTGGGATCATCTGTTGGATTTGCATTCCCCTCTACTCTGTAACATCGAAACAATAGCCATGCTCTCTTTCAATGTCAAGAGGTATTTGAGATAGTCTTGAGCTAAAGACTGAGCCCTTTTATATGCTAGGCTATGCATAACATATTATTGTAATGTAATGGCACATTTACAATAACATGCTGCAATGTTGTTGGCTATTGTGATTATACCAGTGCATAGTTGTTTCCGGTCTATTCATTCCCTCGCAAGGTTAGCTCAAACACTGTAAACTAATTAAATATTTATTTGACACAAAGCGAACAACAAGTTCCAGCCAGAAAATAATTTGCAGCATGTTCAGACCTTGACATACAAGGTAAATACTTCCATGTGTTTATAAAATGTCCTGTTCTGTCTCTGAAGCTCATGCTAACCTGTAATTAATTTCATTTATAATGTTAAGATAACTCTAAAAAAACACTTGGTGTCAATATAATGTATTTTTATCAAATTGTCTGCTTTATGTTTACACTAAGGCTGTTCCTGGCGAAAGTCTGGACTTGCTGCCAGCGATGATCTAGTTGAAATCCGCTCTCTGCTTTGAGTTTTAAAAAATACTAATGAATTTGAGCGCGTCTCAGCAAATTCCCCAAGGAATGAATATCCACAGGTATTACACAAACCAGAGCTAGCATAGCTGCAGTTTGAAAAGTCCCTATTCTCACAAAATCACAGACTCATCAACAGACAGAGGCCACTGTTCACACTTTCCAGGGCAAGCCCAGCAGGGCATCGACCACAATCAAACAATAGATTCACTCCCAGGACGGCAGTTTGACAACAGGAAAGGATGGCTCCATAAACGTTTGTCCCACACCTGTTCTTCCTGGATGGCTTCATCAAAGACAATGTAACATAAAAGATGAAATAACATTTATAGATCACATAGCAATGTTTATAATCTTTTTTTTTTCAGTTGAATCCTGGGGAAGGGGAGAAAGCAAGAGCCTACTGTTCATGATTTCAGGAAATCTGTGTAGGCATGGGGAAAATATTCAGTTGAACCCAGGACCTTTAAGCTATGAATGCTAACTACTGAACACTCGTTAGTTTTATACACTATATAGTGTATATATACTGATGCTATTTTATTCACTTTATAAAGGGATTATTTGTTTATCAACACGGGAGATGCACACACCCAATATGCAGAAAGAGCTGCAGCTGATTGACCAAGCTGTAGCAACAACTCAAGCCAGCGCTGTTGTCAGATACTGTAACTACAAGAGTTTATCATTGTGCAGAAACAAAAGTTATGCTGCTAATTTAACATTTTTGATGTAAATTTGACCCTACAACCCATGCACGTAGCATTCAAGTGAGTGAAAAAAGAAAAACAGTGTCTCAACACTGTCTCAAGCATCAGGAGCCAGACGTCCATCACACCGGTTCATACCTGATCCAAGTAGCAAGTCCTCGTCCCATTTTGTTGTCAAAGAAGCAGCCAACTAGATGGACAGCGTCTCTTTCTACAAGGGGAAAGTGACGTCGACCGATAATCCTTCTATTCTCCAGTCAATGGTCTAGTAGTCAGAAAAAAGCCTATTTTCACCTACCACCTATATCTCTGCCCTAGTGTGTCTTCAATAAGAACACTTCCCTTTAAAAATGCCTAACCAATTATTGCTTTCCACAACAACTAAATTGCATTCCATCGAATTATCAACAGCGCTATTAATACTCCCTAATCTTCCCTTTTTTTTTTTTAAACGCTTACAATTTCCTACACCACAATTGTGCTGTAGCTGGCTTTATTTACAAGCCCATCACATTTAATTAATATGGCTACAGTCCCGCGACCAAGGCACCCCTCAAGAAAAGAAGTGGTGCTTTGCTTAATTACTGCAGAAATTAAATTTTAATAAAGCTAACAGAAGAACTCGACATGCAATCAGGAAGCCATTAAGTAGATGAAGGTAATCCAGCAGGACTGAAGGCAGCACTGGGGCCAAGCGCTCGGAAATTGGGATTTGATTAAGCTTGGCAAGGGAGATTTTTTTTTCTCCCTCAACAAATACTCAAAAGATGCATGTTTACTTTCTGATTAAAATTACTCTTTTGTGTGGTTTTGAAAAGCATGTTTTGGCTGTACTATCCTCGTATGTACTTTGGAAGAAAATTGGATTTACTAAAGACCTTCTTCTAGGTTTGTTATGATTGCTTCTTTAAACGTAAGGCGAATTTTGTTCTAACAAAATGCAGACAGTTATTCAAGGGCAACCAGTACAAAAGATTACTTGAGGAACTTTTTGATCATGTTTTGCTTTTGAAGAGGTAATTAGCAAAAATGTTGAAAAAACTTCATTCATTCATTCATTTTTCTATTGTTTATTCCCCTTTTTGGATGGTAGGTGACTGGAGCATATATTTGGGCAGGAGTTGGTCATGGACAGTGGCCAACTCATTGCAGGGTTAACACATGGAAACAGATATTCACTTGCTCTAAGGGTGCACTCACACTGGCACAACCGAACCGTGCCCAAGCCCAAATGGCCCCTAAAGCGCGATTCTTTTGTCCAGTGAGAGTGCAAACAAACTATTCTCAGACTCGGCACGGTTCTGTCTCTGGCGCGGTTGGGGGAGGTGGGCCAGAGCTCGGCACAGTTACTCATGTACACACACACGCATGACTTTAGCTTACAAGCCCATGTGAGCGTTGATGTTTGTCACAAAAAGAAAGAAACTCTGCACCAAACTTTGTGGAAATGCACTTCCCTTGAAATAGCACCATGACCGGAGAGAAAAGTTGTGAAGACGGTGGAGCGCACGTCACTTGTAAAACTCGAGTCTGCCTCAAGATATGTCAAAGATATAACGACCCGCTACAGTGTTAGTATACCTCAGTACTTGATCCAACCTTCTGCGCGACATGTAAACAAACGACGCTAGTGCGGGCCAGAGAATTTTCTGTAATCGGGCTGGAGCACTGCATGATTACAAAACCCTAGTGTTGATGCGCCCTAAGATTCAGTCATATAGGGATACCAGTTTACTGTAGGTGCATGTTTTTTGACGAGTACCTGGAGTGAACCCATAGTTAAATAGGGAGGAACATACAAACTCTTGGGCACATCTGCTTTTTTATATTGATTAAATTAAGATCAAAATTATTTACAATTCAAAGTGCTTTACAGCAATAAAATACATAAAAAGCACCAAAATATATAATACAATAAAGTAATTTCAGAGCTGTTTTAGGTGTGGCTCACAACCTCTTAGAGACAGTTCCAGATTTTTGCATCATAAAACCGAAACCTCTGAAAGACCTAGTATATTGTGACTGCACATGTGTATATGCAATTTTCTGTATTGTATCAAGTTTCTGTATTGTGATGCTACATATAGACTAAACTATGAGCAGTAGAGAGACAAACTAGCTTAACATTGTATTACAAGTCAGCATTCTTTCTTCAGATCCCAAGTTTTAAATAGCTAGAGAAATCAAACTTTGATATATCATTTAAGCCTATAAATTTGAAATAATATCGTGATTGCATATTTTTAAATTTATATTTTGTTTATTTTAATCCAAGGCAAATACACCAATGGCTGTTTTCTCTCCCAATTGTCGAAACCCTTTGTACAGACTTGTGTAAGTTGTCATTGTTTTGCCTCCCGGTGTGTGTGAAAATGAAGATGATTTGAGAGATTTTCCATTTTACTTTGTTCATTGCACAATAAGCTCAGCCAAAGCACTATGCACAAGTAATTGCCATATTTTTGCCCCCAACACAACTTTTTTAGAGCTTGAAGCACATTAACTTTTAATTAGCTAAATTTTTTCTTATTATTTAAATATGCAGCACATAAGGATAACAGTGGCATATTGTAAATGTCCATGATCTTTTCACTAATGAGCAAAAAATGATCTGGCAGCTTGAAAACTAACACCAGTCACTTCTGAACTTGCTGACTCTTTTTATGTAGCTGTAATTAGCCAGTATAATCCAAACAACTAAAAGTGAAGAAAGTTTTTGTTCACAGGATTTAAAATTTTAACAGATTTTATAGATTCATTTGAATGTAAAAAAAAAATCAGTATAGTAAATCAGTGTAATTATTTTTATAATCTTTTAATTGTCTCTTGTGTTATTCTTTTTATTTAAGGTTGTTTTGGCTATTACATTTGGCTATGTATTTATAATACTTGTGCGATGTTGAACACTACAGAGAGCCAGACGCGTATTTTTTTGGCATTACACAATTTTCGGGAGTGTGTTGTAGTGTTTTGTTGTTCAAATTACTTGTCTAATAAAAAATTAAAAAAATAGCTTTTTACATATGCAAACAGTTTCAACAGTTCATTCACATTTAATGTTACACAGTATGGCTTTAAACGTACAGTGTATCTGGAGAAGAACATGTGACACTACCAGGTCATTTTAAAGTCAGATCTGTGGAGAGAGGTGTGCTCCCTCACTGCAACAAAGCAGCTTTTTCAAGTTTTTTTGTAAGAAGAATTGAATGAAGATTAAAAATGAAAAAGAAGGACAAGGTTTGAAGGTTTATTAGGCAAATTAGCCTAGTTTGCAAATGACCCAAAACACTGTATACATGTTTAGATTTACTGCTTAGTGCTTCTTTAAATATTGAATCATCAGTCAGCTCCTGTGTGGGGCGGTAAATATTAGGTTAATCAGACAAGCACATTAGCACTTGTCATTTACTTTCATTAGCATCAATTAAGATTAGCTTTTCATAAACTCATTGAGTGTGGAGTGACTGTGTTACTAAGCAGACTCCAGCTTCACTCATGCCTCTCAGTCATGGAAGAGCAAACTTCTAGCATCAACCCAAGGATACATTTAGTACATTATTGTCTGTATTCTATCATAGTGAACAAAAAAACAAGGTTTTCTTTCAGGGCAAGGCTACTCTGTGGGTGTGCTGTTTGAAATTGAAGGCCAATGTTGGAAGTTTAAGTGCTTTAAACTTGACTGGATTTTGGAAGTATCGTGTTTGGATTGAATGGCTTGGTTTTCTGCTTTGTCAAGTTCTGATTATAAAAAATGTGGTTAAAATAACTTATAAATCAATAAATCTAATTTTATGACATTTATAATTGCCCTGTGGTAACAGTACTGACATTTGTTATTTTAAATTCAGAACTGAAAATGTCAGGGCTACTCAAGTAAAAGTAAAAGCTACAAATACAGAAATCTACTGAAAATTTAGTTACGGGACAATTTAAATATAAATAAGTAAATAAGTAAACTGTGTTTAGAAGTATGATGTTAATGCAGCAATTTTGGTACCAAATTACAATAACTACACCTTAGTAAAGGCTTGACAAGAATGTTATGTTAAGTTTTCCGAAGCCTTTTAAACATATATTTTGATTGCAGTCTACCGACAAATGCATTTCAAACAGAGCTGCCTGCTGACAAAGCATTAGGAGCGGCAGAGCAATCCAAGGCTTTGTGAATTCTGAATAGGAAGAGCGACATCGAAGGATCAAAAAGCGACGTCACTATGAAGATTGGCCGCCCTGTGGTAACTTTACTGACACCTCCTGCTTAAAACAAAAAGTATTACATTGGTGGGGATTTATTACATTTTGGGAATTGTGTTATTACGTGTCTGGTCTGGCAAAGTTACTATGTTTGTGGGAAGTTATATGTGCAGGTTTATAACATTCAAAATTTCGTTTTATGTTTGCGGTGTATTATGTTTGCAGAGATGAATATGTTTGTGGGCGTTACATCTCCCAGAATAGTTGTTTTAGTATTAATGGTTTTGCATACTTTTGATCGGTTATTTCAACTTTTTTCGGTGTAATTTAACTTTATTGACAAGTTTTGTAGACAATGACAAAACAAGGTATTTCCCCAGATAAATCCACCTAATAGCCTTGTAGCTAAATGGATTTCCTGAAAAAAAAAAAAAAAAGCACTAACAACAGGTCTTTGCCTGTTGTCTGCAGGGCCCTCGACACCAGCATAAGAAGTCACAGAGTAATTACCAGGCCCTAACAATGAAATAAGTTGTGGAGGGAGAGAATAACTTTGAGTTGAACTTGTTGGGAACTCTGGTATTGGCCTGTTTGTTGTGGAGTCGAGGTACTGTGTGAACACTCCAGTGGGCTCTGGTGGGCAAACTGAACAACAACTCACTCCCACTTTCCTGCGCACTCATTCTGACTCATTGTATAAAACTGGAGCGGTTTTGTTACAATTAGAGCTCTGAGCAAAGTTTAACATTCCCACAGAGAAATATTAGCTATTTGTCAACACTTGAAAAAATAAAAAGGATGATGATTGTAGGTGCAAAAAATGTTTCATTCCTTTCTGTCAAGACTTGAATCTATACGAATAACAAAGCAGTCCTCTGAATAAGGCAAAACTATATATAACAAATATTATTTTCTACTTTATTTTCAAAATTCTAAACAATATGAAAACAAAATCTCTCTGTGAAGATTGCAGTTAAATGTTTACAAAAAGCACAATCTTATGGCTGCAGAAGTAATTATTACAGATGATAAACAAAACTGACTAGGGATGTTAACATTATTAGGTCAACCGATAATCGTGATTATTTAACCTAATATAATCGTAAGAACCAAAAAATAATAATCATAGCAATTTTAGAAGTAAAATTAAATTCTTATTGTTCACTCTAACTAGGGATGGATAAAATGTCAGTAACAGCTTTGGCAAAGCTTTCAGTTTATAGAAAAAAACTCAATATTTGGCAAATATGTATGTTGTTAAGTTATCCCCATTTTTTTATTTTTTTTTAACTGAAAAGTAAACTTGTGATTTAAAAATTTGAATGTTGGTATAACAAACCTCAGATGATACAATTGGCCAAAAGTTAATTGCAAAGATAAATAAATTAAAGAAAAAATCTCGTTACCATTTTGAAGCAAAATTATGTCTTTCAGTACACATTTAAACAAGAGGCAGGCAATATTACGTTTTTAATTCAGTCTTAAAACAAAAAAAATGTCAATTAGCATTTTATTTTCATTAGGAAATTTTGATTTCATGAAATAACTTGAACAAAAGTGACATGTTTAACAAAAAGAATGAAATCTGGTCATAATCGTCAATTATTGCTAAATCGTGATATTTTGTCTCGCATTAATCAGCACTATATGCACAAGTAACACTAAAATTTTATATTGTGATATCCTACTCCTGAAATGCTAATAAAGTATACAAATGTATTTTAAAACACTTTGATGGCAGAAATGCACAATCTGGCTAACAAAACAAACAAATTGAAATTTATAAGAGATGGTTTTCTAAACAATCATGAATCAAGCTCATACATTTATAGTCATTAGAAAAAAATACAATCTTTGACGTGATTAAAAGGTCAACAATGGCAATGTTGCAGTTGCTATTTCTTGCCAGACTACCATCTGTTAGTAGCTGAGTCAACGGCTTGTCTCTATGGAGATTGTGTCCTCTTTTGAAGTTGCCCTATAAGTACTTGCATGATTTATATTAATTTTCATGAAGGGTTACACCTAAAGATAAGAGAGGCCCTTTATTTCCATTATGATTGCTCCTTTGGCACAGCATATATTTGCAACATTAATACCAATGTAACCTGTGCTCTTGAAAGTCAATCTGCTTCTATATTTAACATTCACCTTGGCCCTGTATCGAAGACACAGCCCCATACAGATGCATCTGACATTTAGATCAAAGGGATTTTTAATGTCAATGATGCAAACACAAGGTCAGCTCTGTAGTGTGAATGGTACTGATCGGAAAACCGCTGGGCTGGAAAAGAAAGAGGAACAACAGAAATTCCCAACGGAAATCCTGGAATGTTTTCTCATTGATTTTGACAGTAAACATCTTCGGTAAGTAGTCTGTGCTCCTGTGGATGATAAATGTGAGTTCCAGACACGACATGATGTTGTGATGTTGATAATATCATTTTCCTGACATGGTTTTACAACATTTGAATAATTGATCAGCCATTTGCTCTGTTGATGGATTACGGCAATCGTTGTTTATCTGCTATGTTTATCTGTGTAGAGAAGTGTGTTGGTTTTTACAGTAACCTGCATTTAAAAACACGAGGAAAAAAGCAAAAGGAAAACAATAAGGAGGTTACTACTGCAGTTTTTAGATTACTTTTGTAGGACAAAAAGACAAAAAAATTTGTACGTTTTTCACAAGCTTGACTAATTTGATTTCAGCCATTCATTAGGTTAAAGTTTTACTTTCTTGTTGTAAATGATGACATAACATTGGGAAGTTTCCTCAAATATAATCCTTATTTTTGTTGAATTCTTGTTCAATGGAACAGAAAATGGGTTTCTTTTTAATGGGATAAATCTCCCAAGTATGGTAATCAACAATTAGCTATATTTCAACATACTGTATATCAGCTTTTCTTTCAACTTTTCGCTGTAAAACAATAATTTGTATTTAGGCATTACCAGGCATTAATCCACTAAATAAGAGTCAAGATTTGAATATAACTTTAAAATAGTTCATAATCTACATTTCTTTTCTCATTGAAGGCAAGTGAATGCTTTATTTTTGTAAAGTACGATTAAAACACGATTAGCTAAAAGCCTAATCAAGCTTGCTAAGTGTGTTTCTTTGTCGCGGTTGGTGGCATTTGTGTAAGGTATTACTGTCGTCATCTCCCGCTATGTTGCTTTTGTTACGTCTGGTCTGGCAAACAGCGATCAAAAGAAGACAGATCCCAACACAAAACTCCAGCTTTCTGGCAATTTATAATAGGCTGCTGCTCTCCATGTGATGTAATTGTTTGTTTAATATGTTTAGACGCAGCGGCGCCATGTTGGATCAGAGCCATCATGAAGCAAGCCATGTTTGTGATTATTACAAGAGCTGCCCTGACTGGATACTTACATGTTGCTTTCAGATCAGCTTTGAAGAACTAAATTAGAATGAAAAAAGCTTGACAAACTCCAAATGGTCACAATTTTTGAATTATGTATTTGAATGTCGCTGACCTTGATGTGTTCTGTCTAGTTCAGGTTTTGTTGGCCTGTTCAGTACAATGGAAAATAGCAAATTGTGAGCTCATCCCTATGATGTTTTTTTTTTTTTTTGAGAAATCATCTTATTATGATTTATCTTTTTCTATTTATTGCACCTGTCTGCTCAAACACAGACCTATGTCTTATCCTCTATAAGCCTCTGAGTGAGTGACAGCTATTGAACCGTTCACATTGAACTTTAGGAAAATGATCAAACTATACACCTATAGAAAAATACAATATGTATGTAACCTAATTATTTTCAAGGTTAGAAAACCTACTCTTTGGACCATGAAAGACATCATAATATACATGTGTTTTGTCCATTTAGATTTTGCTGGATGAAACTCAAAAGACTATTCTACCGAACAAGCTGGAGCATAGTTCATTTTGATGAATTATGTTCCACTTACCTGGCTCACACCAAATGGATATGTTGAACTCAGATTTGAGTTCTTCCATATTATCTTTTAGCACCTCCCTTGTGGAAAGCATCTGAGAAAAGATGGAACGTTTAATGAAATACTTTGAGCTGTCTGAGCTGTCTGTGCGGCTACCTTAATTTGTGCTAGCCAGTGGCGGTTTTGGGTGGGCGGGGGCAGCGAGGCGCATTTGCCAGGGGCGCTTTGCCGAGAAAAAAAATCAAAAGTCTTCATCAGCCTGCAGACGCATGCAGTCTAATGTACAGTTAACAGGTCAAGCTATACCAGAGAACAGCACCCCTACTGGCGGCTGCATCCTTCACAACAGTTTGTCATGGCTGTGTCATACACCGCTGATCTCAGAGGGACTGCAGTCTTCACTTTTTTTCACAGCCGCAGATTCTTCATATTAAGTGTTACGGCAGACTGCTCCGTCTTCTGCAAACTTTATCCGTTATCACTTTATTAATGCGATGGATCTGTTTAACCGCGAAAATAAAAGTCTGCTGTCTTTGTTTTAACACAAATCCTCCGCGTGGAAAGACGAGCCTCTGAATCACCGCAGGTGACAAACATAAACTTTCACGGAGTTTTTTGATCAAACAGCGCTGTGATTCTCCGGGTTAGTTTTGATCGACTGACCTCAGCAAACATGTTTTGTTTTTGTGGTGTAACGGTGCTGCGTGTCTGCAGCATTTTGGACAAAACACTCAGTCGTGTGGATTATTTGGCTTTGTTTATCACCCAAGTCCCTCCTCCAGAGCTGCTGCAGCAGGTACTGTATGTAACCAGGGTCCCGTGGGTTTTAATTTGCGTCATGAGTTAATGCGAATAATAAACACGAGTTAATGCAAACAAATAAAACTGCGTTCCAGCTTTCAAAATTCGCTTCAGCCGTTATGCCATAAAACGAAATCCACCTCTAGAGAGCGTATAAACTTTTATGCGTATTAGGGATTCTAAATGTGATATTTGCCGTTTCCACCTCCAGGACTATTCGATACTTCTTATGCGCATTAAAAACAAGTGGTGGAAACGCAAGTCGTCTCTTCAGTCATAAATTTTTCATTGCATGTGCAATGAGAAGGTCAAAACCCTCAGGTTCTCAGTTAAAAAAAAAGAAGAAGAAGAGAAAAAGGATAAAGGTATAATGACTTTTGCCCAACTGTCATAATTATTATTTAGCCTGCCTGGCTTGCACACTAATTCTCCATTTTAATATCAAGAAGAATGTTCAGAAGCTGTAATCTGCTGAGTCAATTGATTATTAAAATCACATATCTGACAGATGTTACCACTTTTTGACAGATGGGATATACAATAATTGTAAAAATAATTAAGCCGCAAGCGCATTCCAACGTCTCGGGCGGGCTAGGGGGTTTGGAGGGCGCCAGAGGAGCTTGTTCGCCCAGGAGTCATGCAGGCAGAACGCTCTGCTTAGCCAATCACAGCAGCAAATCGTAATGACCATGGGATAGAATAGTCGCTCTACCCTCCTGCTGCAATGTGATTGGGCCGTTAAACCATTGGTGGAAGGCCAGATGGACTTCTCTTGGACTTCTCTCTTCTCACTTTGAGTGGGCTTGCATGCCATAAAATAGTCTATTATTTGGTCTGGGGAGAGCCCAAACACGTCTGTTTCGGCAAAAAAGTGGTTCCTTAGCTGATTTTTTTTTTTTTCATATTATGCATAGATGTATTCATCCCCATGAATTGTGTAGATGTTTTACCTCCAGAAAGTTACACAGTGCACCTTTAACATTTGCGTCTTAGTGCAAAGTATTGTTATTAGACATGTTTTTTTGTTTCATTTTTTTTTTTTCTGTTTCAAACTAATCACTTTCTTGGCATAGGTTTGTGTGTCATGTCCACAATAAATAGAAACAAAAAGACTGCATAGGGCGCTGGACCATTTCTTTCAGTTACACTGAAAAGCAATGGTTTCTGAACATTTTGCTGTAAACACTCAAATAAGGTGACAAGACTGTCATTTTTCTTAACAATTTTGTGAATCTTTTCATTATTGGTTCGTAAATCAAACTCAACTAATGTAGTATGTTAGTAGCTGTCCCTCCAAACGAAATGTTACTACTGCCCCTTTAAAATTTATTGTACAATTAACAATACTTTTTAAGAAGATTGTAACTCAAAGAGACAATAATTAATCCTTGAACTAATGGTGATTGGGGTCGTTTCCTGTATTTTTGTTTATTTGTTGAAATCCTGATATTTTCTATTAGTTTCAAACCGTGTGTCATGCACCAAGGAGACAGCCAGATGACAAAGACGCTGGAGATCTAATCCCGCCCCGCAATTCTGATTAAGCCAAGATACTCCCTGAGCAAAGATTGTTTAGTGCCAGTGTCATTTCGGAAGATTTATAGGTACTTTTTCAGCACAGACTTCCACCATAAAGCAGTTTTCTCCTTCAGAGTCCATTTTCTGTGTAACGTGAATGGCTTTTGAGGAGAAATTCAGCTGTAAGAAGGGCCTTGTCACACTTACAAACTTGTTATGTAGTGGTTTGTCAAATTTGAAAAGAATTGTTGCTAACTTGGGCATAATGCTAAACAAATTCATTATCAATGTGGATGTTGCATAGGCAGATGATTAGACAGTCTCTTTTCTATTTTATCAATGTTGTCAAAGCATCCACGTGGGGATGTGGCTGCAACCAAAACTAGTGTCATTTTTACTCTTTTTCATATTGTGGTAAATGTACGGCGCAACATAAGTACTCAAAACAGCTGTGAACTCATGCTCAAAATATGTTGTTTTTGTGTCGTGGTAAATGTACGCCCTTTTGAGAGTGTTGGGTACATCCTCCATTTAAACCCAGTTGTTACTTGACTTGAATTAGTTGTGCTAAAAATACACTTAATTCATCAGAAAACATTTTAAAAGAGGTCAAAGGTTTTGTTTCCAATTTAATCAATAAGAAGCTTGTCACCCACTTCAGGCCACATCTCCAAATATAATGTGCTGCCGACTGTTTCTACTGTATGTTTTTTGTTGGTAGCTTTTTCATGACTTCATCTTTAGTTTATGTTCTTGTGTTGCTTTTTATTACATAGTTTATGAATGGCAACACATTGTATCTTTAGAGTAAAGTTCAACATTGTATATTTCTTTGCAAACTTATCTTGATAATACACAAAATAATTTAAAAATCAACATTAGCAGGTGGTTTATTGAAAGCAGTAGGAAACAATTAAGCTTAATTTTTATGATAAAGGCAAAAATGCACTTTCAATCTTTTAAAATCCACTTTCCATCATAATGAGCTTTAATGCATACTCTGGTGTTTGCTCTTACACATTCACCTGTTCAGCCATTAAACAGACATGTTTGTGCCGCTACACAGCACAGGGCCCATAAGCTGATTTCTAACGATGGCATCAGTGTTTACCGCAGCAGCTGTCCACCACCTCCGTCGCGTCCTTATGTCACGCTAATTGAACCCTACGTCTTGTTTGTGTGATAGAAGGATTAGTTCAACATCTCCAGCGCAGCTTTAATTAATAGAGATGATCTGAGTGATAAACCGATAGGATGTGGAGATTTGACAGGGGAAAAGTGTCATGAAATGATATTACTTTTATGGATTTGCTATGTTAATTACAATATGTTGCGAAGAGCATTATTTTGTCATATGCACATGGGTAAGTGGCTTCTTTATAATGATGTGTGTTTTTGCTATAAGATCAAACTTTCCAGAACAGTAACAATAATCTAGGGCAGTCGTCTTTTTGTCGTTTAGTCGAAAAATTAGTCGATGGAATCTTGGTCGACCAAAACTTTTATTAGTCGACCAGTGTTTTTTTTGAGATTGTAAGGAATTATTCTGAAAAGCAACAACAATACGTGAATTAGCAGAAGATTTTAACCAAATTATAATTTGTTTCGTCTCGAGCAGTTAGATCAAGGATGCCCTTTAGATTTAGAATATTTGCTGTGCCCCTCATTTTAGTCGATCAATCGGCCGATGGGACATGTCTTTAGTCGACCAAGAATGTCTTTGGGTAACTACAGCTCTACAATGATCACTAGCTAGTTCACAACTAATATAAAATCACAGGATTTAAAAAAACATCTACATTATTTTCTGCTAAAATGCTCTGCAGATATTGTTTTATCAAATCAATTAACTACTACTACTACTACTACTCAACTAACTAACTAACTAACTAACTAACTAACTAACTAACTAACTAACAAGCTAATCTTTTCCAAACCTCTGGAATATAAACAATCTGATTCTTTGTAAACCTGAGACTATACTTTTGGCCTCTCTGGTCTGGTGATTACAATTATGTTCACCAGCTCTGCCCAAGGGAAATCTGATTTCATATCCCGCTCTTTTTGTCATACGTCTGAAGGAAGATTAGTTTAGTTTGGTCTTTATTTTTAGGAACCATGTACAAAATTCATTAATAATAATAAAGCATGAGATGAACTGATTTAGAAGATTTAGTTACTGCTACTTTAAATCTGCAATCCCTGGTATAAACACATACACAATGGACTGAAAAAAGTTGATTGATTTGTATTCATAATTCCCATTTCAAAATTGAAGCCATCATCACTAAAATTTGACTTTGTAATTTTAAAAGGTTCAGTCAGATTGCCTAAGTGGTTCTATTAACATTTTTTGTGAGTTTTTCTCAGAATGGTTGATTTGTCAGTGGGTTATGCCTGAGCTTTATGTATCACCTGCTGAGAAGCTTTTATCAGATAGTTGACAAAACAATTAACATTTTTACTACTGCTATAAAAAAAAATCCACTTTCCTTTTGGTTAATGAAGACTAGTAACACTTTCCTTCGTATTATAAAACCTTTGCTTTCGACACTGCCACAAATATACCTTTTCTTCTTGCTATTCAGATTCACACTTCACATAGTTTTCTTATTACGGCATCTCAAAAGTTTATTTCAAATCCAGGTGCTAAGGATCAAAAGGAAATGAACTTGAAACTTTCAACTATTATTTTCCTACCTGCGAGCTGCATGTTTTATATTCCCTGTGCAAAGACAAAGCAGGATTATCAGACTCTTCCTATCAGCACGCATTTAGCTCGGCACTCGCATATCCATTACACCGGGGTCGACAGCAGCCCTCTTCAAACTGGAGACGCAGACCGAGCTGTGATCCACTTGAAACGTGGGCGCCGTCAGATCGTCTCTCTTATTACGGCTTGTCAGATGGAGCCCAAAGACTATGATCTGCCTATCCGCCTGCTCGCCACCGCAGTTTATTGAAAATCACCTTCAATTTGCTGTAGATATCGAGATTGTGCCGGGCAAGTCGCCATGTCTCATTTAATGTGCCGATCAGTGTGAGATCAGGGCCACTGCGTAGCCTCCGCATCAATGAGGGCAATGGACTAAGACAATACAGTGCAGACTGACAGAGAATAGGAAGTGGTTTGTGTACAGTACTAAGCACTACAAAGGGCTTATGTCTAGTTGTTACTTTTGTGTGTTTTTATTGCTGTAGCTGTATGCTTGTGTATAAATCTAGCTCTTTGCGTGTATATTTTACAGAGTGCAAAGCAAGGCCACTTGTCTTGGATGGGCAAAAGGTCATAAATAACTTTGACAATGGTTGCTAAAATGGGTATGAGTTGCTCTCTAACTGCTACATTATTCAGAAACTACTTCAGAAATCTCCAAGCACATCCTCATCTTGCAATTACTTTAAAAGAAGCATAGCTAAAATGAAATAGGGCTGCCTTTAAAATTGACAAAAGCCTGAACTGGCCAACTAATCCTTTGCACCCAAAGCAAAATTAGGGATGGGACAATTCCTTAAGTCATGATTCGATTCAGTTTTCAATTTTGCAGCCACAATTTTGGATTTTGTTCGTTTTTATTAGTTTACTTACATTTTTTTTTTTACCTTAAAGCACAAAAGAAAACTGTAATGAATTACATTTAAAACAAAATCACTGCTGTCAGTGCTCAGAATGTGTATTTTCTATGAACATTTAAAGAGGAAACACGTTAATGTCCAAATCAGAGGTCCACCATCACTTGTCAATGCAGCATAATAATGCACATTTAGTCAGGTTTTGCAGATGTTCACACTTTATTTTTTCAGATATTGTGACTATTATTGTATAATTTTGTGTAATCTACAAGTACAGAGTGTCTGTGTAGGTAGGTCAGTGGCTGTATGAGCAAAGCTGAAATTCTGACATTTTGATTTGATAACTTCAAACTTCGATTGATTTTCAAAGTTTTTGATCGATTTTGCATCCCCAATATACAGTATATCTAAGTTAGGGTTAGGGTTAGTTTTGGTAGTGGCAAGTCATTTTTGTAGCCACAGCTGTCTTGGGGCAGACTGGTAGAACGGAGGTGCGCTATGGCTCCTCCTTTTATCACTGTCTTGGCAACCAGACTGTGGCTCCTATAGCCAGATTCTGCCTGTTTTTCCAGATCTAAACTCAAAGGTTTGCAAATGTATGCATAAAGTTTTGCTGTTTATGGAGAAATCTTTACAGGTTTTGCTTTTTAATTACCACCTGAAAATGTGACATCACTACTGGAAATAAATGAGTACTGGAAATAAATTCTCGCCTTAAGGAATCTTTTGCCCATTTTTGTCACTCTTGGATTGTTTCTTATTTTGATATTTTCAAATCTTATTGCATCTTTTATTATTTTTTCATAGCCCATAGCGACTTTAATTATAAAACTCTAAACACAAGATTAATCATAACAGCAAGCATTCTCTTAGTTGTGTTGCTCACTTTAGTTTTTCTGTCTTTGAAACCACACATTAAGCAAAATCTATTTTTTTTTATTCTTTCAAACTCTGACCAACTTTTTCTCTGACCTGTGATGGGACCTTCCTATACTCAAAGTTTTATGCATTCTTGTGGCACTGTAGCTGATTCACCGACAAAGAGGAAGAAAGCCAGAATAGAAAAGTCCTGCTGTGAGATGGTGCTGGGCTTCAGTCAAAGTCCTGGAGGCTAGTTGACATGCAGTGAGCCGAGGTGCAGCCAGCTTACTGAACTCTTTTCTTCAGAGGTTCATCTTCTCCTCACCAGGTTTTGTATCATCGGATTTTTATTTAATATAGTCCCCCCTTAAATTGCAGTTTTCTGCTAAAGTCTGGTTCATCTTTACAATGGCGTGTCAAACTGCTTGCCAAGATCAAAGTACTGACTGCATGGACAGAAATCATGTGTGCATGTTGTCGCCAAAGTAGTAATTCTGCTCCAAGTTCTTCCAGGTTGTGCATTTTCAGACTTCAGCTCTGGTTTATAAGCTTAAATAGCTTGGAAAATGCTGGATTCAACTCTGGTTAATACAGAGAGATGTTAGTTTGGTTTCTCCAGGATAAAGTGTGAAGTCTTTTCAGCCTATGTACTGAATTGTGTTGAAATTAACAATGATGTCTAAAGCATTTATAAATGTGTAAAACTGTACTATTTACAACTGTTCCATTGAAATTATCACAGAATCAAAAAAATAGTGTATGATCACTTTTGACAACTTCCAGAAAGAGTGTGCAAGTACAGCTTTGGCTAACAACAACAAGAATGTTAACAACATACTTATTCGACTTTAAAAATCTAAAAAAAAAAAAAAAACAAACAAACAAAAAAAAAACATAGCCTCTTTGAAATACATTCTCACTGTTTTTTTAAAATCCATTTAGCAAACAAAAAATATGAAGTGCTTGAATATTTGGGGTATGCAAAAATAAGACTTTTCAGAGGAGTGGTATCTCAAGTTCAGAGCATGAGAGATTACTCAAAAATGCAGGGATTACTGAAAATGCAACTGTGAATAAGTTAATGATGAGCCAAAACAATTCTAACATGGCTGAGGGCTCTTAAATAATCCATTTTGCACAATATGACTCCATTAATGCACACATCCATGCCAGTGTGTTTCCCCCCTTTCTTTCTTCCCAGCTCTGCAGTTTGCAGTCTCCACTCTCCCCAGATGAGGTTCTGCTGGTGCGTTTGATCAATGAACCGCAGCGGTCAGGGCGGCTCAGTGGGGATGCTACATACCGTCTAAAAAGGCCTGGATAGTGATAAGTTCATTGTTGGTGCATTCTGTGCTTCTCTGATAAACCTCTGCACATCGTGGTCCAGGCCTGTCCTAGCTTATTCAGGCGTTACAAACCGGTTCTAGCTGGTCCGAACGCGCTTCTCCTCTGATTGGCGTCCCCACTTCTCTGGACGTTTAGGCCTAATTTACCAGGCTGATTACACAGGCAAACAAATCTGCTGCAATAAACATATGCTGCACTAATACTCTAAAGGCTTGGAGAGTGAGAGTCAAATGGGTTTAGCAACACTTGAAAAATGGAAGCAAAACAGCAGAGGCTTTGAAAGAGCGGCACTTTGTTCAAATAGTAGGATTTCACTTAAATAAGTGAACGCTTATAGTCGTTTTTCTCTGTTCTATTGCATAACTTGAGCATCTTATATAATCCAATCAATACTCTTCAAAGCTTGGAGTGGCTTTTATTGTTAGAAATGTCAAGAGTGTTTTTTTGTTATGCATATGTTCTTTTCCATACCATTTCACTTTGTTGCACTTCTGCTACTGTCTCTATTGTTAGTTCATATATTAGTTTTAATGCTGTAAATATGCTGAATACTATTGTTTTCTAAATCAATTCAACATCTATAGTCAAAATCATGATTGAGATCTGCTAAAACCAATATTGAAAAGATATATTATTTTAACTTTTTCAACTTTCATGATCTTATTGCAGGTAATAATAATAATAATAATAATAATAAAAATAATGATAGTAATAATAATAGTAATAATAATAGTAATAATAATAATAATAATAATAATAATAATAATAATACTATACAAATAATATATAATACTATAATACTATATACTAATACTACTACTACTACTACTACTACTACTACTACTACTACTACTACTAATATAATACTAATATATAATAATAATAATAATAATAATAATAATAATAATAAAAACTACAATGACTTAGATTTATTATCTTTGGGGAATCTAAGCAGGCATAGAGTCTTTGCCTGATGTATTAAAACTTAAGTTTGAAACTGTTGGCCTCATGACCACCATCCAAGGCCTAAAAGTTTGATTTCAGATTAGTTGTATCTTAATCTTTTCAGTTTATTTTCTAAACATCCAGGGGAGGTCAATTTTGTTCAATTTCATAACAAATTTAAATTGAAGGATTTCAAAATAACAAAAATAAATGAATTATTAACCAGGTAAGCACAAGAAACACCTTGTACATAAATCGAATTAATTGTCTTCAAAGCCTGTAGCGACGATTACTGTTTTTTTTTTTTTTTTAAGATTAACTTTTTAGTTGAACATCCACATGTTTTTGTTATTTGATTCATCCAGCATTGACATTTTTGTCTAAAGCCAGCCTTCCAGTGACTGGCCATGTCTGACGGCAGCGTGTGAGGCTCAACACAGACCAAACTCTTGGATTATACAAATCACAAATACTTTTTCAGTCCTTCTCGTTTTCCCAGTGTGAAAATGTCAAACCCACTTTAATACTTCTTTCTCACTATGTACATAAAAACAAAGCATTTTTTCTGCAGATGATAAACAGATGATCATATTCCACATTAATTCAAAATGTCACACTAATTGACATGCTGCTATGTAACCATGGGGAATACTGCATATAGGCCTGTGTGTCATGGTGGGAAACAGCCATGCATATTCAAATAACGCACACATTTTATGTTAATGTGTGACAAATGTTGTCAGAAGTCACAATGCAAATAACAAATGAAATCCCGACAATTGTCACACATGTCTTCAGGAATATATTTACAAGTTTATGCATGAAGAAAACTAATGATGCAAAACAAAACTGTTATTCTTCTATATTGCATTCTAAAGCCAGCTGCTACACACTACTCATGTTTCATTGTTCACTTTTATAATCGCGCACATGAAAGAAAAAATACTCTGCGCTCGATCACGTGACACACACACTGTTCTCCGCTGCGCTCCCCAAATCTTCTGCCACATGATGCCACTTTGAAACAAAAAATCGTTATAAATGTCCTTATGTCTGTGGCCTCTTCTTTTTTGGCACGTCAAAAAATCGCTAAAGATCCTAAACTCCTCCAGTGTGCAGTCGACCACATAGCATGCTAACAAAAATATCCTGCTTTTGGAGAATGAAAGTTTGTATATTTAAAAATAGACACTGCTTGCAAAAAAAAAAAAAAAAAAAAAAGTTTTTGATTAATGTATTAAAGAAGAAATTCCCCATGAAACAATCTGTTGCAGCCACTTTAATAATGTTACAATGGCTTCCTTAACTTTTACCTTAAATTTTTGAGGCAAGGTTTGTTGGATTCAAATATAAAAATACGCTGCCTGTTATGATGAATTGTAATGGATTAAGAAGAGGAGGGCTAATTAAAGACTCTCCTCAGTATTGAACCTGTTACCATTATTAAACAGTCACATAATATTGAGATTTAGTATGAACCAAATGTAAACTAATCATCTACTGGCATTTTATGTGCATATTACAAACATATACAGTGCAACTAAATGCCAGGAAAATACATACAATTAGCTTTAAGATCTAGGTAAACTCAAAAAAATAAGAACCAGATTACTGAGCAAACACATTTTTATCAGTGTATGGTTTAGTTGTGGTTTTCTGGTTGAATTTCAATGCCTCACAATTGACTAACTTCTTCCAAATGACAAAGAATGTTAAGTGTGGAGGCAAACAGCTGTGATTGATGGACGCTGTGTTGTGTATTTTGTAACTTTATGGTTGGACTTGTTAATGAAAAGAATAGGGAAAGGGAGCCATTTACTCACAGTAAATGAATCAAGTGTATTTCATGCAAAGCTCTTAAATGATTTGCTTGTATGCTGAACACTGCAGCGGATAATGATTTTTGAAACGCCCATACTACTCCCTTGCTTCCTCGCTTCCTGGCTAAAGCAGACATGCTAAATTACCTTTTGGGAGAAGGGAACAGTCCCAGCGGTATACAGGCTGCTTAAGGATTCAAGGTGACTTAAGTAGCAGGTCACTTTAACTGTTTTGACTCAGCCATTAAACTTTGCTGCTCTGGAGTGGGTCTGAGAGGTAATTTTACTGTGGACTGATGAAAAATGGGCATTGATGAAACAAGATGCTCCTGATTATTCTTTGTCCTCTATAAAAGTGTGGAGGCCATATGTTCTTGTATTACCTGCCTTAAAATGTACGTCTTTCCTTTGGTTGGATACATAATGAGAAAGGAGCAACACGGTATTTTAGCATTGATAAGAAAGACTAAGAAAAGTAAAACATAATGAAGAGAGTTTGAGCAAATGGGTCAGCTCATCAGAGGGGGCAGGATAGAAGGCGTATTGGGAAGAAAAATCAGTCAATCAATTTTATTAATAAACCATTTAAACAAAACACAAAATGACATAGCAACATAAAAACAAAAACAAACAAACAAACAAACAAAAAAAAAACATAACACCCCCACCCCAGGAAAAAAAAAAAAAAAAAACATAAAAAAAAATAAAGTGCTTTTTAAAAGAGAGTGATTTGACCTGTGTTAATATTGCTTTTTTGTTGTTGTAAATTAGTACATTTGGTCTTTTCTACTTTAAAATATACTGTAAATGCAACACTAAAATAAGACAGCATACAATCTGAATTGATTAAGTATTTTAGTTCTCATTACAGCCAATAGTAGTGCTCTGATTGGCTGTGCTTTGGTGGTCCCTTCAGATTTACTGTCCGTAAAAGTATGTTTTTATGTGGATATTTTGCATTTGCTGAAAGATTTAAAAGAGTGGGGAAGTAGTTAGACAGATTTAAATACCGATTTAATTTTTTTCATCATAGAAAATCAGGTACCCCACCTTGAAAAGTAGAAATATGCAGAGACCCATTGGAAGATGGCAGTAAAGGGTTCACAGGTCTCTAGATCAGTGGATTCCCACAGCAGCTGCAGGAGAAGCTGGAGATGCCTCTGGATTAAAGGAGAGAAACGTCTGTGAAAGCTGGCTCTCAGTTGATGACCTCCCACAGGAGGGCACTGGCCAAAGTGTATCAGGCAGAAATGCACATTCCATTCAGGGTCAATCCAGGCAAGGCAAACACAGCAGAGGTTATAAGGTACACACTGTTCTATTATGTAAGTCTACTGATCAAGAGCATCACTGCAAAGGCAAGGTTAAGATACAGGATTGAATTGAGCATCACTTGTCAAGTCTTTTTGTACTTAAAAAAGGAAAACACATCTTGTACTTACTTAAAGAAAAATTACTACAAATTTCACTTAAATTAGGACAAGATTTCTTAAGAAAAAAATATCTTGTTCTATTGGTAGATAATTTTAAGTCAAGTGTGCAAATCAGAATAATTTGTTTTAACTTGCCGTGTTACTTGCAGATTTCTGAATTCTTAGCATAAAATAAAACAGACCAGCATTTTCTTTTGTTTTTTGTTTTTAACACCTTATAATGCCTTTTTTGGGAGAGTCTTTATTTTACTTGTTTCCAGTAGAGGTAGAGGAAACTGTGGCAAAATCTATGCAGACAAAAAGAAACATACAGTATAAAGGTCCTGTGTTGCCCTCCCTACGACGAGGCATTAGCGCTAACCACTGTGCCACTGTCCCACACATAATGCAACACATTTCAAATGCAACAATACCTAATAAACAGACTTTAAGACTGTTGATGCAGACAGTGTATCAGAAGACACAATGACGTAACACGAGTGGATATAAAAGTTGATGGAGTGCAGATGTGAGCCAAATGGAGAATTTAAATCCGTCCTGTCATTAACATGTATTTCCTCTTCTCTGACGTACCCAGATTAAGCTGTTTCCCATACTGGTGCCTGTGCGCGAGAACAAATGGGCTAGCCAATGAGACATAACACAAATTGTAATTGCTATTCGTCTCAGGGAGGCAAATGGCTGTGGTGCTTGTTTGGTTCATTGCTCCGCGCGTGCTGCTGTCTCCGTGAAGAGCCGATGTGCATGTTGAATTAAGTCGAAATTTAGAAATGAGATGAGCTGCATAAAAGACAGGCAGCTGCACAGCATCTTTGTGTAGATTGTATTTTTATTGTACATGAAAGCTGTTCTTGGATGTACAGTCAGTGAAGAGAAAAGACCATGTTGCACTGGCCACTCTTAATAAAGAAAATTATGTGGGTCTATATTTCAAACAAAAACAGTGCAGGTACAGTGAGTGTATGGAACAGAATGTGATTGCCATTTTACAATCGGAAATGGTCTGAACATTGCATTTCCCCATGAAATGTCTATAATGTCATTATAAATATTTTCAATCTGTTGATCTGGACACTAGACCCATTCACATTTTTTTACAACAATGTGGGAAAAATACAGTAGTCATCACAAGAGCTATGTTTTTCATTTCTTCTTTGAGTTTAATTAGCTAGGACACAAAACAATTAGGTTTTTATTTTGATTCATTTAGACCAGTGTGTTTTCTATCAATCAGGCGTGCCGGGGAACACTAGTGTGCCTTTTGAGATGCCTTTTACAAGGAAATGTGTGTTGATATAGATTTTTTTTTAGCAGAACTAAGAGAGAGAAGTATGTCTTTTCATTGGAGCTGCAAACTTCCAGTTAAGGCCAGATCATGTTGAGGAATTGCCTTTATGCTGGAGCTTAAGCCTGAGCACGAGCGG
Source organism: Mugilogobius chulae (assembly GCA_038363315.1). Taxonomy (NCBI): domain Eukaryota; kingdom Metazoa; phylum Chordata; class Actinopteri; order Gobiiformes; family Gobiidae; genus Mugilogobius; species Mugilogobius chulae. Next base: position 34,401,869 of record CM076395.1, on the reverse strand, counting down.
TGCTATTTGCATTTTGTCATGGAGACTTAAAGGCAGGAGAATGGAAATTGGCTTGGGTTGTTTACAGAAAAGAGAATTTAATAAAATTGTGCTGTAATGCATCTCTGCTGAACAGGTGTCTGTTTGGCTCAAGATAATCCACAGAACACGTTGTCAACTGTGTTTGGGACTAGCTCTGATGTAAAACCTTATCCGCAGAAAGCAGGGAGGTAAATATCTCTCAACTTTGGCAATGACTTTAGAGAAACACAGGCAAGCTAAATTCAGTTTTGACAAAAATGCAGTCACAGGTTTTCTACCATATGTTTAACGGAAGTAGAAAACTATATGCATTATATATGAGTTGCTAAAAAGACCCATGTTATGCCATTTTATGGACACAAGCTTTCATTTTAAAATAAACATTAAATACATAGTTAAAGACACAGTTACAGGTTAATTATTGTATTTATCTGTGTTATAAAGGTGCATATTAGGTTATTTAGTTTTGACCATAAAGGATGTATTTCAAGATTGTTCTTCATTCTCAACTTGAAACAGTCAAAATAAACATTTTCATGTAGTCCCTAACCACAAGCTTGTGATTAATTCTGGCTGTGAGTTCCAAAACATTATTGTCAAAGACAAAGCATGACACAGGAAGTAAATGGACCAAAAACTGTGCTTAAAATGGTTAAAATGATAAAATAAGAGAAAAACAAACAAACACGAAATGCACAAAAATATGACGGAGTACAAGGGCCAAGTGAAACATTTAAACAAAAGCTTGGACTATGAGAATAACTGAAACATTTGAGATAATCTCTGAAGTTTTTGAGAGTAAATACGAAGTTTTAAAAAGTTGTATTTGTGTGACAATAAAGTAAAACAATTCTGAAAATAATGTCATAAAAATCAGACTAAAAAGTCAGATTTTTGTGAGAATAAAGTCTAAGCCATAAAAGTCGTAATTTTTTTAGAATAAATTTAAACAGTTCTGCGAATAAAATCAGATAAAGTCTGAAGCCTGAAGCCTTTGTATGAAGCTTGTCAATGGCACTTTCTTGTGTGAGATTACGGATCACTTGGGATTCATTCTCAGTGAAACACGGAGTCTTTGGCCCACCACCACCGCATCATCCATAGATTTTTAAAGTAACTGTAGATGCAAGAATCAAACTGATTTCTTGTAATCCGCAATAACAAAATACAGTCGCAGCCATTTGATTTTTGTCTTGAAATTGGACCAACAAAATTAGGTCATATATCGGGACACAGACCAATCATTTACATTTTGGGTAAAGGCGAAAATCCATCCACAAAAACGTGTGACAGTAAAAATATGGATAGTTCATGTAAATTATAATCCCTTTTTTAACAGGGTTATTTGAATTATGTTAGGATTAGCTTTGACTCCTTTATAATCACAGCAAAGCACAATTTGTTTCTTACCTGTTCTGAGCCTTTTCCTTATTCTCTTCTCTTTGGCTTGTGTACTTAATCATTCAACACTGAAATTTAAAAGCAGAACTTTAAGACAAATTTGTTGGACAGCAGTTAATGTGGCCGGTGTTGGTAGCTTGTTAGAAAAAGGAGCGACTTTGATTGATTGCTCTGTTTCCTATTCTCATTCATGTAGAAAATTGGAAAGGCCTCACCAGGAGTACACCTTAAATAGAGCCCAGAGCATTCCCCCCGGTACCTGCCAGTGTACACAGGCCGTACAGCTGCTAATCAATGCAGTGGATGTGCTTTCTGCTGGGGGATATTGCACACAAGTATTTCTGTGGGGAATTGGCTGTCTACATTCTAACAGACTTGAAATGGCATTTTCTAAACCCTCTGCACTGACACATGGGATATCAATGAGCATTCATACCATTTAGATGAACATTTCTTATTAGAATATAAAGCAAAGAAGCACATAAATCCTACCTTACTCTAACAGGGAAGAAATCATTTGAAATGCCATTTAGTTTGTTTATTTTCTAGTCCTGAGGCAGAACAAAATAGATTGAATAAGTGTACTTGGGAACACTAGTGTGCCTTGAGCTAGTGCCAGATGTGCTTTGACAAAAACGTCCAACTTAGGAGAACAAATTCACACATAGATTAAATTGAATAATGATCGTTTTGGAGTGGCGTGCAAAAATAGTTGAATCAAAAAATAAACAAAGGCAAAACAATTCTCATTTCCAAATTTGAAGAACATACATTATTTAGAACCTTATAAACCCGGAAGTGACATGATGGCTCTAGTGTGTGCTCACCGTTTGTCAGCGTCGACATTTTTGTTTGTTTGTTTGTTTCTCTGTTATTCTGGTCATCTGTCAAGACTCTTCTTGTGTATGATCACCAAACAATTAGATTTGAAACCCGCAATTCTGTTTGAGGTCAATGGAAACTGAATTTTCCTTCTCTTCCAGTTTTGGAGGGTTCCTGGGAATCCTTTTGTTGAGAACGCGGAAGAGCTGCTTTCACTGTTCCATGCCCTGTTCTGTCTCCTATCTTGCAAATCTCTGTCTCAGGCACTCTGGGTGACTAGCACACCAAGACCAGCTAGAATGGCTTTAATAAACTTCATGTCAAACAAGTTATTCTACTGGATTTTTTTTTTTTCATCTCACAATTTAGATTTTCTCTTGTAACAAAAAATTGCCTGAAACCTGGTGAGCAATCTGCCTTTTTTGAACTTTTATTTGTAGATTGCATATAGTACTATCTGATCATGGAGGGGGAATCAGTTTGTCTACAAAAAACCTTGCTCAGATGTTTTTCCTCAAGTCTTGAGTTAGTGGGATTGGGATTATTGTATAAATAGTAGAAAGACTTCATCGGGACAGCGTATTCAACTCGAGACATTTCGACTCTCATCCGAAAGTTATTTTCAATCTGATGGAAGTGACCTGAGACAGGTAATTTTTAAACCCTTATTTTATCCCTGCCCCTGAGGAGGGGCTACACTCTAAAACCTGTTATAAACCGGTTTAGTGGCTCCTATGCTTCTCCTCTTTTGTTTGTCTGGGGCCTTATTGTCTGACTGAGTCTGCCTAGGCTGTTTTAAGCCCCCCTAAGTATTAGCTCTGGCTACCTGTGAACAGGTTGGCTGACCACGTCCAGAAATGTCACTGAGACTGTGCTAAGAATCTAGATTTCATTGCTACTGTACACTCCAGGTTGTATCTTAAGCCTTCATTTTTGTTTTCAACAAAAATGCTTTATTTCTATATATTTTTTACACCTCTTTCGAATCATCCCATCTCTCTGCTCAAAACCTTACCTTTATTTCTCTCAAACTTGTGTTTGGTGTCTTTAAGAAGCAGATGAACGGCTGACTGAGGACCACTTGTAACTTGTCTTCTGTGTTGGTTCTGTCTTTTGTGAAGTGGCCATTTAGTTTAATCAGTATAGTGTTCTTTACAGCTCTCTTCACTGCACCAAATAAACTACACCCCTCTGTTTTTCTTTAGGCATCTTGTTGTTGGATATAGAAAGTGCCATTAAGCAGTTCCAGTAATATAGTATTATAGTCTTTTGCTTTCATACATTATGTGTGGCACTTAAGTTTGTGACGAGCATAAACACTACATATTCTCTAAAACAAATTTGTTGAAGGAAAAACTTTACATATGAGTATCATTGCCTTTTAGTTATTTCCTGTTTTGCAGGAATACGTACTCTAAAGTACATTTGCTGTTACATATTCCCTGGAAAAGTGAATTGTCCTTAGTTGGAGTAAGAGGTCCTATCTGTGTTTGTATCTTCTTTTCTTCTGTCTTTACACCTGGCTCAGTTAAGCCCCCTACCCCCCCCCCCCCTTTCCTGGCTCATATATGTCGCTGTTCTTCCCGCGGCTGTAAACAGGAGCTATGAGCGTGATGGAAACTCCGCTGGCTTCTCCTCGCACTGCAGGAGGATGTGAGCAGAATAGCTTTCACACTGAGCATTAAGTCCCCTTCACACACACACATACACACACAAACGACTTCTGCTGCTGCTGCTGTTAAATCCCAATGCTATAGGGCCATATGCTCTCCCCAATTTTCCCAAAGGGTGTCTCCGCTGCCAGGAAATCTCCAAAACTGTTGCTTAGCCGCCGATCCTCCTTAGACACAACTATTCTCTTTCTTATTATCACACAATGCCCGCGTCTTAACATAAACTTGCTGCGGCCACAGATGTTTACCCAAAGCCTTCTGGGTGCATTGTCGCTTTGAATTTTCCACCGTTGTAAAAAGGAGGAGCGAGATAATAACTGGAGAATTGCTTACACGCTTTGTGCAAAGTGATGGATCCTGTTATCTTTAAGTAAGCTGGAAGGCTGCACAAGATGTTGCATTTTAATTGTTGAATGCAAATTTGTGTGTGTGACATTTTTAGATTTTCAAATGTGCAGAGAGTTTATGTATGTCAACATGGCTAGGTACTGCATTTTAGTTTATTCCTTAAAAAAGTGATCATTCTAGAAGCAAAATTTGGCTATGATTTTCAATTTTGATTTAATTGGAGCTATTGTGGGTTAAAGAAGACCTATTGTGTTTTTTCCAATTCTTAAGTAAGAAACTAGAACATATGCAGATCAATAATTTGTTCATTTGTTCATCCTTTTGTTCATTGAGCCCGATCTCACTAGAAAGCGTACATTTACCACAACATTACACAATATGTAAATTAGGTATGATTAGCACAAGTTCACAGCTGTTTTGCGTAATTATAGTACGCGTCACAGTCCCCATTCATTTCAATAGTGTTTGTTAAGACGTGTTCTTATTTATGAATCTTAAAGAAATCCTGATTCTAATTTTAACCTGCCCCAAGCCCCAGACCTAATCTTACCCATTTTAGTAACTTAATGCCTAAACTTACCCATTTCACGTGAAGAAAACGTCCCCACGTGGTTTCAATTAAAACTCATGTTTTTTTAACGCTGTGAAATCTCGTGACATTTTTACGCTTTTTCATATTCTGCTAAATGCACGGCGTAACATAAGTACTAAAAACAGCTGTGAACTTGTGGTCAAAATATGCTGTTTTTGTGTCGTGGTAAAAGTACACCCTCTGAAGAGACTGTGTTGGTTCATTGTGAAACTCAAAATTGATCTAAAACGGCTTGAAAGTGGAAACAGGTCCAATGACTTCCTGTTCAAAACTGCAGAACTGATAAGCTCGCCTCTTCATTTTAGAATTCAACTGTGAGAAGCAACGCATTTTAAATAGCTAATTATTATTGTTGGAAAGTGGCTATGGGACAGTTTTGAACCATATGTGCTTCACTTTGAGTGTTCATTTTTTTTTAATTATAACAAAAAAGTACAGACAAATGGGAGGGATAGGTGGTAGGTGACAACAGGGGTATTCCAAACTCAAATACGACCCTTGTGAAAAAAAAAAAGATAGACTACTTCTGGCCGAGGGTGTTCCTCTGCCTAAGACCCAAAGTTACTGGGATGGATCCCATTCACTAAAGGAAACAAACAAGAGAAAATAAATGAATTAATTAGAAATGTAATTCATAATCTGACAGGTTAAAATACAGGTAAGCACCAAATATGTTTTTGTTTATTATTTTAAGATTATTTAATCAGATAACAACATAAGAGTTTGAGACCTATTTTTCAAGGATAACTGTGAAGAAGTAATCTGTTTAGTTCTAAACAAGAAACATAAAAAGCAAAGCCAAACTATATTTAAAAAGATTAAAATTCTTCTTAATAAGACTAGCAAAAGACTTGCTTAACCCCAGTCAGTCCTCTCAAGTTATAATTTCAGAGTTAGATTTTATCTAAAAAAAAATCTCTTCATGAACTTTGAACCTCCAGGATAAATTGCATGAAAACCTCAAATAGAAACTTGTTTGAATTTAATTGTCATTAAACTAAAGGGAAAGTGAAATACGCTGAATTGAAATGTCACAGAGAAAACCACATTGGTCGTGAAGATGACTTTTCCTCTATTTTTGTAACTTCTAAAACTCACTTGACATTTAATGGCTGCTATATTCATGTTTGAGAAGTTCATATCTCATTTTAGATGCCTTTTAAGGTTATTGAGATTCTGAGTGAAAAAAGCTATGCCACTCAGAAACAAAGTCCAAACGACAAACACGGCTTGACAAAAGAGCCATTATTCACACAGAGGTCGCTCCTAACAGTTCAGAATAATCAAGTCTTGATGGATGGAGTTTGGATTGTGATCACATTGTTTACTTTGAATCCAATTTGAATCTGAATCAAATGTAGTTGTTTAGCAAAATGAAAGTGTAATTGCAGTTTTTCACAGAATGCATGATGTTTTTTATACTTCGGCAATGCTTTCTTTTCGTGTCTGTTGCGTTTTCCACCACAATGCCCTCTCTTTTAATTTGTCTTTGTTAAAGCGGAGAACATGTGGCTCACACGTGGGCGCAGAATAAAAATCACAGTGCCAGAGCATTAGGGCTGTGAATGGCACGCTGGCAATCACACCAAGATGAACTGCTTTTTGCACATGTTTTATTGAACCGACTCAGCAAAGATACGGCACAGGCACAGAAAATGTCTGCACCTGTCCACTGGCTGAGATTGCGACACACTTCACGCTTTAATGCAGGAGCTACGATATCAAGCTGAGATAATAACCACATTTCACTGCATGGGACTTTTAAACTGCCTATAGAGCAAGGATAATTTCATGGTCTGATTTACCTCGGTTGGATATATATATATACATTTTTTTTTCTTCTATTGAAAAATGAAAAGCAATTACATTTCATACAACTGCTTCACGTGTGACAGGTGATGGCAGCAAGGTAAAAAAAAAAAAAAAAAAAAAAAAAAAAAAAAGGAGAGTCATTTTTCTTCATTTTTATCAATCATCTGATGAAAGAGCACTTCCTGCGCATATTAAAGAAACATTAAAATAAAGCTTTAACTCATTTCTCATCAAATCAGTCTATGTGGGAAGAATCTGGATCAGTTGTAAAAGACAAAACAAATCAAAAATGTATTTAAAATTGACAAACAAAATTAAGGCGATTTAAACACTTTCCTAAAATCAGGTCCTATACCTGATTTTGCTTCCTTGTAATGTAAATAAACAGAAATAATTACTTACTTCAGTGCACATGCTTTGCTCACTTACCTAGTTCTTTCTGATGTGTTTGAAGCTTTTTTTTTTTTTTACAACTGTTAGGAGCGAGATGTGCAAGTATGCTAACAGCAGTTAGCCACAATGCTAACAACAACAGACACATTTTGCAGATTTTGGTGAACAAACAGGACATTATTAGAAGTATTCAGGACATTGCAGACTAGTTTTATCTCACTAGACACATTAACGAGATATCTGTGCTAGGGGGAAAGTGATTTTAAGTTGTTTTGCTGTGAAAAATTGGGTATAGTTCTTTTAACATTTCTATATGTCACACATGGAAAATGTGTAGTCTAGACACAACAAAAGCTCAGTGTAGTTTCAGTTTATTTCTCCATAGAGCAGCTTCTACTTCCCTTTATACTCAACTAAAAAGTCTAAACAGGATTTGAAATCTGAATTTGCTTTGTGCATAACAACTAAGTCTTAAAGAGCCAATACATTTGTTTCTATATAAAGTTGGTCATTTGACTTAGCATTATGTGAAAAAACAGCTGAAGGGCTAAATTGATTTTGTTGTCATTTATATCCAATGGTGCAAACCTGTTTGTGATGCTAAAGAGGATAAACAAACTTTTTTAAAAAATCCTAAACAACAACACCCTGTCCAAATTGCATCAGTGTTTGACTCCTGTCTCCAAACATCGCCCTGTGTTGATAACATTTGGACAAAGCCTCAGTAGTTGACATGCTGTTTGCCGTCCCTCAGAGATGAAGGACTGTGTCTAGAGGACAGACCTGAAGGGCAGAGTTCTCCTGTTTACATAATAAATAAAGACACACTTATTAGCTTGACTAAAATGACTTACTAGTGTAAGTACTTTTTGATTCACATTTCACATAGTTTTGTTTGTTGCTTGTGGTGGTCGGGAGCAGAGAATAAGTTATATAAATGATGACAGTTGGTTTTGGGCCTGTCATGCTGTTAAAACTCCACATGGCTACACAAATTCTGCCAATTCAAATGCAAGCTTTTGTTTATATTTTCAGCTTTAAGATGTGTCTTGTAAAATGTGTAAAATGCACGTTTCTAGAAAGTGTGTTTTATTGTTGTGCTATTCTTGGTAAACTTGATAGTTAAAGCTGAGGTTATCATGCTGCAAAACAGGACACATTGAAATCTGTCTAACTACTTCCTATAGCTCTCTTTAATTTGGGACCAGGTAAATATCCACACACATTCATTTTTGACTGCAATCATGACTAAAGAACATATTTTACAGAGAGCAAAGGGACACTGGATTAGACCATTTAAGCACGGCCAATCAGAGTGTTGCTTTGAGTTTTATTTGATTCAGACAGTGCTCAGCAATTTGAAAATTTTACAATGTGCTCTGTTTACAATAAGGCATTTGGTGGAACAAACAAAGCTTACTAATTTACAACAAGAAAAGTTTGGTAACCCAGCTGTGAACTGCCCTAAAGTTGACTGAGAACATGGCTGCCAATGAACACTAAGGACTGCTTCACTCACTTGAAATGCTTTGCCCAAGGACACTCTTTTCCAGGCATAGACGCCGGCCCTGAACTGTTAACATTCCAGTTATAAAAACACTCTGCTTGGCCAATGTCATCTCATATAGGCCATTTTGACTTGATCTACACTTTTTGAGCATTTTTTAAACCTTTTCTTAAACACTTGACTCTCCATGCTTTCACTGTGCTTTGCTCTTGACATCTCATCTGTCTGACTTAGCATTCATTTTGCAAAGAAACTCTTCGTCTGCATTAGCCATGTGTCAGTATATCGCCTTATCTGCCCATATGTACCTCACTTTCAATGTGATCTACTCCACGCATGCTACAAGTGAAGCGATAATGCGATAAAATTAACTGAGCTATTACATAAGTCGTCCTATATAGTGACTCTCAACCCAGCGTTTTGCTTTTTGACATTGTTAGCGGCAAACTTAGGGCTGAAATGTCCAGAGGGCTTGTGGGAATCTGCTGCAGCGATATCCACCAGCTCTCTCCAATAAGATGAATGATTTTATACCCCTCCTGACACTGGGCTGTGATGTTACTGCCAGAAACAGTAGAAAACCTCCCCACTGGGTGCTAAAGGCTGACAGCTTTATATTGCTCCCAAATATGTGCCCTGAATGGCTCCGCGCAGCCTGCTATTCACTTCACTGTCTATTTATCATCATCTTAGCATTTGAATCAACATTGTGTCATCGGCTATTTATTGTGAGACTGCACTCGTTTCAAGTCTTTGGGATGGTATATTAACTATGCATAGATCTCACAGAGGGCAAGGAGAATACTGGATTGGTTGTTTTTTACTACCTCTTCTGGTTCTTGTTCATAGATTCACTTTTTGACCTCCCAGTAGGTTTAAGTAAAGTATTAAAGGTAAGACTGTGCTGTTGTGTGATAAATATGCAGCATTTGGACTTTTGAAATGTATTTGGATGCACCAGTATTGCTTTTACTGCTGTTTTGCTGTGTAACTTGAATTTGAATGCATATTGGAAATATCCAAAGCCTTTAATTTGACTTGACCAATAGAGGGAGAGAGAGAGAGAGAGTTCTGAAACTTCAGTTGCATAAAAAGAGGCTTGAATGTGCCTTTTCCATTTAAAACATGAAAATCAGAACTAGTTAGTTTGAACTTTGCTGTTGTTCATATTTTGTTTTACCTAAAGCATTCTGAGCATAAAAGTTATTTACAACAAAGCTTATTTCAAAACAGTGAAGCTTATCAAAATCATACACTAAGTGACATTTCCTGATCAGTTTAAGAAAGATTTAATGCATAATGTTGCAATTTTTCCCATTTATAATGTTTCTTCATCTAAAAGACAACTGGAGTTGTGTTTTCGTTCTTTTACACATGATTAATACACATCCTGTCTATGCAGGCTGGATTCCTCTGTTAATATGAAACCATGCTGTTCCACATAGTGATGTCATTGAGTGGTAATACAGGAAGTACTCCACACACTCCCTCTAGAATCAGCCTTAACTAAATTTAAAGCTACAGCTACAGTTTAAGCTTTGTTTAAACTGCCTGACAACAAAAAAATTGGATGTTTTTGCAGTAATTCAACAAAAAAAAAAGTAAAAAAAAAAATATATAAAAAAAGTTAATATAATGACATCACACGTAGAATAAATAAGTTTGTGACAGCAAGATTACTTTGCACAATGTTTTTAATAAGAGCTAACAGCTTTACATGGCCTAAAGCTCACAGTAGTCAGTTTTGCACAACATAGGACCTACTATTGAAACCTTAACTAAAAAACATTGCAACAATAATGTAGCTACCGTCCTTCTGAACTAAATAGTGCAGCAGTGAATCAGAATGCAGGACCAGTACCTAATAATGCTGCATAATCACATTAGGTTGATTCACTTTGGTGCTTGTAGGTGAGTGACTCCTCCCACAGGCCTCCTCACAGTCCTGCCTCTCCTGATGTCTGTCTGCCTTTAGACTTTTCAGGCTGGAGCTGTCCGTGGTCCTGAATAACACTCTCATTTATCCGGCTCCAGCAGCAAACCTGTCCCAAAGGAAAATAGGGACACTGCTTTTAGAAAGTGACATGTCACAAGCTGCCACAGCTCTGACGTTCAGATTGAAAGTACATTTAATTTTCTTAGTGTGTGGTCTGTCATATATTTGTCTTAATAAAGATTCTATTGCACATTGATCCCATCAAAATAAAAAAATTAAAAATTAAAATGAGCTCAGTGAATCTATAACGACAAATGCACAATGCACCTATCTTGTATCTGTTCAATTTCATCTGTTTTTATTGTAAAATATCTTGCAAAACGAGCATTTTGATTGTTAACTAGAGTTTAATATGCCACTTACTTCTGACCTGGATCTGAATCCATCCCTACATGTTCAGGCCCGAGTCAAGCCAAACTTATACTCATTACATGTCATTAGACTGCTGTCACCAATTACGTTTTCTTTTTCTCATTTAATACAAAAGCAAAAGAATGTTCATTTACATTTTTACACCTCAAGTTTTGCAAATTTATCTCTCGTCTTCTGAGGCTCATAATTATTAATTGCAGAAAGCTTTTAAGTGCTTTTTTAAACTTTCAGAAGCCAGATCGCGCTTTGCTGTCATGGTATCAGCATGGTAATAATACAATTTGTAATTTTCAAAGAAGAAAAGACTCTTATGTTTAAAATCAGACTCATTTTCTTGTGCATAGATGTGTTTGCAGTATCTCCATGGGCAAAAAGGATTTTAAGCTATTACATTAAAAAATAGGGAGCAGTGCAGACCAGCTGAGCACTTTCATTCATGCACCTTCTACCTACTACATATCACGTGTTTGGCCATTTGGGATCTCATCTATCAAGCTTGGTGCTAAATTGTGAGCATAAACTGAGAAAAAAAAAAAAAAGCCTGTGCTATTTGTGAGCATTTCGGTAGATGCACCTACAACATCTTCCACAAAATAAGCACCACTTAATTTTTCTTTTATGTATGAGACAAAAATGTCAGTTTTGTCAGGTGTTTGCTCCCCTTAACTCGTTTTGCACATAAGCAAGGGCTACTAACTTCTTTTTCTAACTGTCTTACAGGCAAACAAAATTAATTCTCTGCAGCGTAAGAAACATCAGTTACCTTCTGGATAAAGGCTTGTTAGGCACGCACAAACCCACATATGCAGTAAAAGCATTAAGCGTTGTGGTTTGTAAACATTATAATCTATATCAGGGTTATGGCCAGTGTCCAAGTGTACGTCTTTGCCTCTAATCACAGTAATGGCCTGACAAAGTATAGGCGTGTTAGCTCAACCAGCGTGAAAAGTGCTAGCAGGGAGCGCATTGTGATGTTATGCATGTACAATGTGGCTTATTAACAATGCTGCTCTTAGCTATAAATATTTGACGCTAGGTAAGTGCCAACATAGATGAGCACAGGAATTAAAAAGGGGAATTTGCATAAGCGGGTCTGGCCTTTATGTGATAAAAGAGTGCGCAGTGAAGGCTAGAGTTAAATGGCAATATTGTCACGCAAACATTAGGGACTAGCTTTTCTGTTTTCATTTAACTATGGGAAAGTCAGACTGGCAGTGTTTGTATTTCAACATTTTATGCAGCAAAATGACTTTCTATCTGAACTAATCTTAATATTTCAGAGAATAAAGACAAATATTATGTATTATGCATTGTTCTTAACTATTAAACATGCTCTTAATAATCTTTACTTTGACATCTTATGTATTAGAAAGATAATGTGTAAGCATTACAGTCATGTGTTTCCTTTTCAGGTATTATAGGTTGTGTTTCTTAGGACAATGTATAATTACATTAAACACAATGGCAAAGATGCTTGTACCAGATTGTAGCTTTGTAGCTAATTTCCATCTGCTGTCCTTGGAAAGGGAGAGGGAAGGCATCACTGGATATGTTTTTAGTCGTAGGGGAAACCACATACCACATAGAAAGAACTAGAACTCCGGACCTTCTTGCTTCTTTGATATGCTAATGCTGCTGAAATGGTCAAAACTTAACCCAAACATAGTCATGTTTTGCCGAGTGTGTCCAACAGCCAAGGGAAAGAAATTGTTCTTGTGGTGTGAAGTTCTGGTCTGGATTTTCCGTAGCCTCATGTCCAAGGTGAATGGCTCAAATAGTCCATGTCCAGGGTGAGAAGGGTCATCTGCTTACCAACCTGCATGCCCTCACATCACAATTGCAAAACTGGTCAAAAACGTTGCAATTAAATGTTTTCTCAAATTGTGTAGCCAAACTATTGGTTCCTCCTCTGACAGGGTCAATGCTGTCCTTTGAATGAAACACATTTTGTGCTTAGTGCTTCTTATTTTAGCAATTCCACATTTACTGTAAATGCTACTAAATCTGTAGCAAAACATCATTTTAGATGCACTTCTTTCTCAGTGCGTCACAGACATTTTGCTCAACTGTAGATCACATTAGCCAGAGACAGTAAGTAAAACTGATTATTGTCCAAAAGTTGTAATAATGAATAATGAGTGTTTAACTTTGATTTGTGATGCTTTGAACAAGTCTAAATATAGACTTTTTATTAATGTGAAAAGAAAAGTGGCTGGTGCAGACCATATAGACTTTTTATGATACTTTTAGCCACACATCTGATATTTCATGGGGTGTGATGGGCGAAGATGGGCAGATAAAAGGTTATGCTGTAAATGTTGAGCTTTATGAGAAATGGTTATATGAGTCAGAAAGGATGTAGTCCACAGGGGCAACGAGGAGTAAAATCCACATGTATCTATAAAATCCCCGGTGTAAAAGTGGCCATTTCAGTTTGACGTCAAACATTGATTAATTCTCAAACAGTGTATTTATGAGAAAATGCACAGATAAGAAAATAGAAAAAATAGAAAGATAGACTCTCAGGAGGCCTCATATATAAGCCTTCTTGGTGAGAATGATCCACAGCCTTTTTTCTTTAGCTGTGTATCTAATAACACAGAATCTTTTGTTGTCTGTAAATTGCTTAAAGTTAGAATTTGATAACTGTGACCAATTGAATCACACTTTTTATTTGTTGCTTACGTTGTTACCCTAATATTCAGAAAAGTGTTTTGCATGAGTCCTGTTAATTTTCCATTTGAAGTATGACTCCGAATCAATGAGACTGAGCAGTGCAGGTGCAAAGGTGCGATCCCTGAGCTAGCACCGCTGCGTGAAAGTCAGTGTTCAGCAGGAAAATCTTGCTTGCTGCTACATCTTTGAGTAATCAGTGTAATGGGTAAGCCTGTGTTTATATATAGAGTCGGTTTTGTCTTCTTGTGTCTCATCTCTGTCCTCTTGTCCTAATTCTCTTGTCCTTTGCACTGAAGTCTTGTCTCTTTCTTTTGATCAAGCTAATCTCATCATTATTTATTTTCTGTGATTTTCTGCCTGCAGCCATGTGCCGAGTGTAGACTTTGATCAATTATGGACAATACACTAATGGGCTCTGTCCCTTTATTTCTTGGTTGGACTCCCAGCATGCATTTCTGCTCCACATTTTGCTAGCCTGGCTCCTTCTGTTGTTGCTTGTAAAATATTATGTGTTGCAGACGAGTTTTAAATTATGTAATAGCTTGTATAGCAGTGCAGTTGGCTCGATGTATTTAGATAATAGACTTGTGTAGTGCTCAGAGTCGTGCTTGCAATTAGTGTAATTGTCTCTCGCAGTGGCATGCATCTCAAGTCATCTGTGCAGGGTAAGATCCTGCTAATGGAGAATTAAACAAGATTACATTTTGTAACCTCTAATTAAGGCTGAGGTTAAGAAATACTAACTTTATTAATGCAAACTATACAATGAGCAAGTCATACATTTGTTATGGTAACGGGGTAAATGTATATATATCAAATGTGACCACATTTATAATTATTTTAAATCATTTTATCCTTTGCAAAACAAAAACCCATTCCTGCTGCTGACATCTGAAAGAGCTTTTCTAAATCTGAGCTCATGCTCCATTATTTAAACATGAAAACTCCATTCCAATGTGCTGTATTTTAATAAACTAAAGGACTGTTGCTAATGTCGTGTGCTCCACTGCTCACACGTCATGTCACAAATGTGTAGCAAATCCATGAGGTACAGTTTATGTTTTTAGAAATGTAAACAGAAACTATAACAGGCACATGTATGTGCTTTCTGTATGAACTAATCTGAACATCTGGAGATGCACTGCACTGCACTGCAGCAGCTCTCTGCTCCTGACAAACACTCCAGCGTCAGTGGAGAATGTATCAAATGTAGACCAGGGAGTTAATAAAGTAAACCTTAATGATAAACCTCTATAAATGTTTCTTCCATTGAAGTTTGAACTCTGGAAAAGCTGAAATGACAAATAGTTCTACCCCCAGTGTTGGAAGAAATTAATTACAAAAGTAACTAGTTACTGTAATATACTCTTTTAACTAAGTAGCGTAACTCATTACTTGTAAAAATGTTGGCAATATATTACTACTTAAATTCTAAGTAACTGAAGTTGCTTGCATGTATAATAATTGCGTTAATGTTTTATTGAAAACAACATGTTAGGACCAAAACACCACTGACACTGATTGAGAAGAGTTTGTAAAATACAATGAAAAAAAAAAAAACTAAATAAAAAACAGCATAGTTTCTACAGTTGATCATTCAAAATCCATTTCCAATCTTGATGAGAGCTAGTTATGTTGAAAAACACATTCATGCCTTGCATGTTTTTTGACTGGGATTTTCTTTAAACCATATAAAAAATTGAACAGAATAGATGAATGCATTTGTAAGTACACTAATAAGTATGACATGACTATGATCATTTTGTAGTTTCCAAAAGTAAAGCAGTGTTTATAAATGTCTTACAATGCAAAACCTGAAATAACCTGTTCTTTTATGCCACACAGTTCAGACCAACAGCAAACAAAGAACTGACACTTGTGATTGTGCAGGTATTCAATTTAAAACTTGTCAGAGTCTTGAATTACTGCCGCCGGGGTTATTCTCTGACCAACAAATAGAACAAACCTGTGTTTAGGATTGTAGAGGCGGTGCGGCCGTGTCAAGAGTGACTGTGGTAATATCAAATGGCTCCGGGTCAGATGGAGGGCCTCAATTTTGTCCAAGGCCCCTGGGAGGTCAAGACCGGTCCTGCTCAGTCAACATCTATTCACATCTCGAATTACAGGAGTGAAAACCCAACTACTCCATGCTTTATTGGTCTTCTGGCCTCAAAAACAAACAAACAAAATATTTATATATGTGTGTGTTATCCAGCTTTCTGTAGATTACGTACGCTCAGTTGGATTATTTTATTGAATACATACATTTTAATTGTGCTGTACATCTTCCAACTTCACCAAAAACACTGCTATTCCAGTTTTTGTTTTCACAAAATGCATGTAAAACTTTAAATATTTTGGCTTTAACTGTCTGCTGATAACAGATATCAACCATTACGTTTAGTGTAAGGACTGAAATTGCTTCTTTTTCTTATAAAAACCTTATAAATTTGGTCATATTGTGTTATGTAACTGTTGTTTATAGTACAAGTCACAACTTAACAACTTAGGCCGCAATTTTGCCCTCAGATCTTAGCGGGCAGTCTTAGTTATTCCTCTGTTGGCCACTAGTGCGCTCTCTCCAAGAGCTCCGCTGTGAGTGCAGCAGGTGTGGTGCTCGCCAGATGTGTGGGGTACAATTTCAATTTGTGAACCATTGGCCTATGTGACACGTGAGCATTGCAATAAGATCACAGGCAAAAGTTACTGTAGCAGCAGCTTCAGTTTGGAAAAAACTCTATTAATAAAAATCTATTTGGTAAAAGTTTATTCAAATGACAAACTTTAACAACTTTGTCTAAAAATGTGTCTTTTCTTTTACATAAAGCCTGTTGACTTAATATAAAAAAGAATTAGATGCAGAGTGAACATGAGACAGTGTTAGTGTGAATGCAGCTCTCCCCACGAAACAGATACATGAGATGAAGCCAGGAGAGAGTGGTGCTGCGTGAGCTCCGGTCCCTTTTGGGTCAGAGCGGGCCGCGGCCACGCGCACCAGGCCTCTGGACGTTTCTGACCAGAGGCTGTTGATTTTACGGCGGTGACCACTGAGTGAGCACGAGGAAGCTACACGGAACCGTTTGGCACAGTCTGGACTAGAGCCCCGCTTTACCTGGACCACCGCGCGCATCCAGACACCAGACGGATGGACATAACCCCACGCTCGTTGGTTCAGGGGCTGCAGACGTGGTCACGCACTAAGGACCCTCCGCGCGCATCACACCGGGACCGGGAGCCTGGTTACCGGCAGTTGTCTCATTCAAAAGGATTATAACTTGGACACGCCGCTGCTTTTTTTAATAAACTTTTCACGCACGGATCAAGATTCTCAGGTAAGTCTTATCACAAGCATCAGATCATTTTATTATAACTTTAGGTCAACAAAACAGAATATTGTTAAAGGAAAAACATAAACTTATTGAAGCCAAGTCTGACTAAAGTGAATTCATTTTATTTTACAAATATTTTGCCTAATTCAATAACGGCATTTAACGTGCCTTTTTCAAACACAGTAACAGAATTATTATTGAATTAGGCAATGATAATTCAGTTATTATTGTGTGAAGACTTACCTGAGAATCTTGATCCGTGCGTGAAAAGTTTATTAAAAAAAAAGCAGCTGCGTGTCCTTGTTATAATCCTTGTGAATGAGACAACTGCCGGTAACCAGGCTCCTGGTCCCGGTGTGATGCGCGCGGAGGGTCCTTAGTGCGTGACCGCGTCTGCAACCCCTGAACAAACGAGCGCGGGGTTGTGTATATCGGTCTGGTGTCTGGATGCGCGCGGTGGTCCAGGTAAAGCACAGCGCGGGGCTCTAGTCCAGACTGTGCCAAACGGTTCCGTGTAGCTTCCTGTGCTCACTCACAGTGGTCACCGCCGTAAAATTGACAGCCTCTGGTCAGAAACGTCCAGAGGCCTGGTGCGCGTGGCCGCGGCCCGCTCTGACCCAAAAGGGACCGGAGCTCACGCAGCACCGCTCTGTATCTGTTTTGTGGGGAGAGCTGCATTCACAATTTCACACTAACACTGTCTCATGTTCACTCTGCATCTAATTCTTTTTTATATTAAGTCAACAAGCTTTATGTAAAAGAAAAGACAAATTTTTAGACAAAGTTGTTAAAGTTTGTCATTTGAATAAACTTTTACCAAATAGATTTTTATTAGGAGAGTTTTTTCCAAACTGAAACTGCTGCTACAGTAACTTTTGCCTGTGATCTTATTGTAATGCTCACGTGTCACATAGGCCAGTGGTTCACAAATTGAAATTGTACCCCACACATCTGGCGAGCACCACACCTGCTGCACTCACAGCGTAGTTCTAGGAGAGAGCGCACTAGTGGCCAACAGAGGAATAACTAAGACTGCCCGCTAAGATCTGAGGGCAAAATCGCGGCCTGTATCTGAATAAAATGCCCAATAATATGAAATGTTCTGGATCAACACCACGCTTTAAAATAGTCTCATTATGTCCAATTAAAGGCACAACCATGATATTGACTGGACCAATACCTGATCCTGCAAATGTCTGGATCGAAACCGATATCCGATCCCAGTATCGGATCAGTGTATCCCTACTTATTTGAAACAAAATAGAAATATAAAGTCTGATTTCACACATTTTTATTAGCTTAGCTTAAAACAGTAAAGGTACATATGTGCTATACAAAAGTCATTTTTTTTTACCAAACTTCACATTCTATATTTACTAAAACTTGTAGATTTTAGTGTCATTTTCACAATAGGATCCCAAATATAACCTTCTGTGGTCACCTTGAGTCATATGTATAAAAAACAGACAGACCCAGAGAAAAATATATTATTTACAGCACACATCTAACAATAATGTCCCCTTTTGTCCAAATGTATTCAATCTGTCTGTTTCTAAAATAGTTTAAATGTATTTATTCAATATCCGATATAAAGGTCACAAATCCTGTCCAGTCCTTATTTGTTCGTGCAGTTTGTGCATTAACTTTTTTGTAATGTCCATGGCAGGAGTCCTGTGAACCGAGAATACATCTGAAGCATATATAGAATAGAATAAAGAATAGTGGTGTTGTGTTTCAATTCAGGAGGATAAGAACAGCGATTATATTATTAAATAGAGTGGGTAACCTGCAAGTACTGTTTTCTTCCTATTTTGCCAGTTTAAATCTTTCCATACACATATTTAAAATACAATATTGTTAGTATTTCCGTTTAATGTGTTGTGTGTCTTTACATTGTGTACTTTCAGCTTCAAAAACAGTTTCATGTAATCTTTTCCTTTGCGTAGTTCTGAGCCTTCTTCCTCCTGCGTCTTCGTACATTTACAAAACAGAGTGTGCCACTGTGCCTGCATACGTAATGTTTTCCATTTCAGCTCTTCTGTGTTGTGCTATTATATCAGCTACAGAGAGGCAGCGTCTGGCATCTGAAGGTTTGACAAAGAAGGGAGTTTCATGGCTCGCTGCCTTCACAAAATCATCCTTTGCTCTTCATTTCCCCCAGCATTTCTTCTCAGCTTTTAGATCAGATATTTGAAGCTTAGAAGGGGATTTGAGGTGAAAGAGCTGACATTGATGGGGATGGCTTTTGCAGCAAATTAGCAATTTTTTTAAAGAAAGACTCCTACTAAATCAGCCTTAAAATGATCACAAAACTTTGAGGTTTTTGTGAAAGTCTAAGCCATGAAGAACAAAAAGACCTCTGGTGCATGACTTATAATAATTTTTACTCAAATTACTGCTCTCGAAAGTTGATAAGATAAGTAGACTAAAACTGCTTCCTTTGTGTCTTGCAGAGATTTCGGGTAACTCAGAGGACATCCCGCTGGTGCGCTGGAGGCAGCAGTGGTTGGAGAATGGTACTTTACTGTTTCACATTCACCACCAGGACGGAAGTGTGAGCCTGCCTGAACCCACCGAAGACCCAGCCAACGATTCAGCCAAAGAGGAGATACGCATTCTGCACATCTCTGTCATGGTAACTTTAGATAATCAAGTATTCTTGCCTTATTTTATATCCAGTTGTGATTTTGAAATGCAAACGTTTTTTTACACTAGCTCAAGGCTGCCATCGAGGACATTAACATATTTGTATCATTGTTGGACAACTTCAGTGACGTCAATATGAACCTTCTTTTTACAGTCTCAAAATAAGTTGCAGAATTCATTTTATTGTTTATTCGTAGAATTTTGATCACTGCACAAACATTTGTGTTAGCGCTGATAGAATTTAGGTAAATGGTAATTAAAATAGCTTGGAACAAATTGTAGGGACTATGAGCAATAGTATCACAATACTGCTGACATAATGTATATTCAAAGGATTCAAAATGTATTCAAGAAGGTTGTCTTTGACGTGTTTAAGAAATGCATTCATACATGATCTAAATCATTAAAAGGTTAATAAATAGGTAAAAATAGCAAATTGCTATCTCTTGTTTAAAAGTACAAGAACAGTGGGAAGAAAAGAGTTTTTAATAAATATTTTTCCAAGCCATCGGTACCTTATATCGTTGCCCTGATGGGAGGAGTTCAAAAGCATAGTTCAAAGGATGGGAAGGATCAGCTATGATGGTATGAGCGTTCCTTTCAGTTGCTTGACTGTGAAGTTGTGTGAGGGTGGCCTGGGTTTTTCCTGTTCTTTTGTTTGCTTGCTTAATGATTCTGGAGAGTTTGTTTTGGGGTTTTTGGGATCCTTGTTTAGATGTTAGTATAAAGTGAAATCTCATCATGTTGCTGTTTAACTAATACAAATGCAGTTTTTAGCAAGAGTCCAATGAAACACTAAAAATTAAATTCAATTTGATCAGGTTTGCTACAGAATTACAATAAAACACATATGGTCATATTTAAGCAAAAGTACATTCTGTTAAAGGAACACCACTGAAGTTATGTATAACTTATAAAAGGAGCCCTGAATTCTTCTTTATAAAATCAATAAAAACCTTTTATGCAGTCCTAATGCTGCATACAGCTACTTCTACCTATACTAACTCCAGGTTCTTTGTTTGAAATAAGGACTCTTGTATGCCTGGATTCTTGTATATAAATAGTACAAAGAGACATCAGTTCATATTTCTAGGTTATAGTTTAAAGTCTTGTTATTAGATTGCCTTTCAAATGAACAACCCCAGGGTTAACATTATGTTTTTTTTGCTTTGTTTATTTGCAGTTTGTACCTAAAACAAAAACAACAAAAAATTAAATGCAGTGCATAAAGTTCAACAAACACAAGGCCCTCATCAAATTCAACAATGTGAACAGATCCTATTGACTGTCAGAGATGGTTCCTCAGCAGTATTCCTCCAGTGTCTGTACATAGAACACCATTGTTTTTTTATTCATTGCATAGCAGATTTGCCCTTGCTGTAGGTCACCACATCCAACCTAAAGCTCGTGCACAGCCTGCTGACCGTCTCTCTCTGGCTGATCCACAGTGCTCTCATATGGAGAGTGCATGGTGTGCACTTTAGCCTGCTGTTCTGTAGCGCGCCGCAGGCCACAGACACGCCTGGCATCAAGTGTGGATGTAATACAAGTGTGAAAGCATGGAGGCAGCCAAGCCAAGGTCCAGCAATTTACTCCAGTCTCACAACCCAAGCACATCTTTAACTTTTTCACATTTTTCTGCAGATATGACACTACAGAATAACAATTTGTGTTTGGAGCACACATTAATACAGCTGCAGACCTGGTTGCAGGATGTAGATTTTTCATGCCTGTACTGTATCAAACCTTATCTGCTATGTCGGCAGGAGTAGGAAATGAATCCTTAGATCTGGCTGCTTCCCTCTCTTGCCTGAGGAAATGTATATTTATTAGATCTTAGATATGCCACACCTTCCACCAATGCCCTTTTCCCCAGCCCAAAGACATTACAATCTGTGTGTGATGGATGGTGTGTATGTTCAGACATTGAGAGCACATTATGGCTGCATATACGAATGATTAGTCAGCTCTGGCAGACTCTTTGTGCCAGGAGCTACATCTGCTGAGTGGAGGCACGAACACATTCTGAATGTCAACCACCTTCAGCCCTGAATAATGACAAATAACTGACCTTGAATACCCTCCACATCATTTGCATGCAGAACTGCATCCAGTGGTTCCACGACCGACTGAATTTTTAACTACTTATGAGCGAGCTAATGCACCTATTCTGCCTATTAAGTATATCATTTCCATTTGTTTAAGACATTTTTACTTCTGAGGAGCAGGTTCTATGTTAATTGTTTCAGTTCTTGGAATTTTACTAGGTTAGTCATGCTTTGAATTTTGATTTTAGTACGAGTAGTGGTGCAGTTTCGTATGCAGTTCCTATAGTATCTGTGAAAAAGATAACTAAGAAACAAATACTACATAAACATTAAATTAATGGTTTGTGTTTCTCACTGTGGACACCCAATTTATGGAGTAAGTCCTTCTATCAATCTTTTGTAAAATTCTAGACTTTTTTTAGGCCCCGTTTGAAATTATATTAGAAAATACCACTATTTTTACAAAACAGTATTGGTATGGATTGAGATAAAAATTTAAATGACTGCCCTAAAGCGTGCCACTCTATCTGCATTTCACATCCCATCAACCCCAACCCTGTGTCTTTGAGCCAGTTGTTCACCATGAGGAAGTGCAGTGAAAGACCCTGTATTTCTTTCCTTTTTGTGGAGGTGCTTGTGGAGACGGATTAGCATGCAGATATGAGCAGACCGTGACAACAGATGGAAGTGCTGTTGCCGCTGTGCTGCCCTGGGCCCACTGCAGCCTTCCCACCCGGCTGGAGAGCTCGACCCATAAATCTGAGTCTGAACACGACTGTGAAGGAGACTTTACGCTCTTTTGAGCTCACAGACCACCAGCACCACAGACCAACATGCTCCATTTGTGTCCAGAGAGATAGAGGGGCCTCTAAACAGTCTGCACAGGCTTCTGTTTGGAATACACAGCTAGTTGTCACAACGCTTCTATACCCGGGATAAACAAGGCTCCTCTCAGACCAAAGATAGAATTATTTTTATTGTTGTGTTGTGCTTGCACACTACACACGCATGAACTGTAACTATGCACATTTAGCAAACAGTATGCTTTGTTTACTCTCTACATGGCTGTGTTTATTTAGGACAATAATCTAGACTTTGTTAACAAAGTCATTCATGTTTTACACATGTTTTTTAGAATCCAGGTGAGTGTGCCAGTTACCTGCCTCAGTTGGCCGTCTGGCAGCTGCCCACCACAGAACTGTTTATAATGGATGGACTGAGACTCCTGCATTTTTCGGCTTGAAGTGCAGCCAATTGCATTGAGGGCTTAAGCCTTGGGGGGAGCCAGGCTCACTGAAGTGTACTGGGTTCTGAGCCAGGGAAGGAGATTTCTTTCAACACTCGCCTGAATTCAGTCTAACATTTGAAACAACTTCTACACTTTCTTTGCGCAGAATAACTGATTGTGTGTGCATTGAATGGCATTGTTTTGGCCGCGGTCAGCAGGTAGTCCGAGGTTTCCCGTGTGGTGTTCAAAGACCCTCTCTGTGCCTCAGATCCAACAAGGTGACCAGTGTGTCCTCCACTGGCTGCCACAGTTCATCCATAATAGATGAGTCACCTTGTGTCTGCTGCTCTGACACCAGGTGAGACAGTGGCACTTCAAACATCCTCCACCACTGAGGCCTGGAGAGATGGAGCTACAAAACAACAGTCTGCGTTCACATTTACCATCTTATCTCCTTTGTACTGATAGGCCGCTTAGCTCCAGAGAATCACCTTTTAATTTCCACATTTTAATCATCTGCTGTTTCGCCACAAGGCCTCGATGGATCAATTCTATCATTGCAAAGTACCAAGTCAATTATATTTTATTATAACTTTAACAATATGGGCCTATTGGTTGTATTTGATGTTGTGTCCCCAGCGCGCACGTTTGAGTTTTGTTGTTTCCATAGAGGCTATAATGCAACTTTTTAATTTGTGCAGGCATCATAGTGAAACCCTCAACATAATAAAAGGCTGTAAAATAAACAATTAGATTTTTTTTTGTGTGAACTCGGTGAAGTTGAATTCAGCAGTTCTGGATCAGGCTTTGTTGATGCAGACTTTTGGCGCTGTGAATACTTTTGATTCATCTCAGCTGTTTGTTTAGTGTGAAAATCTCTGCCTGTGCCCGTTCAAGCCAATAGGTGCGGAACAGTCAGGTCTGTCAGGGCATATGGCACACCAGCAATGATAAGAGATATTAGGCTACACTGAGACCTACCATTTTATTCATTCTTTTTTTTCTCTTCTGATTGTAATATAATATCCACTTATATGTAGATACTTTTTTTAGATACAATTCTAAACTCACCATATAAAAACTGCTTAAAAAGACACACTAGTACTACTCTTAGTTTTCTCCTTTTCTTCTTCCTTTTCTCTCTCTCAAGTGTTTATTGCGAGGATGATATGGCGACACAGTCCAGCACGTTGCATATTGACATTCAGGTGGTGACCCTCCTAAAACCTGTCTTGATAGCATTGATCGTATAAACCTTCAATCAATGCGGCTTGGAGCACTTGTAAAGGCGCGGGCCGGCTGCTCTCTGGGCACCGCACACTGCCATGTTTTTGAAAGGCCTGCTGAGCGAGACCAAACAATGCAACGCTTCCCTGTAGACTCTGAGGAGGGCATGCGGCCACAACGTCTGGCCTCTTTGTAGTCCTTGTGAGTCCCTGATGCAAAACAAAGAAGGGCTGATGCCAGAATGAGACTAAAACACAACAGAATAATCCTGTTTTGTAACCTGGCAAAAGCTGGATTGATGTTTTAATGACATACTAGCAGAACAGGGCTAATGTTCCACCTTTCCACCTAAAACAGTCACAAATGAGCTGGGTGGATTACTTGTTTAATATAGATTTGTTTTGCTTTTTAGGGCGTATTGAATTAGATTATCATTTAACAGTGTATTCTCACTTAACAATAGACACAGTGTCCTTAACCCTTACATTATTTACATTATTACATTGCATTACAACATTATGACTGATACTCCTTTAATTAACATTTCAAATAATTCATTAATTAATGTGTTAAATATATTTAATTTTGAAGCAATTCCTTTGAATAAACACTACTGTTTTTCTCAGCAAATTTTAGGTGAGATTAAAAATAGATTAATTAGATTAATTAATTACAGATCATATTATTTAATCTCTTAAATTTTTTTAATCGCTGGACAGCACTACTCCAACTATTTTTGGCTATGCTTGTCTTTGCATTTAAAATTATTACGGGTGGAATACGCTATTAAAACATTTTTACTGGGCACCAGACTGGGTTTGAGTGAGCACACATGAGAATAAGCCAGTGCCTCTATAAAGTTGACCTGCACAGAGGCTGAAATGTTACAAGTTCTTTTGTTGTGGCTTTCCAAAGGCCACTCCTGGTGCCAGCTCCAATAAACTTCTGTTGCGAAAAGAACATTGGGCTCTTAAATAATAAATATCAAAATAAAAGTATATACTGTATATATATATATATATATATATATATATATATAAATTAGGGCTGGGCAAGTTAACGCGTTATCGCGGCGTTAACGCAGCATGTGCTTAATCACGATTAAATATTTTGTCGGCGTTAACGCAGGTCACGTGATTCGGCCAAAAAGCATGAATGAAAGGGCCCGCACTGCTGCCGCTGCACCCTTTTTCTCCTCTTCGCTCTCATAAACAGTCCACAAACAGAGGATCTGCTCAGTTGCTGCTAGCGCTTTAAATACAAGGAAGTGAGCTCTGCTGTACAGACACCGGGACAGAGACGAGTCTGAGCTTCATCTGAGTATTTAAATCATCCAAAAAGACCCAAGAACCACGGAGCTACGTGTTGTTAAAGACATCAAACCGTTAACACCTCATTAAATATGCTCACGGAGATTCAGCGCTCGATCAGCGGCGATGCGCAAACTTTTACGCACGTGTTTGTCAGGTTTACTTTGAAAACGTTAAAAACGGCCTTGTTTCACTCCCCAGTGTATTTAGTGACCACTGAGCTGGTTTTAACCAGGACTAATCCAGAACTGGACCAGGTTTTCATCAGGACTGAAAATGTTAGTTACTTATGTAACTATAGTTCTATGAGTAGCTAAAATTATGTATCTAAGCCAAAATACCGCAAAATTTGCAGGATTGTACACTCTACAAAATGAAGAACCTTAAATATACTTTAAAAAATCATCTTTTGTAGAAAAAATAGGTTGAAATAGCTATTTATTGAACTTTGTGTGTAAAGTGCGCTTAATCGCGATTAATCGCAGCTCAACCATGCGATAATCGCGATTAAAATTTTAATCACTGCCCAGCTCTAATATATATTATTATATATATTATATATATTTTATTATATTTTTTATATTATATATATATACACACACACACACACCCCCACACACACCAATTTAAATGAAGCATATGGAAACAATGACGTTAAAGTATGTCTGTAATTAATTCATTTCAATTAATGCACTAATTTGAAATCCCCTAATAAATATATATATGAGGCTTACAGTGGGAGTGAATTAAATCAGCTTGTGCAGCCTATAGCGCATGTTTGGTTCTAGATATGTCATTTCCTGAATATTTGCCGTGCAGCTCACTTTCATTCGCTGCCAATAAATGAATTAGTCGCACCTGAACAAGTATCAAAATGAGTTTTGGTTTTGTGCAGATGAGTCTGTGCAAATGAAAAATGCTGCTGCGATGAAACATTGGTGCCAGATTGTGCTAGGGCCTGATTATAGTCCAAATGACATTGTAGTTTTCCAATTTCCGCACAATTTGTAAAACAAAGACAAACTGGTTTGTTATTTTAACAGTAAATATACTTTGCAGTTTTATGCTTGTTCTTTAACCTTTAAAATTATGCTACAGTTGTTTGATCCATTTTGAAAATAAGCCCAGGTCAGCAGAAGCTACACATTAATATTAAACATTTGTTTATTGTGTCAGAACTGGTTCTGCTTTTAGTTTGATTTCTGCGATTTGCACGCTGCACTTATGGATACAGTTTAAAGTCAGCAGAAATCTGTGGGAGTACCTCCCTTTGCTACAAGGATCATTATTTCTTTCCCTTTGGAGGTAACCTTCAGCTTCCTGGTGCAAAGGGGCACAGCAGATGTGGGAGGGTCCTCTGGGTTGAGTCTTTGTGTGTGTGGACACTGCTCTGTTAACTGCTTTATTCATTACAGAAGGGACACTCCATCTCACCCTGTCAGGAGTTTAACCCCAGCAGAACCTTAACGGCAGAACGGCCAATAGCTCGGTCACCTGGCGCACGTGCATGTGCCAATGTTAATACTTCATATGTCCAGCAGCTCTGAGCAACTGTAGCAGTGACATGGTCACACGTAAGGCAAGGTGAAAGAAAAATAAAAAACACAATACAAAACAGCATTATTACATTACAAATACAAATAATCATTATAGAATTAACTTTAAAGAAAAAAGAGTAGATTATACTTGTCTGTCATATGCACAGTCCAATAGAAATGTTTTAGGCCTAGATTTGAACACTGTAACAGTGGAGCCTTGTCTTACATCATCAGGAAAACTATAAAAGTGCATAAAACACTGATTCCTCATGTTTAGTCCTGACACTGGGCACCAGCAGGAGGCCGGTCCCTGAGGTCCTCAGAGTCTGAGATAGTTCTGACTGTAACATGTCAGAGATGTAATTTAGTGCTAGGCTATGGAGAGACCTAAGCACAAGGAGAAAAGTCTATTCTCTGAGCCACAGGATTTTTTAAAGCCCACTCTTAAACTTTTCATCATCAATAGATTTTGTGTATATTCACAAAATACATAGCCTCCTGTACTGTAAATTCTGGATGAGCCTCTTCCTGCTTGTATCCATAACAACAGCTTTGATGATTTTTTTCTCTACATTTTGACTTATAATGCACATTTTCAGGGTCTTCACAACAACACTGTTTAGCAATAGCAGCAATGCATGTCTAGGAGTGAATTCATCTCTGTCACATCAATAAAAAATAAACAGATAAAGAGTCCTCACTGTGTGTATCCATATTGCAGAACAGACTAGTACGACATTTAAATTGTGGTTATGTTCAAAATGACCAGTGAGTGGACCATTCAAGTACATTCTTAAACACAATTATGCTCTCATGTCACATTAGGCCTTGGGTTAAATTATTATAAATTGAATGCAATCATTGTAACCATTTCTACCATTAATTTTCATTTCGTGCAATGAGGTTATGACATTCACATTTGTACAGCATCAGAATGACCACTGAGCCATACATCATGCATTATAGCTCCTTACAAAGTGCAGTTTTGTCTATAGGTTCTGTTCACGTGCCATCACAACATTAGGTCAACTATATTTAATACAGATGGAGGGCAGTTACAAGTAGTTTTTGCTAAATACTTTTTCTATGGTAGTCCAAAATGTTACTGGCCTATTTAAAATAATGCCCAAGGACCAGATCAAGCCTACCAGACCATCTGATCCAACCCACTGTCTTCCAAATAATATATAAATAATGAAAAAATATATTTCTCTTGTTTACCGGTGTAATCCTAGTTCAGTTTTGGGTTAGCACTAGCTTAAACCTGGTCAAGCCCTTGTTTTATTTTGCTGTATTTTTGTGAGAGGCCAAATTGAACTGATGTGAGGCCTCCCTGTGCACTTTTACATTCCTGAGATCACATTCCTTAGAAAAAATGTGGCTAAATACAACTGAATAGCTCTGGGCTAGTCACTATAATCTCCTGAATGAATTTGTGAAATGACCTTTTAGATATTTCATGGTAAAATACAATGTCATAATTATGAAAAACCTATGACATCATCTTATTCTATCATGATTGCAAATATTGAGTACTTAAGGACTATAGAAGACACATTATACACATTTTCTCAGTCAACTCCATGTTTATCTTTTGAATGATTATTGTTTGAAAATATGTTTTTTTTTTTTTACTTCTTACTTGGCGATGATTATGTAGTTTTTAATAACTGCAAGCATGGAAAGTGATTTTTGTAGCAGAGACCTTCTTCAAAGTCTGTTACTGGCATAACTCAGTATCTTTTCAGTCATACATATTACATTTTTATATGTGCAGCCAAACATCCTTTTCCTGGTTTTAGTGTAATCTTTTTTCCTGTGCTGTAAAACCCCTGATAGTTTAAGTGACAGATTGATCGCTGCTCTCTAAAACATACCCGCTGTGATATCGTGATAATATCCATGCCTTCCTCTTTCATTCAAGACTGCGCTGCCATTAGAGCATCATGGCCGCCCATTTATAAGTGGATTACAGAGCCGCAGCACTGGCACGCTCCCCTGTGTGGTTTGGTTTTATTGGCTTTATGATATGACACAGTCCACTTAGGCTGCACTTTGATTGGCCTAATGCCGGACGTTAAACAGCTCTCTTTCCATAGCGTCTGGGTTAGCCGCCTGAATGAACGGTCGCTAATGGACGGGGATGGCGTTGGATTACATTTGTCACCGGCTCAGATTTGAGACACATTTAAAGGGTCTGACATGTGACATTTCAGGCCAGAAAGCAAACAGATGGCGTTTTGGAAAATCAATGTTAGTTATTCATACTTTTATGACAGGTTACAAAATAAATCCTCTGTCTTGAGGATTTTTTTTTTTTTTTTGTGATAAAAATGTGGGTATAAAGGTTTAATGGTCAATAAAGGAAATTTATGGAGCTCAACAACTGTTACCATGGAAATCTGTCTGTTTGGATGCATTTGCCAAAGCAATATTTAGACCTATTTTAGACAACTGCTGTATCACTCTAGTCAATATACTGTATCTCAGAGGTTCTCAAACTTTTCAGCACTGAGGCACCCTAAGCATTCTTTCCCTAAACCCAGGCACCCCTTACATTTTTACATATATTTACTTTAAATAGGGTGTTTTTTACCTTTCTAAAATGTGCACAGCTTATTTAGATTTCATTGAAATTCGCAATAAAAACCTCCACCAAACACCACAGGAATTTGTTTTTATTAAATACAATGTAATTTCTGTATTCTGAAATATTTTGTATGATTTTTTTCCTAATGCATAATTTAATTTTATTAATATTGAAAAGGTATAAAGCATTTTTTAAAATCATTTTAAAATCAAAGCTCTCATGGGGTCCCAATCTAGGCCCGCCCTGTAAACCAGCGTTCAGAAGCTTCATTGTGACGAGACTGTCCTGCGTGATCAGAGCGGAGAAAACGCCCACAAACTTTTGTTAACTTTTGTTTCTAATCTCGTATGTTTTATTTCACTATTTGTTTCGGACATTTTCTCCGCAGATATAAGGCAGATTTGTACAAATGAAGCACCTATACGAAGCTCTGGTTTCGTAGAATATCGCTGGGTGTGGCCTTAAACACAATCTGCTGCTAATAAGCTCTGATATGACACAGACACACGCAGCCTCTCTAAAGTGAGGATGGGAGAGAGGAAAAAAGAAAAGCTGTCAGAACGCAAATGTTTCTGAGTGAGGCAAAGAGTGCGCTCTGGGTGTTTGCAACTGCTGGTCTATTCGAAAACGTTTATTTGAAAAATTCTATCAGACTCAACAATTTTCCGCGGCACCCCTAGACTGACGTCACGGCACCCCAGGGTGCCGCGGCACCCCATTTGAGAACCTCTGCTGTATCTAACACTAGAGTAGTGTAGTGTAGTGTAAAATATGTTTTGTGTGAGACCTATTCATCTCATTCCACCCCACTGACTTTTCTGGACAGCACACTTCCTGTTTAGCTCACTTAAGGCAGCCAACATGTGAGCCTGTCTGTCTTGCGGGGCGATCTTAAACAGATATAGTGTTAGTTAAAAGAAACACTGTGACTGAATTATACAGCATACTTCTTTTTTAACCACGCTTTAGTACGCTGCCATAAAACTGGACAGGGCAGAATAAGGTGAATAGTGTTTTTTTTTTTTTTCATTACCTTCTTGTTCAGAGCTGTACTGATAAACCCCGCCTCTTCATTGTAAAAGGTAGAGCAGCAGGTTTTGGCTTACTTGGTTTTATTTTCAAACAGAAATCATACATTAAGCATTTAATCAATTAATTGTGTTTAGACCAAAATATTACCAAATATTACCAAAATATAAAACCAAGATGTTATGATTTATCACAACCTTTGGGTCAAAGAGCAAACAATAATTGTTATTTCCTTGTCTTGTTGACTTTGAAACTATTGAAAGACACATTTCCCAAACAGACAGAGACTGCTGTCCCCACTGAGTGAATGCACATTTACACTATAATTGGCCTTTATCATGGTTCTGCTTTGTGCCCTTGACTAAGCAGATGAAGCAAATAAGCTATGCAAATACGCCTTTATTTTCTGTTAATTTAAATTAACATGAGCATATGAAAACCCCATTTCTATTCACTCACTCTGAGAAGGGATTTTGTATGTAAATCAATGATTGTAATCCATTTCTCATTTCATCTTCTTTGCTTATCAGCCCATAACTTTGACTGAAAAGACTGCGTCTTTTTCGTTCTTTTTCTCTTCCATTTAGAAATCTTCTGTTGTGAATGAGCAATTGCGCCTTTTATCGCTTTGTAACAATTTGCTTTTTTTCTTGGGGATAACTTATTCTGTGCTGCACTGATAGGAGAGGGGAATAGGGGTGAAATTGTGTTATTGTCAGTTGAAGTGCAGAGCAGACACACAGAGGTGCACCTGGCTGGAGGCAGCGCATGACTTTTGTTCTAATTTTACGGAAACATGTAATTTTGTCATCCACATTACATTGGGACATGGTTCTGAAATGCTTTTAACATTACATTTATTCTGATGTGAAATCAATTACTTCATTTTTAAGGGTTTGATTTGTACTTGTTGATGCTATGCCTGAGCTTTTCAATGATATGTGTTTGGTAAGTAATACAAGCGTTTTCTCATCGTTAGGTTACTCGAAGTTGTATTTGGGTTCATGCATATTTAAGTAATATTGTATTGTTCTGCAGGTGTGGATACAGTGCTCAAAAAATCTCTGTATACCACCTTTACATTAAATTAGCTTTTTTTTTGTCTCCTTACAGGAGAAATGTTTCTTGGACATCAGGGTGCACAACACAACAGCTAACACAAAAACAGTTCATACATTGTTTTTTACCTTGAAAGCCATACATCTCAGTCCCAAAACTCGTACCACAGACGTAGTACTGTTGTACACACCTTTGGCAGGTCAATAAAAACTACATAATTGAACCACATACTCAGATGGACAGTGTATGCCATAAGATCACTGAATGTGTCGTTTTAGCCTGTGTAATATAAAAATAAACTTGTACATGTCAAATCCATCATGAGGTGACAGCCAATTGCAAAATGAATGTTGTTTAATGGATAAATGCAAGATGGAGACACTTAATTTTCTGGACAAGTGAAAGAACCAGAAAAGCTTTTGCAAGTTTATAATGACTCAAAGGGACAACACAAGCTAGAGCATCGCCACTATAATTTAGTGTCTTAAAAAAGGAATTTATTGCACATCCTTTGGAAATCCTTACTCTTTCTTTGTCTTGTTCAATTTCCTGTGAGTCACAAATTTAAATGATGATGTGAAACACAACTTATTACAACAAATCTGTCTTTTGCACAAGCGATATTTGCTGATATTCAAGCTGACAAAGCCTGCCTGTCTCCTGCATCTCTCCACTGTTGTGTGTCTTTGCCTGCCTGTCATATTGAGCCACGTGTTCTGGGACAGACTGTCAGATTCTCACTCTCTTTTGGTCTTTTTGTGTCCTTGTTGTCCTCTGGCAGCCAAAGTGTGCGACCCACATCTGTCTGTTCTCCACAGCCGCCAGTGTTTAGACCTCCAACACCGCAAACTGACACATTAATACTTCAAATGACAGAGGAATGAAGGAAATTAAAGTGGCTATGTGACCTAACCCAGTCAACCATAATACAAATCGCACCAGATATAGGAAATTGATTTTAACTTGTTTGAACAGACTAGGTTTAAATTATTAAGATTTGTCAGCACCTTCTTTATAATTATTGCCAAAAAAGATCCCAAACTTATTACATGTTCAGTATTATGTTTGTTTGTTTGTTTGTTTGTTTGTTTGTATAATTGTATTTTGCTTCATTCAAACTACTACTTTGATGATCACTGTTTAGAAAGTCTTGTATCCTTCGAGCATCAAAAAGAGTCAAAAATCAGTTTTGAATTGATGTTGTAGCTTGGAGTCTGACAACATTAGTGTTGTTTGTAAGACCATATATCATCTCCAGATTCCTGAACTACTAAATTAGCCAAGATAGACTAACCAGTTCCTATACAATGCCCTTTGTAGCCAGTAGACAATGCAGAATTCACCTGTAAACACACATATTGTTGAAAATGTGGAAACATATAGCTAAAAGAACAGGTTTTCTTTTCGGTATTTAGCGCCACAACTAAATTACAAAAAACATTAATTTATTTAGGGATCTTTTTGGTCAAAAAGTGACACCATATGCCTTCTGCTCAGACACTGTGTGGGAGTATTATTTTTTGTGAAGCAAGACACCTAACCAATTTTGATAATTCATCATCATTATTTGCCAATATGTTCAGAGTGAAATAGGCTACACAGTCAATGGCATTAAACTAAGTCCTCAACAAAGAAACAGGCAAATTGACAAGTTAGCTTTTGAATAATAATTGTTCTCTTTTTAACAGACCAAATAGTATTATTTGTTTTATTATGACATGGGCTAATATTTTTGCATGCCATATTCTTCCTCGTCAAGCTGTGGGAAAAGTTCCTTTTTTTCCTTTAAACCTTGTTAACTATTTTGTCAAGTTTGCCTCTCCTCAACAAGGATAGTTACTTTTAATTATTCACCACACAAAAATGACTTGGTTAAATGTTCAATTTGGTTGCAATGAAGTCTTAATTTTTGTTTTTAAGGCTATTAAAAAGTCTTAAAATGGTATTAGCTTTGCTTCAGACTCCCTGCATATACCATGTTTAAAGAATTAATAACAGTGGTATTGTTTTTCTCTATAAAACAATGCACACTGTTCTAAATGGTGGTACTTTTCATCATGGATCACTGTGATTTCTTTCATTCGGCACAATTATTTTGCTGAATTATTACAGCTTTAGTCACTGCAAGTTCAAACTCCTGAAAGTGAAGTAGTGCAGACTTCATTAGAGATAGAAATGTGTGGAGTTGAAAAGCTGAAAGTTTTAATGGCCGACCCCTGAAGGTGAACTGACTGCGCTGGATAGAGTTACATGAGAGCTGCAGTTAAAACTGTGTGGGTGTTATGGCTAAATTGCATTTCTAACCTGTCTTTTATTTTATTTTTACTCTTGGCACCTCGACAGAGACTTTGATCCATTAGACTTTACATAGTTTTGTGCTCACCCACTTACAGTCTTTGAAAGGACAAAGATTATGCATTATCTGTAGTGAAGTTGTTATCTAAAAATGCTCTTAAAACATTTACTTGGCATCTCGTGTTTTGAAACTCAAAATGTTTACAAAGTCTCTACGACTTAAAAGTGCACTGTGTAACTTTCTGGTGGTGAAAAATCTACACAATTGCAAAGAAATAGAAAGTTAAAACCATACTTTGAAACACTAGTGATAATTATGTGCCATATTATATGTCGTAATGGGAAAAAGTGCCAAGCCTGTTTTTTAACTGAATGGTACACTGTGCATCTTTAAATACTCACAATGGGAGTTGAGTCCCATCTACTGTCTGCAGATGGACTTACATTGTGTTTGCTAGTCTTTGATACATTAATACAAGTAAAGCACACAATTTGATGACAAAATGGCTTAGTATGAGTTTGTTGGTGATGATGCATGGACTTAAAACATCACAGAGAATATAGTATAACCAGAAGTAGGTAGAGTAGCCAAAAATTGCACTCATGTAAAAATAAAGAAGTGCTTGATGAAGTCACTAAAGTAAGAGTAAAAACATATTTGTAGATGTGAACTAAACGTAGCTGAATACTATCCAGCTCTGAATAAAAAAACAGCAAAACTACAAGATTTACTCACTGTTTCTCTCTCCTCACTGTTGTTTGTCTCTTGTCTCCTCAGGGTGGGATGATCGCCCTTCTGCTCTCCGTGCTGTGCCTTGTCCTCATCCTTTACACCAGGAGGCGCTGGTGCAAACGCCGTCGTATCCCGCAGCCACAGAAGAGCGCAAGTGCAGAGGCGGCTAATGAGATCCACTACATCCCCTCAGTGCTGATGGGAGGACAGGCCCGCGAGAGCCTCAGGAACTCCAGGGGAC
The DNA here is from genome assembly GCA_038363315.1 of Mugilogobius chulae. Classification (NCBI taxonomy): domain Eukaryota; kingdom Metazoa; phylum Chordata; class Actinopteri; order Gobiiformes; family Gobiidae; genus Mugilogobius; species Mugilogobius chulae. Next base: position 34,366,983 of record CM076395.1, on the reverse strand, counting down.
AGGGGCCTAATTCCAGCGGGACCCTCAGCATCAGAGAGACGCCCATACTGGATGGGTACAAGTAGGCTTCAACACACACACTGAGAAGCACCATGTTCATAAAATACAGATTATACATTACACTCCATGGTAATCTTATTTCTTGAATGTTTTTCAGTACGACATTATATCTTGAATTATTTTTCGCATTCCTTGCTCAAAATACATTTAAAACGGGCTTTAGACCCACTCTCTATGGTATGATCTTTATGCTTAAAGCCAAACTGTGGAACAGTCTAGGCAAAGCAATATAATTTCCAAGGAGAAAAAGTGACAGATCATCCACCACAAAATCTTTCACAGTGCATCTTTAAAGCAGAACTAAGTAACATTTTTACCTTGTTAAATGTCTTTATAAATCTCTGTACTGATCGTTATGTTTTTTTATGCATATGAAGTATGTGTCGGCTCTCAGTTGTCTCTCTTAAGGGTCTTTCACACCAAGCTGAGAGGGTCGCCTGTCTGAACCGGTTTGGCAACTTTTGCCGACAGGCGGCTCACGTCTGAATGGAACTGTCGGGGGTCAGAGGAGTGCGGAGCACGTCGTGGAGGCGAGGTTTTGAAGACTTGCTTGTAAAGTCGGCATCGTCAGCGGTCGGTAGTTGCCGCATATGCGGCTGTTTGATTGGCCCGTGGCGAGCGAATCAGTGTGCAAGAAAATGGTGCGGAAAACTGAAAATGACGCTTATGGAAAAACAGTATTTACCTGAGCATGGATTGTTGTTATTTGCCGGGTTCAAACGAGACGTAAGTACGGAGAAGAATGGCTACTACTTGGTCCGAGGAAAACAAAGATGGAGGAGTACAGCTGTAATACGAAGGCTGGACTGTAGCGGGAAATAGAAGTTTAGCCTAATCCGTGAGGTAAGATAAAAATCTGTTCGCCACAGAGTTTGACAACTACTCGCGCACAACTTATGTTTTGTCTTTTTCGTTACGTCACGCGCATGCTCATTCGGCATTTGTTCGCCGACTGCTGGCTGCTTGGATCGTGTTTGTGTGAAGGCTTTTTTACATCGATGCGCCCCAAAGAGACTAGAACAGACGGTGCGTCGCTCCTCCCTACCGACAGCGACTGGGAGTTGTGTTGGTTTGAAAAAGCCTTTACAAATACAACAGCTCCCCCCGCTCCCTTTAGAAGATTTAGATGTGATTTTGCTGCCTTATGTCAATCTTAAATTTACACAAAAATGACAAAATAAATAAATAAATAATGTTGAGATGCGATTCACCTTATATTTAGGTTAATTGGTCATCACGTCTGCTGAGAGAGTGATTGATTGTCTAACGAGTTGGCCACTGTCCAGGGTGTTTCCCGCCTAAGGCCCAAAGTTACTGGGAAAATATATTTTAAATTTAATTATAACAGCACCGGCTAAATTTACCCAGGTTCAAGGCAAGGTGACATGTCAAAATATAATATCATACATTTATTTGTTGTCAGAATGATCTATTTTAGGATTTGTATTTCCTTTCAGAAGTAGCAAAGGCTATGTTGGGCAGAGGCGAGGAAAAACAAACAAACAAACAAACAAATAAACAAACAAACAAAAAAGGGTCTAATTAGCTGCAGTACATAAATCTGTCCAGGGTTGGCACTGTGCTCTTTGATCACACTTTGCACTACAATGTAGAAGAAGTCCCACCTTCTAGCTAAGAAAAAAAAATGCTAGCATGCTCTCTAGGTTCTGTTCACTTTGTAGAATTCAAGGTAGTTATAGAGCCAAATGGAGGGCAATTTTTGATGTGACTAGTCAATTTGTGTACTAAACAAAATGCATTTAAACAATATTCATTTTAGCTGTGTGGTCACCTCAACCAAACCTATTGCAAAAGTAAGTACTTTCTGACAATTTGAATGTATAAGACCTAAAATGTTGCATTACTAGCACTGCTTGCAAACAGCCAATCACTGCACTGATCAAGACTGTTCTTTCATGTTTTCTTGAGAGAAGAATTTATCCAATAATCTGGCTTGTTTATGTTCACTCAACATATACCTGAAGTCATCTGAAAGTTAACACATGTCACTCTGATTGGTTGAATCCACTTGTCACTCACGCATACAAATCAATCGAACAAGGGGGTGATAGTTGGCTGTCTTGTAGAATAACACATGAATGATGAAACATTTGAGTGTGTGTTTTTCACATCATGCATTTCCTCAAGCTACAGAGTAAAAATCAGATGTTTCTCCATCCTAACAGAGTGTCTGGTTTCCTGTTCACATGCTGTCAGTGTGATTGGCTTGTGCTGTGTTGTAGGTATGAGTATGACATCACCGACCTGAGGCACCACTTGCAGAGGGAGTGCATGAACGGAGGCGAGGAGTTCTCCAGTCAGGTCACACGAACCCTGGACTCACTGCAGGGCTGCAACGATAAGAACAACATGGACCTCACTCCTGGTAAGAGATCGTGTCTGCAGAACCACAAGAGAAAAGCAGGTTCAAATTTCAAAAAGCTAAATTCAAAGATATACAATGTTTATCTGCTCTATTCATGCTGCATAGAAGACATAGCCCATTCTCTCATCAATATTTTATTCCCAACAATAAAACATTTAGCTGTAGATGCACAGAGGTTTGCAAATAGAATTAACAAAATGTGACCTATCTGAACAGTAACTTATGAAAAAGCAATTGCATAATCCCATTGAAACAGAAAGTTAAAACATTAGTTTGTGGTGTTATTCACCATTCTGTGGAATATTAAAAAGCAAAAAATACAAAATAGTTGATTTTAGCAAAATTAGGAAAAGTCCAACAAACACATCCAAGTAAAAAATCCTTAAATTGAAGTATCATTTGTTAGATTATAACATACAGCACATATAAATATTAACTTGACCCATTTTGTGTTAATCTAAAATAAATATCTTGACACTAACATGGCACATGGAACCTAGTTTTACCAAAAGAGAATAATCAGGTTTTCATGGATGTCATTTTTATTATCTCCATAGTTTTTCCTTTGCACTTGTAGGTTTTTGCTCTCACACTTAGATACATCAGCCTGTCATTTCGACAGTACTAATAGTGGGACTATATCCTGAATAATTAAGCGCTGGTGGAGTTTAGAGTTGTCCTGTTGAAATTAAGTCTGTGAAGTGGAGTTGTTTTGAAGCATTTGCCCCTCTGAATGTGAATTAGCGACTCCTTCTTGGTTGTGCATTATTGTGAGATCCGTTATGTTGACAGAGCGCTCACTCTGTGCTTCTCTAAAGCCCGACAGCCCAACCTCACGGAGCAGTAATTCCAGGCATTATGCAGTTGAGATAGAAGAGAGCTGTTAGCGCAATGGACTGGAAAGAATAAAAGATGCAAGCACTGGGTTATGCATAGAATATTCATACACAAAACGCTGCAGAACTCAGTCAGTAATTTGGACTAAACCAGTAAGATGTCGCTTGTGATTCCACTGACCTTTCTTACACATGCATAGATTATTATTCATTGTTTATTTATATGGCACAGCTAATCTAGTGTTTCTAGTTTTTAAAAAAGAAGGAAAAATTTAAGAAAACGACATACATTAAGCAGAATCATTTGATCCTTAGCTTACTTTTAAATAAAGTGTAGCTGCAACTCTTTATATGCAACAAAATAAAAATAAAATAAAATAGAAAAAATGGTTCCACTTCAATACATAAAGGGAAGCGATAAGATATTTTACCTACATTTCCATGTAGGTCAAATAGTGCAAAATAACAAAAAATCTCGTGTTTTGGAAAGTGAGCGGAGGAAACTTGTGTCGCGCTCAACCAATCAGAATGTCAGAAAGTCAATACACCCGCCCACTGCTGCTTCTGATTGGTTACTATTTCCGTTTAAGCCAATCAGCGTCTCTTCTCCGTCTCTACTTCCCAAAACAAACTCGTCAGCTGCTCTCATGACTTCTCTGAATGAGATTGGTAGCGGTTCTGATCATGGTGAAATAACAAGCTGCGTTACATTGACGGTAACTATAACGGTGTTATCACTGACGGGAAAGTAATTAATGAGATTACACGTTACTCATCAAAATAACGCCGTTAGTAACGCCGTTATACTTAAATGCTGTTACTCCCAACACTGGCAGTGAATAAGGTCCACTGCACTTAGCTGCGTTACCTTTGAAAATACAAGATAAAGATACTGCTTACAAAGTACCAAAGCTTTCATCTGAAATGAGTGTGTAGATGAACAGAACTTGTCATGAGATCTAAAAACCTTTTGCAGAGTTTTAGATTATTGCTTTTAATATCTTTTTAAGTGCACTTGGTTAACTGTCACCCTCAGCTGCACAAGGCATTTCAAGCAGGAATGTTTGAAAAGAAAGAATCTTTGACAAACGGTGAACTCTGATAACCTATTTTTATGTAGACCTTCACTGACTCTGAACTATCCTCAAGTTCTAACTACTGTGATGATGTTCCTTTTGTTACATTTTAATTACATTTCTAGGTAATTACTCCCCCACAAGCTGCTCATTTTCTTTTTGTATAATATTTCAGTCTGGCCTTCTTTTCTTTTGTTTTTGGTACAATTATTATATCTTTTTGTTGTTTGCAGTGAGCGACAACACAAAGCTGGCTTTGATGAATAAATACAAGGACAACATCATTGCCACGAGCCCCATCGACAGCAACCATCAACAGAACACTCTTCTACCACACAACACGTCCACCAGCCAGCGCAAGAGGCTTTCCAGCAACACCAGAGGTGAGTCATATCGGCCTCAGACTGCACAGGAGGCCATGAAAGTTCAGACAGTTTCTGGAAAGATGGATGGAATTATAATAAGTTGTGTAGAATAACCGCTGCCTGTAGTGTTCACTGTCAACACTACGAAATACCGATAAAAAAGTAAAACATTACACTGCAGATGAATAGGAAAAAACAACAACATAGTTTTATAAGTTTTATAAGAAAAAATATATACATTTTTGTAAATAGAGAAATAAGGTATACATGTAAAAACAGCAGAAATTACTCTGTTTCTTTTTTAAGTCTGAAAATGGAACAAAGACAGATATGTCTTTGAGTGAACTAGATCTGAATGAAAATTAGGCTGAAAATATTTATTTTAATGCATTTTTTTTAAATACTTAATCAAGCTTAGAATGAGATATCAACCATCTTCACCTTGTGAAATCATGAAAACCTTGTTTGGTCCTAGATTTGGCAGTTTGGTTTGTGTAAGCTACTTTAAAGGGCTGACCTTGCTGCCCTTGTGCACTAAAATGCATATAGAGAAAAACCCCTTTAAAGTTAAATTTTTTTATATAATCCTATGGATGAAGTGAATGAAATAGTGAAACATCTTTAGGAGCAGATACGACAATTGATATCTTGATAAATGAGCATAGCCTTTATTGTCTCACTTTAAGGCAATAACAAATCTGAAATGTGCTGTTACAATCTTTAGTAATGTACTGTATATACTGTGGTCATTTTAATTTCGCCATCTCCAAACATTTCTTGGACTTGAGATTGAACCAGTTTGAACAAAACTAGGTCAACATTTGGGAATACTAAATTGGGCCCTTGCAAACGCAATGCAGTGCAATAAAGGAGTAACACAAGCTGATCAGTTATGTAGAAATATTTGAAGACAGTTCTAAGCTATACTGCTCGTGTGGATTGAGCTACTAGTGCCTTTTTCATCCTGCAGGTGATGTGATCAATGGTTAGAAGGGTTAGCCAATATTTTATGACCATGCATTTTATCACACAAGGTTGTATAACAGCTCAGAAATCACGGCGAGTCACTGAATGCCAACACACAGTTTTAAACACTGACAACAGCGAATGCCCTTTGCAAACTCCCAAGGACCCGGAGACATTTTCAACTCTTGAGACGGGGTTATCAATAGCTCAGCCATGCAGGACGTGTAGGTCGTTTTAGGGCAATGAAGGCAGCATATGAAAAGCACTTGATGGCATAGTGCTTAGTTTGACTCCACAGACATTGGGAAAAGGTAAATTAGGGTTGCAGATGGAGCACAATGTTCTCCAATTATCCTAAACAAAAGAAAAGTACCGGTGACATTTTGAAATGCCATTTTAGAAATATACAGTGGACTTTGGATCAGATTTGGTCTTTTCCAACTTTGATATGTGAAGATTATGAACAGATATTTGAAAAAGCACTAATTTTGTGTCTTCTTGTTGTCACTAAACCCCACTCATGTTTGTTCATTGTTGTTTTTCACTTAATGCCATCTATGATTTTATTTAAACCACATACATCATGATTTTGTCAAGAAAGTAAATGTCACTGTTTGAATTTTCACCTGAGAATAATATACTCAGATTTGACTACACACATAGCATATTTAACTGCTTTATGAGTGCTTTTTATTGCATGTTATTGTAACAATAAAAACATCAACAAGGAGCTAGAAATACATGTCCAAATTATTTTTAGCAATAAAATTATCTGTATTTAATTAGCTGTAAGACTGTAAGATAGAAACTGTTAATGCTGTACTGCTTGTGGAATGGTTCTCATAAATCAATAATATTTCAATAGAAACAATAGATGACAAATCTCTTCACTTTTATTCACAACTAGAGATTTGCGAATATGTTTTTTCTTTGGTAGATGTCGATGCTGATTTTAAAAAATTTGTCAGCCAATGGCGATATTAGTAGCCAGTTTTCAAGGGCATTTTCTGAGGCAGATTCTCTTACTTAAATAAAAAAACAAACAAAGCTGAGATGATATGCTATATCGAAAAAAGTTCAATCTTTGCTATTATTTTGTCTCATTGTTAAATGAATAAAACATTTTTATGCACACCACATAACATTTTTAAAGATGCCATTTTTTATAATTCAGTATAGTGCCCCTTTTCAACATACAATGACAAAGTGTTTTTATTAGGGATGGAACGAGATCTCACGAGATCAAACGGTCACGATACTAGGGCTGTACTCAATGTATCGATACAGGGATATATCGTGACAAGCTCATTGGCAATTCGTGTATCGTTACAGATAGGTGTATCGAGATACGTATCGGATACTCAAATTCATATAATTTACACTTCTGAACCTGGACAGCAGCTTTAAGGCTGAAACTATTGAGCTGAACAATGGCTTATTTGTAAGACACTTGTATCTAATATAAAGAGTAGTTTGAAAATACAATTCTTCTGCATTTGACACTTGATACATGACATATTGAGGAAATTATATCAGGATTTACGTGTATCGGGATACATATCGTATCGTGACCTCTGTATCGGGATGCGTATCATATCGGAAGGCTCTTGGCATTACCCAGCCCTACACGATACTGCGCGCACATACTGAACTGTCTCGTGAGATTTTTCCATGGTCGTGAAATTAAGTTTTGTATCTTTGAGCAGCTGTAGTAAATATTCTCCTCCACACACAGACTTGTAGAAGACTTATTCTGACAGAAAATTGTCTAAACGCTGTCTCAGTTTTTATTTCGTAAAGATAGGACCAATATTGACAGAATATATGCGGACGTCGCGGGAACAGTGCAGTGTTTTTCACACTTAAACATAGTTTAAAATAGATCCACACAGAGATATTTTGGCCTATGTCATCAATAACTGTAAAAAGTACGAAAGTCTCCTCATCTGTGTGTGTCTGGTCAGTCAGCAGCGGCAGCGCTGTGAAGCAGGAGAAAGGGGGCGGAGTCTGAGCTACACACGGGGAAGCGGATCGATTTCAGTCAAAACTCATATCGTTCAAATAATAAAAATCCAAGGTGTTACACATAATGAAAGGTAAAGCTAAACTAAAAGAATATAAACTAACAATGATAAATAATACACATCAAATTTAGTAATTTGCCTTGTTTAAATTCTAAATTGAAACAATTAATGCAAATTATTTAAAATCTTGCCTCATCTCGATCTCGTGGACCCAATCTCATGGCTCGTCTCGTCTCGTGAAAATTCTGTCTCGTCCCATCCCTAGTTTTTATCATAACACTTTATACACCAGTGCGGCTTTAAGCTTTGTCTGTATTAAAGCTCATGTGTCCATATTGACAAACTAACAAGCACTTTACAAAGCTTGCGCTACAGCCGAAGTCATAGAACAAGAATAAAACTTCACTTTAAGACAGGGAAGCTTGGCTGATCACTGCCGACAGCCAATATTGCTGAGATGTAAAAAAAAATATTGGCCACTAAATATTAGCCAGCTGATATATATTTCTATCTTCTGATTCATATTTATTTCATTGTTACTGAAAATCAACCATTAGAATATTTTTGGCTACAGTTGAGCACTTGACCCGCCGCTGCAGGTACAAACAGAGGTGAGAGCAGAAACACATTACACTTACTTTTGATCCAAAATGCAGAAGAACAAAGAGTTGCACCTCTAAACAGCTCACAGTGTGCACTCCTGGACACTGTAAATGAACTACAAAGACTGACTGGAATTTTAAAAACATGTTTGAATGAATGGCAAGCAGCAGGGACGTGGTTACCTTTTGAGCTGTTTTTTTTTTTTTTGTGCTTCCAGCTGAAGTGAGTCAGAAGTTTGCAGCTGTGCACACGGACAAGATATTTGGTCATTTGTTTTTAATGAGAACACGGTCTGATGCTTCACACATTAAACGCTGCACTTATCTGGTAGTCGTCAGCAGTGCTCTGACAGATATCTTCAAATAAACAACCTCAGAGGAAAAAAGAGAGGAAAATGTGATCAGTGATGATGTGTGAAAATTGCTTGTGGATAGCTCTCAAGGCAAGTGAGAAATGAGACAAGTTGGGAAGATTTTGGAGGTATTGTAATTGGTAAATTAAAGTTATCTCTTTTCAAACATCTCTGCTTTGACCACCTCTTGATGCAGTTGGTGCAGTGGCGGAGCTAGCATTCTCAGGCAAAGATGAGCTTAGAGTCCCCCTCAAAGATGAACTTAAGTCCCCCTCAAGAGTCATTTTAGTGTTATTATTGAGAAGAAATACACCTCATTATACAGCTATGCATCAATACCAAATCCTTTTTTTTCCCCTACTGTTTTAGAAAGAACCAATCCAGCATATTGCAGAAAAGATCAGTGACTGTTACTCCACTCCAGTCAAGCGCATACATTGCTCCAAACACAAAGTGAATGAATGAAAAAAAAGCTATTACCCGGTAAAAGCTTCTAAGGGGGCAATGGAAGTCTGCGAAGAAATATTTATTGGGGGGGCCCTAAAAGTTAGAGGCACTAAGCCATCACCTACGCTTGCCTAAAGTTAGAGTCGCCTCTGCTGCTGTGCTCAAATGTGGAAGGCACTACTGACCTGGAGTCTGGCATTCAAACAAGTTGTGTTCATGCAACGTTTTTAGTTGTTTGTTCATAAAAACAGCATCGCACAAACATGAGGATATATCAATAATTATTTGTCTCACAGTTACATCATAAAAAACACAGCTACTACAAACATGCAAGTTCGGTAACTATATTATGCAATGTTACATTATCGAGAACGGTGTAAGAATGAAAACAAAAAGCTGAGTTGCCTTCACATGGATTACTTATAATCAATAAGTAATTCATTGTTGTTGTTTCATGCACATTTCATTGAAACAAACACAATGAAATGTGCTTGAATTAAGCCACAAGAAAGTGGATATTTATTAGAGGTAAGGGCTGACGGGATGAAATGAAAAAGTTTGCACAAACTTCGTCTTGGCTATTTTCTACATTTTAAGTTCAGCGTCACTACGAAGGAGCTGTAAAGGTCCTTGAGCAACATGTTGATATTATTGGGCTGTCAAATGTGAGGAGTGACATATAATCTCTTAGAAGAATTGTGTCTCAGGTCATGCCCGCCTGGTCTTGTGGAAAGGCAAATCAGATTTAAAATGGGGTCAAAACGTCTCCAGTATGCAGAAGGTTTTAGTCCACATCTAATTCAAGTTAAGTAGTAGATGACAGCTCCATTTTTGGAAGCAGATTTGGTCACAATTCAGATATGTTGTGTAGTAGCCCACTGTCCACCATCTGATGACCTGTCCTGTTTCTTAGCAAAGATAATTCCAGTGTAGTTACTGCCTTTCTAGTCTTCTTAATTGTTATATATCACCATGGTTGCTATAATTCCACCCTTTTTGCACGCTTGACAAAACAGCTTATGAGCATTTAGTTTTTAATCCAAGATAAATTGTAAGAAAATTCTCTTTATGGTTACTGGCCCAAGATTTTACCCACTGTCTGTTTTAAAGCCACAATTTTTTTGGCTGTGTCTCATGTTGGCTATAATGTTATCCGCGTTTATATCTGCCTTTTTCCCAAGCCATACTGTGGTTATTTAAATAAGCCTTATTTCCTTTAATGTTCTCCTCTACATAGTTGGCACAATAATAAACACAAATTTAGCAGAGATGAAGATTTTAAACAAGATTCAAGCTTAAAATAAAACGATTATATTTTCAATGCAGCCAAAGCTTTCAGATGTGCTTACTGACACACTTAATTTACTTTATTCCAATAGTAATTCCTCTTCACAGTTCTCCCCTTTAAGAGACCAGCTGCATAGAAATGAGCGTGCCCAAGCAAGCAATTAACGCAGCTTCATGCCGTTTTGAGTCGCGCTTTTGTGATGATTCCTGTCAACTTTTTACTTTTTAAAATATGCACAGGTAGAGCTATTGTTGTCAAGTTTGGTGTGCAAGGCAATGCGTCTTTTTGCTGAAAAGAAGTTAACTCTCCTCAGTCCGTACGTCAGCACATTTACTGGACCTGCATGGGAGTTTCTTGTGAAGTGACTAGAAGAAGAAAAGGCGGATAAATGAAAGGACTTTGGTGTGGCAGGGTGCCGCTCCGAGTCGCTGACAGTGGTTAGGATTATTAGTGCTGAGCCAGTGAGTCTGTTAAGTCATTATGCGGGTGAAACACACAGAGAAATTAGGCCAGGAACAGTAGAAAGAGGACCAGGGACTTTTTAAGAAGTAGAAAGATCTCCACAGAATTAGCCCTGCTTTGTGTTCCTTGTATTGGGCCTGCTTGTCTTCAGTTAAGAGGATGTTGCTTTTACCCAAAACTTTTTCACAGTGAGCCTTAAAAGCTTTTTATTTTTTTTTAGAAACTCTTAAAGTTTCAAGGACAGTGCAAAGATTCTCCCACCTTTTCTTAATTAATACAATTTCTGTCAATCTTCTTATTAAAGTTGTATTAAGTTAGTAGACTGTCTTTTCCAAACTGTTTGTGAAAAATAAGATTTCTAGTACTGTCTGAATTGAAAGTATTCTTGTTCTTATCAGAAGCTGAAAGCAGTGCTCTGATTGGCAGAGTTTCAGTGGTTCATGTCATTTTCACTTTGCTGTCTGAATAAAAAAGGTACTTAAGCCATAATTGAAGCTAAAAATGGATAATACAATATGTTGAAGGATTTATGAGCGAGGAACTAATCAGAGAGATTTAAGTAATCTACCTCCTATTTTGCAGCATGAAAAAGCTAAAGGTCCTGAGTTTGACTCTTCAGCAGCCCGAGGTCTTCCTATTTGGAGTTTGCATATTCTTCCTGTGTCTGCGTAGGCTTCCTCCAGGTGCTTTAGTTTACCCTACTGCTAAAAACATGTCCAGTACTGCCTCACTTCTCCTCTCTCATAGGACTCCAGATGGAAATTATCTGTAAAGCTAAAATCTGGTACAAGCATCCCTGCCAATGTAATAAAACATAACCTTAACCCAAGGTAAGCTTTCCAAGACACACGTTTCAGACAAAAAATTAATTCTGATATTCCTCTTTGCAAACCAAGCGTATTTTCACTTATAAGTAGTCAATCAGTTGGGTATCAAAGGCCAAAACTAGAACGACTCATCTTCACAAAGATTCCAGTCATTTGTTTGCGTTCCTGTGAACTCAGAAACTGATTCAGTTTGAATGGGAGATTGTTTAGTTACATTGTGTAACTTTTTAATCACTATATCTCCACTATACTTGTTTGATTAAATGTATTGTTTCTAGTAAGCTAATGATTACGTCTAATAACCACAACATAATAAATTGAAAATGCCCGTCTGTTTAACTGAACTCCACTTGCACTCTTCCCTATCTCAGTTCATATTTTCAGTCACCACTGAGTCTTTCCTTGGAGTTGTGTATTCAAAGTGTGTGAATCAGAATTTCAGATTTCTGGAGGTCCCATGCAGGCAGAGTAAGATTGCATCGCTTCTCTTTACGGAAGTACAGTAAATTCCTCCTGACTTGTTTGTGCGACTGACCACTTCTGCAGCACTACATTATTATTCCATGGCTATTGTCTTCCAACCTGGAGGAAAGGAAGCTTATATATATTCAGTCTTACAGTTTTGGAGTGCTGCATACAATATATTGTTATTTTAGAGGAGGCACCTGCTCTACATACTGATTCTCCCTTTTACCTGAACCACCTTACCGTCTCATTAGAGGTAAAAAGTAAATAAAGCCTCAAAATAACAAAATGTTTCTTACATTTGTGTGTACCTTTGTTTATTTATAATTCTGAACTTTTAAATGTTGTTAGTATATGTTATTGAAGTAGGCCATTATGAATTTCCTATTAGGTTACTCAAAACTTACAGTATATACAGAGTTGCTATTATTTTCCGAGAGCAACAAGCAAGCAAGTCTAAAACGGTCAGCCCTAGCCTTGCAAGAAAGTTATCCATTCATTCAATGTTTTCAGTGTTGTGAGTCAAAGCTAATGTGATTATATTTAAAAAGCTTTGTGTATGTGTTGCAGTCTATATTTTATTCACTCGTGAAAAAAAGAAAGGTCACTTCAGGAGCGAAAGAAAGAAAATAAGTCCAAACTCACTTTAAAGGCAACTCTGCTAATTTGTGTAAAGTTGGACTGGACGTTTTTGCACAAACATACTATGTACAGTAAGTTTGGAAAGAGACAACTTTTGGTTCTTAATAAACCACACCCAATGTTTCTTTCATAGTTTGGTTGAGCTGAAGACTTCATTACTGTGTGTGCTGGTCTTTAGCCTCCAGCTGGCTCATGGTGAATTCTTTCACAACTGATCTGCCCTGGGCTTGGTCTGCTCGTTGTTGGGTGCATCTTCTGGTTTATACAAATACAAATACAAAATCAGGAACTTTATAAACTTTAAAAGTAAGCATAAGTAAACTTTTTCATTTGAATATAAGCTTATTTGTTAATCTACTTGTGCATTTGTTTCTTTGCTTCTTTTGCACTGATGATGATAATTAAAGCAGAACTTGGTAACATTTTTACCTCGTTAAAAGCTTTGTAAGTCCCTGTGATTGTTACATATTTTTGGGACATGTAGCATGCGTCATCCCTCAGTTGCCTCCCGGTGGAAAACATACCCTTTCTGAATCTCGACTTGACACAGGCTCTCCTGAGGTACACTGCGGTAAAACTTTTGATTGATTTTTTTGGCTGTGTAAGTTGTGGTTCTATATTTTACTACCTTGTTTCAGTAAAAAAGCTAAACAAATAAACAAATGATGCTTGGCAAATCTCCATGATGTGGTTAGTGCTATGCAGTGCATAAGAAGGCACTTGTGATTGCTTGCAATTCTTTTAGGTAATTAAAGCTAGACAAACCTACTTTTTTCTTCACAACTAGTTAATTCCTTTTACCCCTCAAGGTTTCCTTAAAGCAGAACTTCTGCACATTGGTTTTATTGTAACTTTTCAAACCTTTAAGAAGGAGCAGTATAAGTCCCCGTAGGACTTTTTCAGGTGAGAGCTGATTTGATTTGCTGGAGTGGTAAGCTTGCTTCATTTTTGCTGTTTTAAAAGTTGTGCTACTGTCCAAAAAAACACCTAGGTATGAGCCTTGACCAGTGAGAGCAAGGAATGAATTAGAAAAGTTAACAACATCTACAGTATATTTTACGGTTGGAAAATTACATATCCCATCTTTAAGTTGTGGACATGTTTTTTGTTATTTTAGAAAGTTTCTGTTTTTAAACCTTTTTAAAAGATTCTAATTTTGAATCTCTAAAACTGTCCAGTTGTTACTTTGACATGGCATCATTTTGACCGAAGCTTGACTGAAAGTCTTCTGAAGGATGAGTCAGCGTCTATTTCTGTTTGTGAACATGCTGTCTTCGTCAAGGACAACTTAGCAACAGACATGGGAAGAGTCTTTACTCAAGTACTGTGCTTACTAGTTTTTTATTTGATCTGTAATTTACTCGAGGGTGTATACATATATAAAAACTCTCCTTCTCTGTACCATTTTAAATAAATATCTGTACTTTCTACATTTTAAAAATTTAAATGTAACAGTAATTGTACTTATAGTGAACTTTTGTTACCTCTTCTTAACAGCAAGATCAAAAATAAACCTTAAAACTGCTGTAAATCAACAATCAACTCAAAATTGCAAATAGTGTTAAACAAAAATCCAGGTAACACTTTAGAATAACTACAAAATAATTAGGCTTAGTAAATCATTAATAACACCTTAATAAAGACTTAATTCAATATGAACAAATTATTAATTAATAGATTAAAAAGCTTATTAATGCTTAGTAACTACTTAATTACTCTGAATCCTGCCCCTTAACCCTAAATCCTAACCGTAGCTCCTTAGTTAAGTAGTTACTAAGCATTAATAAACTTTTTCATTCATTAATTCACCATTACTTCATGAATAATTAAGGTTTTATTTATGCTTTATTCATGGTTTGCTAAGGCCAATTAAGGTGTAGTTAATATAAAGTGGTACCAAAATCCAAAGTTTATAGCTATGTTCTTGAAGTACTTCTCCGAACAATGGCGTGTCATCAGAAATAGCTGCTCTACTGGAGAAAACCGTGCCAACATCTGCGCTCCCAGATAGTCTCTGGCTGCCAATAATATTTACCCTGCGCATTCATATCTGCGCTGAGTATTGTTTCGAATGCAACAATATGAAACGCTGATGAAGCTGCTGTCATCACAACCTCCTTCTTTGTTGGTCGGATCCTGCTGTGCTGCCAGTTCTGCCATTGTTTCTCAGGAATCTCCTCCAGTTTAATCAGACACACAGCGCTCTGGCCCATGTTTTCAGCTCTCGTCACTGTTAGCTTGCATTTAGTGGTGAACTCTTATGTATCCTGCTGAGCTAGCATAACCTCACCGCTACACTGGGCTTTCTATTCACCTTTTAAAAAGAACAGTCCTCCAAATTTAGCACTAGCTTGATGGATGCTGTATCTCTAATAATTGACAGATACATGATTGCAATTTAAAGTATTATAAACTGCTCATTTATTAGGTATTAGTATTGATTTAACAATGCATCTTTATGTTATTCATTAATTTTTTTTACTTCCTCACCATGTCTTCTTGTGTGTGTCGTCAGTTCAGCTATTAATGATGTAATTCATACACATATGAAATTATAAATAGTAGAATTCAATTTCTCTCGAGGAAAAGTAAAAACTGGAGACAGAACTATACTTATCAAAGCCTTAACCACAACCACTATCACCAAATCAGCTTTAAAGCAAAAGTAAGTAACATTTTTACTTACTAAAAATGTTTCTTCATATAATAGGGAATTCAAACCGGGCAGAATTTGCCTGCATCCTGAGGCAAATTTGAGTCACAAATGTGCAAGAGATAGTGCGAGAGCTAAATTGTGATTTTTAGTTCTGGGATCTTCTGTACAGTATGCAGAGATAATGCTTAAAATAATGCATCACTTTGTCAGTGATGGGAACAAGTTCAACAAGTTTCTTTTTTTTTTAACCAAAAGAAAAATAGAAAAAAGTGAGTGTATACTTAGACTTAGCATTAATTGGATGTCAGAAATGACCTCATTCACCTTTGAGTGCCTTGAAAGGTATTAGATTACTTTACAATGACATCAGCAGGTAGTTTGAATCCTTAAAAATACAGTTAGATATACATAGTCCAGTTGGTACATTTCAGTGTAAGCATGAGCCCATAGCAGGCAGGTAAAACAACAGAAAAGTCGCATATTCAGTTTGATAAGATGCTTTATTAGGACCCTCTCCATCTTTGTGGCGTCACACAAACACAATACAAGCCCAGAGAGGTGCGCTAGATAGAGAATGGTAAGCTTTAATAAACTGCTCACTGCAGTGTTGAGGCGCTGCTCACTCAAAATCCATTCCCACAGGGACTTCTGCATAAAAACATGCTCAGATGAAACAGCAAGTCACACATTTCGGCCGTGTTACAATTAATTTGTGCTTTTTTTATTCACTTAGGAGAGGTTTCATGTACATTTGTATTAAATAAACTTCTGCCAACTAAAAACGCTTCTATTTTTTTCTCAAGTAATTGTAAACATTATCTGGACTATGCTGACTGTAAAACACAAAAGGACAACATGTTCTCATGGCTTGTGTGTAGGTTATATACCACACCATGACAAATCGTGTGTTATTACACGCCCGTTTTCTTGACATGGTATAGGCACACAATACAGTATAGTTGAGGATAAACAGGAGTTTTTTGGGGGGTTAACGGCTAAGTTTAGGTCTGAAGTTACAAAAATGGGTTAGGTTTAAGTTTAGGTCTGCGCCTTGAAATTGGTTAAGGTCTTTACATCCACCAAAGAAAAGAACAGGGGCAGCAATCCATGAAATACACAGGCAAAAAATAGAAAGTGCGTTCATATGACGCACCGTTTCAAATTGTGTGGTAACAACATACACATATCTATGAGAACAGACTGAAAAGGAACATCTTTTGGTGAGAAAAAATGCACCGTTATTAAATCTAAAGAATACATTTTCATAATGTAAATGTGTATAGGAGTTTTGAGTCATCATTAATTCAACACTTAATGTGTAGTTGGTCATTTAACACAAGCTGAATGTAAAATAATTACTTGTTTGACAGTTTTGAGTAATCAAATGTGTATATCCATGTTATTTAATACAATGAAATTAACACGGTCTGGTTCACTGACTTAGAACACAGTTAACCTTTTCTTTTTTAGTAATTTTAGTATTTTATGGAAAGCATCGAGCTTGTTAGTTTAAAATAAAATTACAGTACAACAAATCCATTTCTTCAGTCCATTGCTTCACCATTATTTAACTTTTTGTTTATGTTTTTTGACAACCCTTTTGCACTCATATATCCGTACAGCTGTCCTGTCCGTGCCCTCCTTCACACCAGACTTTTTTCTTGAACATATTCCGTCTTTTTGAAACCTTTCCGTGTGACTCCTGCAGCGGGTTCCACTTTCTTGAACCCGGATGGAGACTCTGGGACGGAGGCGGACAGCGAGCCTCAGCTGGCCTATTACACCGACCCAAACCGCAGCCGGCGCCGCAGTCGAGGTATGAGAAATGGTAACGCCAACAGCGTGTGGGGCTCTGGGGGTAAGAAGTACTATTACTACACAGCACATGTGCATATTGTGTCATCTCCGCCACCACGCATGAACCTTTGCAGTGCATAAAAGATGGATGACCTCAGTCTTGTCTCCGTGGAAACACATTCATCAGATATTTGTTGAGTTTGTGGTGGTTTGTTGGTTGTAATTGTTCTGGATCATTGATGTGCATGAGACAGTGCATCTGCATATGAACAGATCAGATGCACACAGTTTGGTCATCGTATGCACTTACATTACGAAGTCTGTATGTGAAATAATATTATCAGAGGTGGAATGACAATCACAAACAATGTAATGTTTATAATATGTATTTGTCACAGTACAGAAAAGCTTTAAGATTTCTTATAATAGAGGCAATGTGACAGCAGAGGAAGTAGGGCTGCAATCAATAATGAGCAAGCTATAGCTCTTATATACAGTAATAGATGAAATCATTTCAGTTGTATTCTGGATATGCAGATTTTAAAACTTATTTATTTATACAAACAGACTGACCTTTTCTATGAAGATGTGGCATTAATACAACAGAATGCAAAAAAGTTATTTTCTTACATTTGAAAAAGGGAAAGAAAAATGATGCTTTGACTTTTGATAAATATTTAAGTTTGTGGGTGATATGTAAAAAAAAAATAGAAAAATAAAACTGGTAAACAGTGGCAGAAAAGCAGAAAAACTACAACAAAATCTTTTCTTACATTTGTCACTGACCCAGACTTTCGAATTACGCATAGCTCAGCTCATTACCTTTATGCCAGGTGTTTATTACTCCTTTTGATGAGTGAATTATTTGTTGTGCAACAGTAAAAATGTCCTAAAACTCCAACTGCACTTAACAAACAAGCTTGCTAATTTGTGTTGCCTTGACAACAGAAAAAGCCACATGATTAAATTTCTGCCAAATAAACAGTCTCAGAAGGGAAACAATAGCTTAAAAAAAGTTTGTTTTTTTAATTGTACTTTATCAGCATGTTGAGAAGTTGTTGTTTTTTTCAGATAAAGGGATGTCTGTGCATACCTCTGTATATAGAGTATGTGTATTTGTTTATAATGGTAGTACATAAATATGTGACTTCTTTCACCTCTGAAACATCACACACCAATATTATTTCCAAGTTCAATCCCTATGCAAATGTTGTCCAAGGAGCTGCATTTCCTCTGTCAGCATGCACTGTCCTTGCAGCGATGTTGGGTTGTGGGGCGGGGATAAAAGCTGTGATGGTAAAGACAGGATGGCCTCAAAATAATCGCTACTGTCACAAGGCGTTATAAGCTGCTCCCTTCGACGCCTTCCAGCCAATTATTCTGTCGTCATGTGCACAGGTGTCTGCAAACAGACATGAGCCTCCCGAAGCAACACCTTTAATTAGAGCAATGTGTAAGAATAGCAGGAGGAGAACGCAACTGTGGCCTGGCTACAGTGTCACTTAGATCCAGCGAGAAAGAGCCGCAAGGCAGGGAGGTATACATGATGAAAGAAAGAGAAACTTTAGAGATCAGGATTTCTTTTTGTTTGCATCTGAAAGAAAAATAAATATATACAAAAATGCTCAGTATTTGTGCAAACAAGTACATGTTGGCATTAAGGCTGTATATTCAATGCACTACTTTAGAACCAGATACTATTACTATCTATTTTTTTCCTTCTTATCAAATGTGAAACATGTTAAAAGAGGAACGTCTTAAAGTGGTAGTATTAGATAAACTATTAATTAGTATACTCAAAGATGTTTTTAAAAGATTGGGCATGTTTGAGTGGTCCTGTATTATTCTGCTGCTGATGCATGAGTGGTTACGAAATACCTCTTTTCATCTACCACATATTTCTGCCCATTTGTCTATAATTATTTCTAATTACTCACAAAATTAACTGTATGAGTAAAACATAAAGGGTTCAACACGTTTTAGCCATGAGCCAAAAAAATTAATAAATAAATGAATAAATTCAGTTGTTTCTAAAGCTACATAGATTTTATCTTGAAGAATGTATGATAAAAGAAGGGGTCCCGCACACTGCCAATCCTTGCAAAAATAAATTTATTAACAGTGCAACGTTTCGGCCATGCGGCCTTCGGCCTTTGCCTGAAGAAGGCCGCATGGCCGAAACGTTGCACTGTTAATAAATTTATTTTTGCAAGGATTGGCAGTGTGCGGGACCCCTTCTTTTATCACATTTTCAGGGTTATCCCATTTATCCTACGCACCTGTCTCATCATTGATGTGCAGAGTCTTTTGCTTTTTCTGATCTTGAAGAATGTAACATATGATAATTTCTGGAGTTTTGCGCAGCCATTTTAGATCAACATTGTCTTTTACAATGAACAAGAAGTGAATAAAGTGTCCCATTAAGAAGCTTGGCGAAAGAAAGGTCTTTGTATCGGTTGAATTTGTTTAGTGTTGACATCTATTTAAAAAAGAAATTTTGTCAAAAGCAACTGCTTAATGAAGTATGAATTAACTAAAATTTGTGATATAAAGCAATGCCTAAAACAACCTCAAAGATTTTGGTTTGAATGAATTAGATAATTCAATGAACTGCATTGCTTAACAGTTAGTGTGCAACATTAAGCGATTGTTTTTGAATCAAACCTCTGCATTCCCTTTCCTGTCTTTTGCTGGAAAATCCATTGCTCCTCTGCAGGGCGCTTGATTAAATAAACTTTAAGCGCAGGTCGGCTTTTTACTCGGCTTTTGTTTGAAGCGTTGCCTTGGGCAGTGTTTGAATATAAAAAGTTCTGCCAGAGTAATTTAAAAGTGACAATGTAATCTCAGTTATATTGCAAGTGAAAAATGGCCACTTTATTCAGTGTCCGAGCTGCAATATTCAAGGTCAGTGCCTATATGTGAATTTGGTGTAGTGAATTTGCAGTGTGAATGGTTGACCCTGCGGCTATGAGGTCACGTTTAACACTTTACATAGTGCACTCTGCGGGGGGACAGATAAGGGGAGAGAAAAACGGAGCCAAACAACCTCTCACCCGTTTTTATTGAGGCGTATGTCCGCATGTTTTTTGCCCTACACCTCAGCGTGGATTTTCATAGCCTTCAAAGGTAAACCCGATTTGTGTGCCACCGGGCCCAAAGCTCCCAAAGGCCAGCGCTTTTTGATCCGCAGACCTTTTCATGGACGCTAAGCCTATTTTTCAGCCTGTTTGGAGAATGACTTGTGCTGCTGGGGTGGTGTGCATCCGTGTGTCTACTACACTACAGTTTTCTTCAGACATTGGTGTGACATTATAACCCCGACTGTCATGACTTTTAAATGTATTTCTTTGTTTGGTTTAATGCCTGTGGTAAATATTTACACCAGTTAAATGTGTTGTTGTTGTTGTGTTTTTGGAAGTTGAACATTAGATTAGTGCAGAGTTGTGAAAATAATAATGTCCGGGTTAATAAAGTGACATAAAAAGATTTGCATTTTGTCAAGTTTCAGCAGTTTCCTCGTTTTTCTTACTTGGCTCACTGCTGTGAAAGTATGTCTGACTTGATCACTGGAACAGACACATTTTGAGACAACACCACTCCAGATCTGAGTTCCAACTTCTGTAGACTGGAACGCATCATCAAAAACTGACATTACATACATAAACCAGTTACTCACAACTGATACATTTTGAGACAACGTAGACAATAATAATAATTTTACAATGAAACACTTTATTTTTATTAGGCTTGTTTGTTTGTCAAATCTTAACTCTTGGGTAGTTTTGGCCATTTAGGACATATCCAACTAGTTATTATGCTTGATTACATTGATAGAGGGGCTAGTTTTTCCTTTTTTTTTTTTTTGCTTCAGCCAGACCTAAGCTTAATGTCAGGGACAAATGCAAGCCATGATGTTTATAGCTCTCAAGAAACAAAGCGTTTTATGTCTCTTTTCACTTTTTTTTTATAATAACATACTTACATAAATGATTAATGCTTTAATTATATGAATTTAGCCTTGTATACATAGCAACCAGCACACATTGTCAATCTAACAACTTGAGAGTTTGCTGTTGGAGAACATCAACACACAGAGTCAGCCTACATTTTTTATGCAGAATGATTAAAAAAAAAACAAAGAAAGAAAGAAAATAAATCTTGCTGATATTGTTGTAAGCTTTTGAGTAGCAATGCTGAGATAGAAGGATGTAGCAATCTATAGTGCATCGCCCTGTACACTGCAAAATTAGATATTATATAATAGATTAAAACAGATGGATTTTAATGTAGATTTGATTTATAAGATTTAATATTAGGAAAATAGAATCAATTGTTATTTAAAGAATTTATGAATTTATACAGGAATTAAACACATTTTTCAAATGATCAGGCTCCAAGTACAAAGTAATACGAGTTAGTAATATTTTGAAACAAGTAAAAGAATCAAGGTTTGTCAAGAAAAGCCCAAAATCACAACAACAGGACTGAGTACTGCACAAGATTATTGATTTAGCTTGCTGAAATATTAGAAAATCAAACAATAAGCAGAAACATTATAAAGTCAGAGACAATCTATGGTCGTAATTGCAGATGGAGATTTTTCCAACAGTAAACAGGGAAATGGTGATTGCCCCAGAGTCTTGGGAGCCATGTCCTCAGACCAGGCCTATGCAACTTAAGTCTTGGGAGCCAAATAAGATCTCAACCCATCTTCCTAATATTGCAAATATGATATATTTTTTCTTGTTTGCAGGGTTATTTCTAGGCTGCTATACCTTAAATCTGACTTTGTCCTTTTTTATTCTGTGTGTAATTCTGCTTTAGGCTTTATTAGGCCCTGGCTTACTTCTGGTTCAGACATGTACAGATCTAGTCCTTGTTTAATTCTGGTTTGGAATCTAGACTGGCTATAACTGTAGTTTTTAACATATTAAAACAGATTTTGTACAGTAGATTTTTTTTTGATCAACCCCAAATTTTGTCAAAAGTGCTAACATCTTGTAAAACTACTCAGTCCAAGTTGAATAATCCTGCCTTAGACGCTCAAATTTAAAAGTTAAACCTTTTGATTTGTCATGAAACTCATTTCTTGCAGTGTATGTTTTGATTGTATGTGCGATGAATTACACATGGTCAGTGCCTCACATATGTGCTCTGTTTGTGTCCCCCACCCCTGTGTGTGTGCGTGTCGCCAGCAGCAGGTTCCCCGCGGAGCCCCATCAATAAGACCACCCTGACTCTCATCAGTGTCATCAGCTGCGCTCTGGGGCTGGTGTACGCCTCTCATCTGGCCTGCAGTCTGTCGGTGCGGGTGATCCTCCACGTGCCCGAGCACCTCATCGCCGACGGTGAGGTTTACACACACACTCACACCGGGGGGGCACTCATCCACAGGGGGCTGAGCTGGCATTTTTCTGGCCCTCTCTCAGGAATAGAGCCGCTGTGTCTGTATTTCTCAGAGCGCTGTTTTGTGGTTGAGCCGGTAATTTGAAGCGCTCCCGCAAACACAAAG
Organism: Mugilogobius chulae; assembly: GCA_038363315.1. Taxonomy (NCBI): domain Eukaryota; kingdom Metazoa; phylum Chordata; class Actinopteri; order Gobiiformes; family Gobiidae; genus Mugilogobius; species Mugilogobius chulae. The sequence continues at coordinate 34,344,219 of CM076395.1, read as the reverse complement.
GTAAATGCCAGGTCGAAATTTTCCTTCTCCCCCTCCTCTTCTCCCGGCCCTCGCTGAGTCTCCCCCCAGAGACAACACGACAGATGTGGCCTCAAAGCATGGCGGCACATCCAGGACAGAGCCAGGACAGAGCCAGGCAGGTCATTACCACCCGCTGTACAGAGCGTATCACTGTCCGTCTGATCTATGAACCAAAGAAACATGTGACAACCATTTTAATCATACCAGTGTAGTAATGTATTGTATTCTAATGAGTATAGATGTAGTCAGAGCAGTTCTTGGTTGACTAAATCTGTGTTTAAATTACCAATTAATCAATAAGGGGGCGTGGCTTAAGCACAAAAGCTAAAACGTATGTTTTATTTAGACCATTTATCTGACCTAAACTGTGTTTGAAAAAGCACATATTCCAATGGAATAAAAAATAAAACAACACCAACAACAACAACAACAACAACATCAACAATTTATACAGGTAATGAAAAGGAAGTAACAATATCATATATCTGCAGATGACGAAAATAAGAGGATATTTTATAGTTTTGGAAGGAAAGTAATGTAAACTTCAAAAATTGCAGCTACTATAATTTTGTTATTTGCATCACTTGCATCATATATTTAGTCCAAATCTATTTTCCTTAATTATCTACTAGGACTGGAAAATCGATCGAAAACTTTGAAAATTGATCGAAAAGCGATCGAATCGCAAAGCCAGAATTGATCAGTTTTGCTCATAGAGTTACTGACTTACACACACTCGTATAATACACACAATAATACAAGAATAGAAACTATGTATGAAGAAACAAAGTGTGAACTTATGCAAGACCCTGGACACTAAATATTACTGTGTACTGTTCAAATGTTGATAAAAATGCAAGTTCTTACGGTGGCGTTCTGACTCACAAACAACATAATAAATAACTATAATAACCATACTTAATTATGTTTTAAACATGATTTTTTATGATTTATTATGTGTCTTAAGGTTAAAAAAAAGTGAATATAGATAAACTAACAAAATCAAACAAAATAAAAAATTGTGCCGGTAAAATTGATAATTGAATCGATTTGTGACTCCCTATTATATGCATTGTCTTAGCTGCATTCATTTCTGTACTTGAAGGTCTAGGCCTAGTTTTCGCTGGTGTATTCCAGAGTAACAAACTGCTGCAGGAGCCTCACAGGTCTGTGGTCCTGGTCCATGATGGACTGTGACTGGCCTCACTCATCTATCATCTCTGGCTCTGATTTGATTCGGAGGCGCGCTTCATTCCTACGCCATTCACAGCTCTGCCAGAATGTTATTAAAATTCCAGTGAGGGTCCGGGGAGGGAACTTTGAAAGGAAAGATGAAAGATGGCGAATTCGCCTGTTGAATTACAAAACTATAATCGATTTAGAATGTTTCCATAAATGTCTCCACAATCTCATCAGACTTGATTTGATGTCATGGCGAATCGGATGAAAATCTGGATCCCGCCAACTGGGAAAGAGCCTATTAATGTTAGCAGCTGCGCATGTGTCTCCCTCATATGTGAGAAAAAAAAAACAATGTTACGCCTTTATAATGATTGTAATTACTCTCAGCCTTGTTTATAGAAAGCATTAGCAGCCTCAAATTTGTCTGTCTGAGTTCATTTCGAGTCTGATTTGTGTGTGACTGAGAAGCGAATGAATAATGGGTTATTGTACACTTGAAAATGTGAAACAATATTGTAATTGGTCAGACCTAGGTGTGGAAAATAATTATAGCACTTTGTTAACTTAAATGAACATAGGAAAGGTGTGAATAAAGAAAGATCATTGAGTTAAAGGTTTGGTGACTCTATGCACACACTGGACATGCACACTAGCTGTATGTGCTGACTATGTGAGAGCATCAAAGAGTTTGGCACTAAGTAGGCCACACACGCTCTGCCAACAGCTCATTAAATATGCCTGGGTTAGCAGAGCCCACTGCGGCCTGTGTTTGCAAATGGACAGGAGTTTGTTCAGTGGTTTGTGAGGCACACTGATCAGACAACACATGACAGTACACCTGCTGTGTCCAGGCCCCAGTCTCCTGGTGCCCAGACCTTTGTTTACAACACTCCGCTTAATATGTGCAACTCAAACTCATTTAGCATTCACTTGCTATGCAAAATATGAGCTTTTATCAATGTTACCCTGTGGTTTTCATTTTAAGCATTTCCCTTGGGAACAGGTACTTGCCTCAAAAATATAATACTTACTATTTTACTGTTTGTTTATTTGTTTATTTAAATTTTTATCATTAAGTTTTACCATGTTTATGATCAATCATCTTTATTGATGATTCTGTCACTACAAAAAACAAAAAAATTATTAGACTTTTTATTACAGCTGCTTAAAATAATTAACTACACAATTCAGAAGAAATAAAAACATACTTTGGAACGATAACAAAATAATAATAAACAAAACTCATGTAACATTCTCTCCAATAAAACACACAGTAATAGCACATTTTGTGGCCATGCACAAATTCATATACTGTATTTTAAATTCATTTAGTAAATCCTTTATTTAAGTCTATGTTTGGTCAAAAAGCACTGAAACATATTTAAACACTGAGAATTTTGCCAAGATCTTTTTTGTTGTTGGCAGTTTGTTTGTGTGGTGCTCTTTAAAGCCTTAGAAACAAGCATGTATCAATACTCAAGGTAGACACACTCATCATAATAAATTAACTACGAGTATTGGTGTTTATTATTTTGGTATTGTTTCAAAATTAAAATGGAAGAAAAGTGTTACAAATATGATACACACTAAATGTTGTCTTTTGCTGTCTGAAACAGTTCTGCTGTGTGTATGAAAAGGTGCGGTTCAATAAATGTAACTTTAAATCATTACTAGCACAATCAATACTTCTCACTAGGCATTCCTTATTTGACTGTATGTTGTTCTTGTCATTTCTGCAGGCTCGAGGTTCATCTTGCTCCAGGGCAGTCAGCTGGATGCATCGGATTGGCTGAACCCAGCTCAGATCTTGTTGTATTACCAGCAGAACGCCAGCGGGCCCTGGATGAATGAACTGTGTGGACGGCGCCTGCTCGACCCCTGTGAGCACCAGTGTGACTCCGACACAGGTCAGAGCCAAGATTTCACATTATTATTACTGTTTTAGGACTATGTGGGTTATATCACTGAAACTGCAACTTTGCTTCGTCAATCTGTGAATTAGTAACCTTAGTTAGAAGGGTAAAATATATATACTACACTGCAAATAAGCAATATTTACTGCTATTTACGCATTTGGGACTATTTCAAAATCCCAATCAGACAAGCACAGTAGCAAAAGAAACAACCATGCTCTGCTTACTATAATGAATTATATCAAGAATGCTTTTAGTTATTCTGTTTTGGAAAAAATAAAAATAAAAAATCTCTGCTCTTATGAAAGAATGAACTAAGCTGAATAGAACAAAAAGTATGTTAAGGTTAGATCAATATTGTAGTTTTTTGTCATAAAGTGGCTCAGGGTTTGAACAAGATGGAGTACACACATGTTAAAAGTTATATAAAAATGTATTATTTGTTTTCCCAATAATGTGAAAATAATGAGACATCCAGTTGAGTTTTTGCTAAGCTTACATCTAGTAGCCTGTAATTTAGTGTTGCACCAGGTGTTACCAGACTTTTGTGCCTGTCCATCGAGCGTACTCACAAACATTTTAGAAAATATGTATTTTTCTTGTTTTTCTTATTCTGTTGACCATCTGCTGCTGTGTGTTGGTGCATTGAAAATCAACTCGTGGATGAAGATATATGGATGATGGATTATAAAAATGATTCTTGACGGTAAAATTATTTTGATGACACATTTTAGACCCAAAGAAAAATATACTGAATTGAAATTGTCCATTGCCCTGTATCAACATAGTCATTTTATGGTAGGATAGTTGAATAGAAAATAATGATGCTTTTTCCCATTGGACCTGAACACCTGCTGCTACTCCCTGCTAATACACACAAGCTCATTAAAATCAGTTAAAAAGACAGCACAGGTAATAGAAAAGATGGATGAGATGTTAATCAGAGTGACTCACTCTACTTCTCAGTTTAGTTTAGTTCAAGGCTTGTGCACTTCTGCCTCTTTCTGGTTATAAATAGATCAAATGTACTGGCTGAGAGCTTGCCGTACACATCCAAAATATGTCCGGAAACATTACAAGCAAAAAACTAACAAACAAACAAACAAAAAAGAATGGATGAATAAATGAATGAATTTGCCACCAGTATCATTAGCAAGGACCACAATAACAGAATAAAGAGTAAATGAATCTATGATCACAGCAGCAGACAAAGTAAATTTTACTTAAACATTTTTAAGCAAAATAAAAAGTGATTTTTAAAGGTTGACTTGAACAATAAAAAGAGTGGGAAGTGGGAAAATATGAGGTCAAACATCAAGATGGGTGCAAGTGGTAACAGGGACAGGAAGAAAAGTCACTCCAGTTGTGATTGTGATAACAAACACCTAAAAGTATCGTCATTTTGTCATGTTTTCATCATGTCAATAATAAACTTACTCTTCATGAAGTCCATCTCCCATTCACCAAAAAAAGGACAAACTCTACACTATATAGCAAATGTACTGCATATTTGTTATTCTTCAAAGTAAAGGACAACGTTTTATGACATTCAAAATAAATATCTTCCCTTACATAGATGCGAGTTGGCTCTTGTTTATAGTATAGACTGCTACGTAACACTTCATCACATTTAGCTAATGTATGATCAAACCAGGAACTAAATTTGTACCTAGTCAAAGTAGAGAAAATCAAGTATCAGGATTTTTGGAGAATTCTTAAAGTGACAATGTGTGTGGAAAATGACCTGCATAATCTAAAGTCTAAATGATAAGTTGTAATGTTTCATGGACAGAGATCATTTTAATGACACACTGTGGAATTGTATTGAATAAGGAACAACATTTCCATAAAAATAAGGCTCCATAAAAGAGTTTTGAGGATGTGCAAATCCAATCAGAATAAATACACTCATTTGAATGTTTTTTCTCTTTGAAAAACATAAACAAGCACAAATAATATTCATGCTGTATACCGTATTCAAGTTTTGTTTTTTTTTAACTTGTAAATACAAATATGTGATCTACTTTAGCTGACTCAACTAGTCTTACATGCACTAAAGGTTTTCCCTTCATGTCAGTCTGTAGTAGATAAAATCTAACTATAGCTAGACCTATATACGTATCTAAAAAAAATCTTGTTGCTTGCCTTTTTTACAACACCTGCTGACTCATCCAAAGCTCCTGGTGTCCATGACAGATCTGATAGCTGAACCTGTAGAGTTTGTGTTAACAGGCCCGGGTTAGAGTCCAGTCCCCTGTGCCCCTGTCCCTCCATCACTCGCCGCACACTACGCCATGCGCCTGTCACAAAGTCAATAATCCAGCAGACAAGTACACATTGCCTGTATCTGCTTGTGTACTGTCTGCGTCTAATGGCTGTGGCAAGTCTAAAAACATTCTTAAAATCAATTCTTTTCTCATTCTGAACACATCACAAAAGCTGAAAGACGGAACAGGTAATGTAAATAAGGTTTGAGTACAATGTCTGTGTGCGCGCCGCGTCTCCTGTTCTCATAGCCACGCTGCTTATGAAATTGTAAATAGACTTGGTAGACTGAATAGCAAAACAACACATTGATGTAAAATGTAGCCCGGGTGCAGAAAAAAAGCTGCAGCTCAGTTCTAATGGCAAGACCAGCGAGAGAGTACTCCTGATTGATGCCAGAGAAACATGATGCATTCTGGGTAAAAATCAGGCTCCAAAGTATCACAGAAAATCAATGAGAAGTGAGAGGGTGTTTCTCAAAACAAACATGATATGGCATACATTGAAAGTGTATTGTAGTAATATGTAGTAAGAAGTCTGAGTGTGCGGGCAGGGAAGAGCCTTTTTTGGAGATACTTGAGGATTTTCAGTTCAAATAAATAAGCCTGGGGGGACCAGTGGTTGGAATAATGCTTGAATTTTGATATTTTGATAACTCACTAATGTAACACATTGCATTATAATCTCAATAACTCCAGTATTCTGCATTCTTACCGGTAATTTGCATTGATACTATTTCAACACATGAAACTGCAGCTTTTGTTGACTCAATTAAAGGTTAATAAAATGAGGAAAAACTACTTGTAAGATAATTTGTTTATATAAATGATTCAGTAATCAAATATTAATGTCTTAACGTAACATGAACTCAAACTCACTAACTCAACATAGTGTTGCATTTGAGATACAGTAATATTACATTTTTCACTTTATCCTTTATTCCCAACACAACTTAAAAATTCAGTCAAATTATAATACCTACTGCTCATATATTTGTAAAAGATCATTTCTTCTGTTTGTTCGAACGTACTTTTTGTCTAGCAACACTCTTCGAACCGTGTCATGTCATAGTGTGAAGACGGTAGCAACTAATCTATGCCTTGAAAACAAAACACTTACAAAAATAACCTTTCGCTAGAGCATTACAAAAAAGTGTAAAACAGTCAAACTTGGAACAGAAAATGCAAACTTACAAAAACTTCCATACAAATCTGTTCCCAGTTCTGTTGTACCCCTTAGCATCACTCATACAAAACCTTATTGTGTTATTGTGTGTGCTATGTTATATTATTTTGTTCTTACCTATACTTTTGCGCTTATGTACAGTATACTAACTTTCATTGTATTAATGCAAAATAAAATAAATCATTACTTTTTTGTCCTGTGGTAGAATAATTAAAGATAATAAAAAATGAAAATCATAACCCACTAATATGGAAGGGGGGTGAGGCTGTATTATCCAATGTAGTTGTGTTTGTGGCCAAGACATTCAAGCTTCTTCTGCATCTAAAAATGAAAGATTTGATGATATTTTTCTAATTTATGTACACAGTAACATTGCAAGTGCTGGTTTTACACTTGTCGGTTTCCTACATTGTAAAGCTTATTCTGTAAACAGTGCTGTAATAATTCTAGCAAGTGTTGAATTAATTCTCACTTTGTTTCTAACCCTAAATAACGTACTGTGTGATAAACTGTTCGTATAAGAGCGTATTGGCTAATCTTGTCAGGATCAATGCAGCAACAGTGCAGTAAAACAGCATTTTGGAGACTTCCTCGCTCAGTTTAGATTTTAAAAATACCTCATGAAAAACTAGAAGTGGTGTCTTCCTTTTATGCATCAATTATTCAGCAGCCTCACCTTCCCTGAGAGTGAAATCCGAGCCCTTAAAATTAATATGAAAGAGCGGCTAGTGTCCCATCTTTGGAATAATTTGGAAATTAGCTACCCTACACCTCTGCCCACCTCTCCACATGATGTATGGAGGAGCATAGCAGGCGGTAACGATATTGTATTTTTCATAGGCCTGCATTGGTAATGAAAGCGTTGTGTGTGTTCGTCAACAACACTGGTGTGGGTCGCTGGCGGATTGCTGAGGTGCTATAGATAGCTGAAAATCCAATCCTCTTTGCAGCCCTAGGAGATACTGATGAAAACCAAGATGGGTTACGACAATATCATGACTGCTCCTCCAAGACATTCAGAAAGGAAGGTGCAGCCCTCGCGTTCCCTCAGCTATCTCCTCCACAGAGCAGATATTGTACTTGCGTGTGGTACAAACTCTCCTCGTGTTTTTCCTCAAGAGAGCGAACATTCCAGCATAACACCCTGCCTTGATTAATGTGACTGCATAATAGATCAGTGTGTGGATACAGACTCGACAAGCTGAGTAATTCGTCGCAAAATAAGTGACATAACCAGTGCTAATAGAAATTTTTAGCTTTCTGCCCACACAAGGCTTGAGGGTGTTTATCTCGAGCATTTGAAAAGCAAGGTGCCGGCACAGGTATTCAGATTAGCTCGGAAGTTTGTTGAATAACTCATTGTGTAATACTTGAGGAAAGAGGAAAGCTGTAATGTGAAGAAGCCCATTTAAGTCAATGCTTTGACCCGATACGGCACTGTGTTATTGAGCTGGATTATGCATTTCTAGCTCAGTGCTCTTGAATGAAAAGAACTATATAGGCTACATGATGTTAGATAGATAAATTGAGAGAAAAGGTACTTGATGTAGAGCAGCGGTTAAGGACACATGAACAAGCTTCTTAAATGAACTAACTGAAAAGTAAGTTTCTTTCTTGGTTAAAATTTTGGGACTCAAATTGAAAAGAAAAAAAACTGTACAAGACATCTTAATAAGTTGCTTTCTGTTGAACAAAACAGTCTAAATTCAATACACAATAAATTGTCAATTTAGTCCAATTTCCCATTTCCCCAAAACTCTTTCCAAATGGCTTGTCAAATAACTGCTGCCCCATCCTTCTCCCAGACACATTTGAAGCCGTCATTCAGAGGCAAAATTGGCCCATGTCAAACATTTCAGCTCTTTTAGGACACATTTAACAAAATAGGTATTATGTTGGGAGCCACAGCCTGTGAATGCTGGCAGAGTGGCAGAGGAGCGTGTTGGAGAGGCATCCCGGAGATAGCAATGGAAGGATGCACGGAGGCGGTTTTCAAATACCATTCAGGTGATGGTTGTATGAAAAACAACCTGCTTTTGTGCTTGAAAAACATCACACATGACGGTAAGACAGGCCTCAGTGGTTTTCTTTCAAACTGCAGGATCAAGTCATGGGCTTAGAGTCCGTGACTAATTCCAACAGCACACTGCAGGTGACAGCGAGGCATATGTTTACAGGCTTCGAATGCACAAGTGTGTACAGGCAGGTTTTAGCTTAATGCAGTTTTGATTTGCGTGTTATTTGTACATGTTTCTATATGCTCACTGTGAAATAATTTGATCCTACTTCTGAATTTAGTGTAAAAGATGTTATTTGTAAAAAAAAAAAAAAGAGAGAGAGAAAGAGAGACAGAGACAGAGAGAGGAGAGAAAGAATTTTGTTAGATGTAAAGCATAAGGAGGCAACTGGCAGAAGTATTTAATAAAATGTTATTGAATGAAAACTAGATGCAGCTGCCTGTGATTAGTGTCTCTCGGTAATGGTTCAACCTCACTTTTTGTCTAGGCACACAAGAGAGCAGGTTCAGTTTGGGATTCGCACAAGGTTTTGCAAAATGACGCACCTTAGTTGTCCAAAGTCACACATTCATATGTATTCCCTCAGATAATAAACACAAACATCTCCGTACCTGTGCTTGCTCTGCTCCGAGATCCCAAACCACACCAGACCCGGTGTCAATGTTCGGCACCTGGCGTCAGAGTAAGACAAGAGACTAAGTGGGGTGTCTAAAAGTTCATTTTTAAAACCGTTTATTTAGAGTTTTTTTTTTTTTTTTCATAATTAAGCTCAATAGTTTAACCCACTATTTCTGGCAAAAATACAGCAAACTATTCTTACTGTGTATCTGAATGAGAAACCCTAGAAAGAAAAAAAAAAAACAACAAACTAAACACTAGATCTTAGGTATTAAGAACTGAAGTACATGCTACGTAGACAACACGGTCGGGCTACTGGCCGCGGACTCTTTCTACGGCCCAGATAATCTTCTAATTTTTTTTTTTATAGTCTATTGCAACTGCTTGTGTTTTACTACAAAAACAAGAGTCACCAAATCCAACAGACAGCAATTTGAACAATAAGAACATTCAAATTACATTTCTCAGTTGTATATGTTTTACAATGTTGTTATTGACACACACCCAGCCTCCGAAAAGAAAACTGTGACTGTACCGGTCCTTACAAGAAAAAAATATTTATTATTCAGGGGATTATCAAAACATATTAGAACAAAAAGTGTTCCAGATAACAGAATTGGTGCTTTTAATCTTATTAGCTCTACTCTCTATAGAAAAGCTACCCTTTGTGTAGAACATTTTCAGCTTTTTTCATAATGACCTCACGCCCTCAGTGTTCATAGACTATCTTAACTCTTTTACTTACTTTATTCATTTCACTTACAACACTTCCATTAGCAGAGAATGTGAGTGATTCCTTTTAGCCAGGCCGGTCCTGACAGATGACCTTTTTTATTAACAGCGTTGCGTGCAGTCGTGAGCCCTTGCCCTTCCCCTGCCCCCCCGCTGAGCATGAACGGAGCATGTAGTACACGTTACCCCTGAGTGACCCTCCAAACCAAAGGTACAACCCCATCAATCAAACCGTACCAAGTCAAGGTCCGCCATTACTCCTGGGAGCTGACGGCACCACAACAAAGAGCTGATGCTTGTTTTTAGCTAACAGACTTCACTTATCGAGCGGATGTCAACAAGAAAGAAAGCCCGGGTGTTTACTGTGAACCCATGAGTGCTAGAAATCTATAAAGATAGTTCCGTTTTAGAATTCTGACTCTTATACAGCAGTTTGGGGTAAATTATATTGCCTTTGAATCAGTTACATTGGAAAGAATGGAGAACATTACTTGACAATTATTATTAGTTTTGGCATTAGTTTTTTGCTGTGGGATAAAAGAAAAAAAATCATTGCAAGATAGGATCAAAACATCTCCTCACCAGTTCACAAAATAAGCATTTGAGTTTAATTGATTTTTGACAATTCATCAAGCACTGTCTAAACTTTGTTCTTTTCATTTTTCTAAGATCAGAAACATTCAGTTATTTGTGTTAGCTCCAATAAGTTTGGAAAAACTATAACCAGACGCAAACTGTGTCTTACTTTATTTGCTAAAAGTCTTATCACACGGGCCAGTGGTACATATTTAGCAGATTGTGTAATTATATTGGATTTTCCTCTGGGAGTGTGTTGTCCGTTTGCTCTGTTGCTTTAGGCGGCAGTGATAATAAGTGCAATGTTGGTAAGAGCAAGGGCCTAGATTAGCTTCACTATTTTAAATAATGGCAGCGTAAGTGTAATTCATTAGCTTAATGACTGATCTAATCACATTCTATTTAAGTAGAGAATTTTATCCACAGAACAGAACAAGGCAGACACCACTAAAAACATTCAAACGCATCTACTACTTCATTGAATCCAAGCAGACGCTTCAAGGTAGAATCAGTTTTTAAGGTTACTCGCTGAACAATGCAATGTGTTTTAACCTAATTTTGGAAGCACTTAATAATATAATTCTTATTAAAGCTTGATTGCTTTTCTTTCATTTGCTTGTTTTGCAGCAATGCATGTTCCAAGCAATATTTCTTGTGAAAGGTGAATTCATACACTTCAAACTAAGCCATAATCCTGCCAAAATGAGGGCTAACTATATTCAAAGGTAGTATTTATAATAAACTGTTCGTTATGTCATTTTTTGGCATTCAACCTTTTTATATGTATATTCAAGTACTTATTTTTTTGCTAAAATACCTTCAAAACATGTAAATACAAACATGCATTCAAACATGCAAATTAAGTTACTTCACCCTGTGGTGCAAAGCCACGCCACTGAAATTGTTAATAAAGCAACACAATTTATGGAACCAAACTTTCCACCAGTAAGTTACATAATGCACCCCCCACAAGTCACATTTTCAGTTTCCAATTACAAAAGAAAATCCACATTCTGATTGCACAATTACCCAAGTCCTTTTCAAACAAACAAAAAACAAACTTAACAAATTTGCCTGACTGAAGCTTTCTTCACACTAGAGGATTTGAGCCCTGATTTTTTGCCTGTTTTGCTTAGCCCAAATAACATGTCATGTCTGTGAATCAGTGTAGTTGTTTCTCATGTTGTTAGGCTCCAGCTTGTTATGAGGAACTTTAAGGCTTCCAATCAGAACATCTAAATTAACAGCTCTTTAAAATTGGGGGATCTACGAATCAGACAAGTGATTGTTGCAAAATAGCATGCCCTGCACTTTTCTGGCACAATTTAAAATCACAGAGTTTCAAAATCTGTACAGGTATTGCTTTTGACTGTAAACATCTATCTTATATCCTTTCAAAGTACAGAAAAAGTGACAGGTTCTGCATGGTCTGGTGAAACTGTCGAACTGCAACATACTGTACAGCCTGTGCCTCGGCATAGGGTTTTGCATTCAATTTATTTCTTATCTCACACATTTGAAAATACTATACATTGCTGCTGGTCTTCTTTGTTCTCGCCTCATACTTCTCTTGTTGTCAGAAGTGCTTTTTGAGCCCATATATAATTTAAACATCTCATTAACTGTAAACCAGCACATCAATGAACGATGATTAGTCTGTAAGTGCTCGTGTTTGCACTGGCTCTTACCGAGGTCGCTAAATGAAGAGGAGCGCGGGATTTGTGTATTGAATTAAAAAGGCTTGACAGTAATGAAGGATGGTTCTGTGTGTGTGCAGGAGAATGCCTCTGTCTGGACGGATACATGAGAGACCCTGTGCACAAGCACCTCTGTATACGCAGCGAGTGGGGGCCCAACCAGGGGTAAGTGTGTGCCCAGCATGCTCACCAAACAGCAACATAGCTACAACACAGATGGATTGGTGACATGCATTTCCCAATAATTCAGTTCAACAATTCAGTTCAGCTTTATTGTCATTGTCACAAGTGCAACAAAATAACAACATTGTCTTTTGCTAAAAATAATTAAAAGGCAATCTTACAAATGACATTTTTTGTTTGTCAAGATCTATTCACTAGAAATATCTGCATTTAAGCAAATTCACTTGAGGTGTCTTCCAATAAATATGTAAGCAAAGACAACCTAGACATGCAGGTTTAAGAAAATATTTATATTTTTTATGTGGAAAAGTATTAAGTATTAAGGTTGAATGTATTTGAATGTAATTCAAATGTTACAAGTAACAAGGCTTAATTATTTAATTAGGTTTATTTGAAAGGGACGAGGATATTGGTAAGCTCATGTCACACACTACAACATTTTAGCTTATTCTAATTCCGTTTTACATAAAAACAATCAACATATAATACACATAATATTCATTCAAAACAGGTCCAGTGGTCAGATGCCTTGTGCAGTGAAAACACTACAACTCTGGTAAAAACAGGAAACCAGAGTAGAAAACCACAGTAGGCAGAGCTGTCATTAAAGAAATATGAGAAGAAAATAAAAATGTATTGAGATAAATCATCTATTTCATTCTAAGTATGCAGTCCACTTTAATTATATGGCATATGTAGTTACAAACGTTTCAGTACTTCACAGAAACAGTGACAATCATAACATTTAAAAAGGAATAAATGCTCAATTATGAGAATCTATGACTTGAGTGTCTTGCAGTCTCTAACCAGTGTGACCATTATGTGTCAAAATCAAATGTTGTAGAAGAGAAAGACAATGTGATTTTTGCCATTCCTCAACAGTAAAAAGAGTAAATGGAGCATAGTCATAAAAAAACAAAACAATGAATAAAGCAATAATTAAAACGTATTACTTAAAACATTATGCCGTATTAAATGTAGTGCTATTTTACATTATGTTCTCGTAAATAGCTACAATTTGTCATCCAAAAATGGGTTAAAAAGCAAATTAACTTAGTAATTTTCTGAATATTTAAGCATATTTGTCAACCTTGATATTGTGAGGGAAATCAACTAAAACCAAAATCTGTTGCAATTAAACGACTCATTAAAATATTATAGTCACCATAAAATTTTACTCTAATTATTACTATTCAGAACAAGAACTATATTGGCTCTAAAAATGCTATTTTCGTGAGCTTGTTCCCTGCAGCGACTCTCATAACAGCCTAATTGGGTTCACACCTGCCTGTTAAAAAGTCCTTGACATTTGGCTAACCCTCTCGGCCGCTGGTGCCAAAAACCCCGGGTTGACCTCACGGGGTGACAGAAAAAATAAACTTCTTTGTGAAAATGGGTCTGCTGTGTTGTTTGGTTTAGTCAGGCATGAGTTGGAGTACAAAAAGCAGTCAACCAGGAGAAGTGTGTTTAGATTTTTGGTGCGTGTATATACAAATAAAAATGTTCTAACATTGCTTTGCTGTACATTTACAATACTTTTTTTTTCTATTTTGTGTGGAGGATAAATTAACCAACTGTTTGCTGTTTTTCACACAAGGAAACATGTTTTTGCAGACGTGTTTCCCCAACTGGAGCCATGTCCTCCACTTCTATCTGAGCCAGTGAGTTACTTCAGAACATAGATGGTTTGATTGACAGGTCAACAAGCCAATAGATAACAAGATACCTTCTTCGTTTTATTGGCCTCAACACGTACATAGTTTACATATTTTTATGATTCTTTTTCTGGTTACTGAAAGTACAAGATTGTTGCAAAAGTAAACTGTTTTTGACAAATATTGCTTCCTGATTAAAAACACAGCTGAAATTTTGTCTGAGATGTTTCACCACACTGAACAGTCTCTCTCTGAGCTCTTCGCACCGTTTTTAAGTCCATAAATCGTTTGCTTTGAGCATTTCTGCAGCATTAGCAAATCAGGCAAGAACAGTTTAAAGTTGGGGTAGCTAACTTTTTTAGTTGTAAATAAGTAGACTTTGTGTTTTCCACCAAAAAGTACATGATAAATGCAGCACTTTGTGAAAACATTAGCCCACAGAGTACTCTCTGAATCGAATAATAAAGAATTTTAGTTCTAATCAGGAGCAGAATGCAGCGTTCTGATTGGCTGAGCTTGAGTGGTCCTCTCAAGTTTCACTTTAAAAGAGAAAAAAGAGGCTTTTAAGTCAAAATTGCAGCCTAAACTTATGTGTTTAAGAATTTATGAGAGAAAGTTGTCAGATTTAAATCCTAAATTGTGTTTGCTGTGTGAAAATCTCCTACCCCACCTTTAATAATTTCTCTTCTTTGCAGCCAGAAAGAGCTCAACCTCAATTCTGAGACTGGAAACACATGACTGCTATACATGATTAACTAGACTTTCTTCCGGTGCATGTGATACCAAAGTGTCGGTGCACAGAACAGGAACAACACACATAATGCATTATATTTTTAATTCGAAAGCCTCGAAAATAATTTCAGATAAGGCCATCAGAAATATATATATATATTTTTTTACTTTCTTTTTGATGGCTAATTTCTTGTACTGGTTGACTGCGTGTCTGCAGCAAAACCAATTTCTCCCTGGGGATGAATAAAAGATGACTTTGAGCTAAACAACAAAATAGATTACTTTCAACCAAAAATGCAACTGAGCACACTGGCTTTATCCATTCTTACTCTTCCATCTTCTTCATTCATTTTACTGTCTTCACAGTGAATAAATATCCTAGAAAAGATTTTGTTATACTTGGATAATAAAGTTAAGTTAAGCACATTTTGTCCCAAACATCTTGAGAACTCCAGCACAGAGCACATTTACTGTATGAGACAAAGATCTGTTGCTTTTGCTTCAGACAGAATGACATAGTACAGAAAATCCCAGCCTTCTGCTATTTCTAAATCCCTTGCTAGACTTCCTGCATGCTCTGAATATTTTTATGCTTTATTTACCTTGTGAAGACATCAGAGTTTTTCTTCTTCTCTTATCCCACCCAGCAGTGCCCTTCTGTGCGTGATTTCCCCCGGTGAGAGAGTGTGTGCGTGTGACAGTGGGGCATCCTGAGGTGACTTAAATGTTTAATGACCAGCGCCCATGGCAACTCTTTCTGAATGTTCTTTTTTGTGTAGGACTTTGCTCAGAACGGCCCTGTCCCTTCGTCTCTCCCTCTCTGTCACTGTCTTTATCTCTCTCCTTCTCCCTTCTCCCTTTCTCTTTTCCCTCTCTGTCTGTTCAGTCCCAGAGCTGCCATTCCACATTAATCTCCATCATCCTCCTCCTCCTCTCTCGCACCACAGTCCCTTTGGTATAGGCCTATTCCCACTTCTCCATTGTGACATGCTTTGCCATTTCCCACACATGTAAGCAGGGACAAGGCAAAGTCACATCGTAGTTCTCGTTGTGGACTTATAATACATTTAACAATAATAGGATGGATACATATTTGCGTAGAGATGTACTGATCAAGGTTCATTTTATTTGCAATGCATACAGTATACTCTACATTAATGAATACCGACGTATGGGCTGAGACTATATTTCTCACAGTTAATTCCAAGGACTAATGGATCAGATTGCGTTATGTAACTGCTGCAAGTGACGTGTGAATAACATTTCAAACATGGTTCAACATGAGCCAGCAGACAGTCCGATCAGGATACTGACTGAACCAATTTTATGGATTTTACATCAATACACCATGATGGGATATATCAACATAATCTTATAGCAGAAATACCATGATGGATCAGTTAAAGAAAAAAAAAAAAAGTAAAGTCATTATAAAACATGAAGTATTGACTGACACTTTAAATACTCTTTGTAGTAAGTAGATCCTTGCTTTGTCTAATGTGGTGGTTTTGTGAAACATAATTTTTATTTTTTTTTATAGTGTAACATACAAATAATAAAGAAACTAATCATAAGTAGTCTCAGAAAAGCATGAAGTAGCTATTATAAAAATAATAACTTATATTAACTACAAGAACAAGAACAAGACTTAATTTTCATAATGAAATGACAAATTAATGAATGCAAAAGTTTTTGAAGGCTTAGTACTTAAAAATACACCAACATATATCCTAACTTTAATGTTATAATTAAGGAACATACAATATTCATTGTTTCTAAAAAATTAAATCTCGCTCCTGTAATATCTATTTAAAGTGTTGCTAATATAAAGTTATTAGAAGGGGGCAATAAGATTTCATTAAAGTAGCTAATTTACTTTACATTGTAATTTCTTAAGCCAACATATTGTTTAAAAATGATTGCAGACCTCAGTATTGTGCTGTATTGTGATTTGAAGCACTGATGTTTAATCAAAGGCTTCAATTTCATTTAATTAAGCTTTCTTTCTTTCTTTCTTTCTTTCTTTCTTTCTTGTTGTAATACAAAGTAAGCAAGTCTAGATAATAAGTGATCACCTTTTAGCTATTTCAAGGCAAAGTACAATGTTATTATTAAGAAAAACTTCTGCCCATCTGGTCTTATGTCATCATCTCCACGTTCAATGATGTGAACGTAACTAAAAAAAACACAAAAAATATATCTTGCAGATTGTTTGTGAGCTACTGCTACTTGTGTCTTTTAAACAATTTAGTTTATATTTAGCGCAAAAGTATAACTTTGTTGTTAAATGATTAAATAATAAAAAAACAATACATTAAGATTGTGTTTTTGTAAAGAATTCTAGTCTATTCAAGTCTTTATTGTCTAATTTCTTTCTCTCCTGAGATGTATACTATTCTGAAACCTAATTAAACTTCTGCAATTACTTTTTTAATGAAACACTTTAATTCCCAGACTAAAGGCATTTTTGAATGTATAACACAGTAGATAAATGTGCTTGTGTGCAGATCATACATTACAATTTCTGCCCTATTGAGCGCACCTGAATATAAGCCGCACCCACTAGATTTAAGTAAGAAAAATGATAAAGTACATTTATAGGCCGCAATTGTTAATAGTAAGTCTATGAGAATCTATAATTTTGCTGCATTGCCTTACAAGCCGCATAGTTCAAATCTCATGAAAAAGTAGCGGCTTATAATCCAGAAATTACGGTAGTCATTTCCATCTATAACTGCTAAATGACTAGACAGAGGGTTAAAGGTAGAGCAGTTTTTTGGAGTTGGACAGCAAAAACATGCCTTGTAACTCCTGAGTCAGATTAAGAGTCTGGCTCCACTGAAAGATTTAACACTTCTCCTGCTTTGATTGAACACACAGTTTTATTTTCTCCTCTTCTCTGATCTGTGCTTTTTCATGCAGTCCCTGGCCTTACACCATCTTCCAGCGCGGTTTTGATCTTGTGATGGGAGAACAGCCCTCTGATCGTATTTTCAGGTAAGAGTGACTTTGCCAAACTTTCCTCTGTTTGCCTGCTGCTGCTGTTGAACAGTTTGACTTGTGCAGAGTTAAATCCAAAATGTAATCCTGATGCAGATTGAGATAAGTGTAACTCAGTATCAAGTGCATTAAGGTTAGTTCACATGTTTTTATAATAGTTACAAACTTTAGTGAAATTGCACCTGTGGTAGATGACTATCAGATGTTCAGTTAAGTTTCAGTTTGTGAAAAAAACATTGATGAGTAAAAGATGAAAAATTACAGAAAGTAGAGTTAAGTTCAAAACAGAATCCTTCCTGCAAACAAATGCAAATCCGTCAAAAACGTATAGACAATGCGCACATCTCAAACACTTATTTAACAAAAATAAAGGTTTTATTTGCTACTATTATCTGTCAAATCACAAATATTGTGTTGTTTTAGTGGATTCGGGCTCTAATTACTTCAATATGAATGCTAGGTAACAGTTGTGGACTTTCAGGTCACGTTTGCTGTCCATGTCTAACTAAAATGTACATCATTGATCTGGGCAAAATGTTTCCTAGAATCGTAAAGGTGATCATTTGCATTATGTTTTACTGAAACTAGTAAAAGCTTGAATATATTATCTTGAACTGTTTCATAGTAAATGCTAGAAAATTGGATGCGGAAGGATGATTATTAAGTTTAGGGGAACGGGTAAGTTTAGGAAAAGGGTTAGGGTAATAATGGGTAAGGTTAGGGAAAAGGTTTGGGTAAAGGTTAAGATAAAAAATAGAACAGTTTATGCCCATTTTGCAAAATTACCATGGCAACCAGCTCACTTCTGTCCTTCCAGAGCAGACTATCTAGCACTAACCCTGTTCCATCTTGTAAAAGACAAGGCAACTATCAATAATGTCCATTTAAAGCTAACAATGTAAACATATTTTCTTTTTGCATAGAGTTCCAAATTATCAGATGACATGATTACAGTAAATAAATATTAAATCAGGCCTAAAATGGTGGACACACAATTAGAACACATGCATAACTTGAAAAGAGGGTCCACACATTTTTCATAATAAAATATACTTTTGGAACATTCTGCCTATGTTCAGTATTTTCAAAGTTTGTCTGAAGTCTTTGCCCAGAATTGTAGCTGTTGCTGTAACTGTTATTTTTCACTTTTCAGTATTTTTTGCCCCTGATGTTTGCCTGTCTGTTTTCATCTTTTTATACCAAGCCACTTGCGACTGCCCAAGATTCAGTGTTTTTTCTTTAGTCACCACTAACTTTCCCCAACAAAGTCTACCATACTAAAAAAATACCTTTTCCCCCTAATTAAGTCTGTTTATCTTAATACACAAGCTAATGAAAAAGTTGATTTTCTTAAGTTGGGAACCTTAGTGTGCTTTTTTCCATGAGACATCACACATAGTCTTTGAACGTTGTTTAAAAAGTCTCAAGTACCTCAATTAGCCTGTTGAAAATAAGAGCTGAGAGAATACTTGACACAAGTAATTATAGAAGACTGTCTGGACTGAACATCTGATGTATTATTTGATGTTTTTATTGATGCAAGAAACAAATATTGAAAAAAGTTTTTGTTGGCTTTAGCTTCGTCAAACAAGAAGTTGAATCATGAAGAATTGACAGCAACAAAAAGCATTGTTCTGATCGAAGAAAAACTGTACTGAACAGTTAAGAAGACCAAATTAATGTCTTTGGAAATCAAACTTTGTGAATTATTAAGTGGGAAGAAATCCTAAAACCTTTACTCAATTAAGACTGTAACATCAAACAGAAGCTTTTTCAAAAGTGGCATGTATGCTGCAGACTAATCTGCAAAACAGACTATGTAAATGTATTAGAGTAAATGTAACTACTCACAAAGCTGAAACTGTAAAACCTGCTTTTCAGCATAAAATGTCAAAACACATCAGTGTATGTTAGTGTATTTAAAGTTGGAGTACCTGATTGTCAATTACAACAGTAGCTCCAACTAGTTCCTAACCCTATAGTCACAATTTCTACAATACATTGATTTTATATCCACATCCATAACTTTTTGTCTGAAAATAGGTATTTTGACAGACATCAGTGAGAGTGGAGTGAAAGAAAACTTAAATTATTTTGTTTTTGATTGAGACACAGTGATCTGATTTTGTCACAATGAGCAATATACTGTACTTGTTGGCCAAAAAGACAAAGTTTACTAATTTACATATAATGATATCAGGCACCTAAACTTCAATGTGCAGGACTTAAAGTATCCATTACACAATTGTTTTATATTTATATTTTTCTCATGCAAGAGTGAAGACCTAAATAAGTTTTGTAAAATGAAAAAGAAGTCACATTCTGCTCTGTGGCGTTGTTTCAGACAGAGACAGCAGGCACTGAGTTAACATCAGGAACCCGCTGATACTCTGGATTCTTTGTTAGGAAGTGTCTGTTAGCACCACGGCTTTTCTTATTCTGAACAGTGCTGAGTCCTCAGACTGCTGCCACCCACAAGCATCCCAATGTAAATGTTTGAGCGAGAACACTTAAATCTCCATTTCTTTACTTTCTTTCAAAACTGAAAACCAAAAATATGGTGCCGTCATATTAGTCATGCCACAAAATTTTCCAGTGACTCAAGCATGTATGAGTCACTGACAGTACAACTCTGAGGAAACTGATAATGAACATAATGAAAGAAAAACTTTAAAAGTCAAAATTTCATTCTACGCCTCATAATAAAATTCATTATTTTTCTCGATTTGTTTTTTTATCCCTCGACATATCATTATATAAATCCATGTGCAATTCAAGATTCTGATGAAACATACAAAAGGATTTGTTAATATCAAAATCTAAGCCTGAAATGATCATGTGATACATTTACATTTTTAGACTTTTTTCAGTCAGATGTAGCTGATTTAAATACTTGATAAAATACCATCTGTGAACTTTTTGGAACTAATATGTCAAACCAAATGAACAAAGACATTGTGTACTTCTTAATATAAGAATAACAACTACTGTTTGCACCTTAAAAAATATATATATATATATATAATAATATATAAATATATAAAAAATATATATATATATATATATATATATATATATATATATAATATATATATATATATATATATATATATATATATATATATATATATATATATAGGGTGCACGGTAGCCGAGTGGTTAGAGCTCTGGCTTCCCAATAAGGAGGTCGTGGGTTCGACTCCCGGGTCGACCATATCAACATCTCACGATCTCTCTGGGTGGAGTTTGCATGTTCTCCCCGTGTCACCGTGGGTTTCTCCGGGTACTCCGGTTTCCTCCCACCGCCAAAGACATGCATGTTTAGGTTAATTGGGCATCACTGTAAATTTCCCTTAGTGAGTGAATGAGAGAGTGAATGGTTGTCTGTCTAACCCTGCGGCAAGTTGGCCACTGTCCAGGGTGTTTCCCCCGCCTAAGGCCCAAAGTCACTGGGATAGGCTCCAGTCACCCGCGACCCCTAACGGGATTAAGCGGTAGAAAATGAATGAATGAATGAATATATATATATATATATATATATATATATATATATATATATATATATATATATATATAATATATATATATATATATATATCTTGTTATATTGGTAGATAATTTAACTAAATGCTCAAATCATGACAATTAATTCTTAAAACAAGGAAACAAATAAATAAATGTTTCAAGATAGCACTTTTGGTAATGTGTCTATTTGTATCAAATATTTGTAATTTTTAGCAGTTTTTTCACTTAAAATGCATAGCCTGGTGCCACAGAAAGGCATGTGCATACCACACAGTTTTAATCAGGGTGTCATGTAAACGAGATGTGTCTATTTAACTTGCTGCTGCCCCTGTTTATTTCTACGATGGATGTAAAGACTTCATGAATAGTAACACAATCCTAATCTTAACCAACCCCAAACCTCAGACCTAAACTTACCCATTTTTGTAAATTCAGACCTAGTTATTCGTTAATCCAAGCCAAGAAAATGGGCGTGTAATAGACATAGTTCTGTCGTGGGATGTACACGCAAACCATGAGAACATGAAAATGTACAATCTGTACTGTACAATCATCACTGAAAAAAAAAAAAATCTTACATCCATGTGAGTAAGCAACAGAAAAGGTGGTGGACACAGCTAGAAACGTTTAAGCTCAAAACCGGAGAAAATATTGTATTAAGTTTACATTAAATATGTGCAAATTTGTGCTAAAGTGCAAACTAGCAGCTGGTGGCTAGCGTGACCAGGTGAGCAACCAGAGGAGCAGTGTCAGGGTGCAGGAGGCGGGTCCTTTTTATCGGCGATTCTATGTGCTGGGCCTTTGGCACATCCGGGTCATGTCAAAACAGACAATAGTTTATTAGACAAAATATTACAACAGGAGCCGTAACAACAGCTTCTCCCCCGAGTCTATTGATGTTATTGAACAACACAGATTTAAGTGTGCAATGTGGCATAGAACGATGAGATTCATTCAGCCAATTAACAGAGCCATTATCTGATCGAAGTACATGGGAACTTCAGTAGCTTTTTTCCCCTTACAACCCTTTTAAAATGCAGCTTGAACTCCAGTTATGCTCTGAGGCTCACGCTAAAGTCTTGTTGTTTACTTTAGCGGATATTACCATTAAACACAAAAGCAAACGAGCCAATTAGAATCACAGGGAGGTTATAATGAACCAAAAGGGGGGATGTATACAAGATCCTCCGGGGTGCACAAAGATAAATGCTCAGAGTCAGCTCTCAGACGCAGCTATAGCAAGAGCGTAGCATCTCCAAGGACCGCCGACATGTTTTTCCTCCCAACAACTGTCGTCTCCCGGGATCTCTTACTGTTTTCAACCTCCACTTTCTCTTTGGGATGAACCAGATAAGTCATACACGAACACCGCGGTCCCTTGTTGTCCATTATGGTGCTGGGCTCGTTAAATGGCTGCTAATTTGTCCCGTTCTCAACCAAAGACGTCACACTGCATCTTAGGGAGTTTCAACAATTCACTACATAGTCTCATTAGAGTTATTATGGCCATTGTCTATGTGGAAGTGACTGTAACTGTAAGTGTCAAGCAAGACGGCATTCATATTAAGAGTGCAATACATTTTTTAAATATTTTTTTTGCTAAATAAATTGTAGGACCAACATATGTCAACTTGTTTTGTCTTACTCAATACAGTACGTGTATCTGAAATGTTTGTAGTACACTTTTATAGCATTTGATCGTAAATGTTTTTTTTTTAGACATTTAGGCATGTAAGCTGTATAGCCTCTAAACAAGTCCATATATGTAAGGGCTGTAGTTCTGTAGTTGTTTAGTCGATTAAATGGTCGATGAAGTCTTGGTCGGCCAAAATGTTATTAGTCGACTAAACAGTTTATTTAGATAAACTATGGCTGTCAAAGTTAATGCATTAATCATGTGATTAATCATAAAAATGTAACGCATTAATCATGGACTATCGCAGATTAGTCACAGTATTATATTTGACCGCTCAGTTTGAGCTTCAGCGCGGAGGAATACCTGGAAGGCGGCGGCACAGGTTGCTATTATGTCTGCGTAGTAGCTGAAGTGAATACACACGCGGTGTAAACATGAATGGAGAGACTGCGACTGGTGCGCTCGGCTCGGTGAAACATTTCTGTTCAAAAAACTCTAGATAAAACGAAGGTAGTGTGACTTTATTGCAATGATGAACTCTCCTTTCACCGTGTAGCGGCTTCTTTGTACAAACCTTGGAGCCGCTAGGAGAGGGTCAGAGTGGGTCCTGGATTCGTAGCTTTGTGACGCGCTTAAACTATTGTTAACAAAGCTATACGCTGAGATCCAACATGCGTTTTATAGGTTTATTACAAACACAGAGCTATCAGCAGCGCAGCAAAGAGAAGAGTAAGAATGTGGAAAACAGAAAAGAATGTATATGGTGAACAGAACCAGCGGTCAACAAAAATTACGGCTACCCGCCCTGACACTCCTCATCTGTGTCCCCAAGTAGTGCGCGCTTTTCACACACACACACACCACACGTGCACGCGCACCTGTCCCTGTGCGCCCTGCCCCTTCTACCAAGGACCAATCACTCGTACAGACACACAGTGCACCTTATTTCTGTCTCCTACACACCAGCCCCTAATTATTAAGTTCCACATAATAATTCACATTTCATTAACATAGGAGACATAGGAGAATAAATGATTACCATAAAGACATTCCAATGCAATAGATGTAATAGATCATTAATAGTCCATGAATAGATGCACTTGCAACAGTCCCTTGGGTCATCCTTATGACTGAATAGTCCAGAGTCTTTGAGATCAGAATGTCCAAAAGTTCAGAAGCAAAGTCCACAGAAAAGTCTAGAAGGTCAATCACGTCTTTATGCAGCCTCCTCAGACTCCAGCAACAAGCAGACTTTGGAGATGGGTCTGTCCAAACAACTAGTTTTGGTCTTAATGCGAACTTGGCGGACAAACCCTTTACGATCTGGATAGGTTTGCACTATACGTCCCATAATCCATGAATTTCTGGGCGCAGTACTGTCCATTAACAGAATGAGATCCCCTACAACGAGGTTCCTCTGGACTCCAGTCCATCTCTGTTTCTCCTGTAACAATGGTAAGTACTCTTTGTCCAACGCTTCCAGAAAAGATCAGATATGTACTGTACCTGTTTCCATCTCCTTTGTGTGTACAGGTCAGAAGCTTGAAACTCTCCAGGGGGTAAAGAGGGCTGGCCTTTTAGCAGCAACAAATGGTTCGGCGTTAGTGCTTCCAGGTCATTTGGATCAGTAGAGGCTTTGGTGATAGGCCGGCTGTTAAGGATGGCTTCAACTTCACAGAGAACTGTGTGAAGGCCCTCTTCATCCAGATTTTGAACTTTGAGAGTGGAGTTCAGAACCTTCCTCACAGACCTGATCAGTCTCTCCCACGAACCTCCGTGATGTGATCCGGCAGGTGGATTAAACGACCACTTGATTACCTTTTGGAGTAATACTTCATGAACCTGTGCCTGGTTCCACTGCTCTATGGCCATTTTAAGCTCACGTTCCGCTCCCACAAAATTCGTTCCATTGTCAGAGCGCAATTCACGAACCTGTCCTCTTCTTGCAATAAAACGCCTCAGTGCATTTATGAAGGAATCAGTACTCAGTGAAGGTGCCACCTCAATGTGGATAGCTCTCAATGCAAGACATGTAAAAATGACACCATAACGTTTTACAGTACTTCTTCTGCTTCTCACTTCAAAAGGTCCAAATAGTCAACTCCAACTCTTGTAAATGGAGGCTCATCTGGCTTAAGTCTTTCTGCGGGCAAGTCTGCCATCTGCTGGTACACTGGAGCAGCATTGAGTCTCCTACATGTAGTGCATTTGGATAGAACGCTCCTTATAGCAGTGCTGACTCCAGTGATCCAATATTTCTCCCTGAGCTTAGATAACATGTGGTTACGCCCACTATGTCCCACTTGTTGGTGAATATTCTCAACAGCAGAGTAGAAATATGGAGATCTTTGCCAGTATGATGGGATGCTTAGACTCAAGTGGTAACGAAGATTTACTTAACCGCCCGCCAACACGTAAAATGCCATCCTCCAGTTTCGGAGACAATTTGTACAGCTGACTATTTTTCTTGATGTTTTGGCTCTTTTCCAAACACAAGAGCTCTTCTGGAAACCTTTTTCTTTGACAAACTTAATTATTGTCATCTCAGCTTTATCAATGTTCTCCACAGTAAGAGCCCTCTGAACCGCTTTCCTTTTGAACATAGACATTTCTTGATCCATATTTAAATGCAGTTGATTTTGAGTTGACAGTTCCTTTCTCCTTTTACTGCACGACCATAGCCATTCCATATATTTCAACCACCACGCCACGGCCTTCTTCAGCCGAAACCAAGAGGAATAATGATGGACCAGGTGAGTTGTGGGATCTTCTTCTGCTTGCACTGCATTCACTGTTACAATTTTTTTCAGCTCTGGATCATCTTGAGAGAGATGTTCCACTGACTCAGGGTTCTCAGGCCACTCAGTTACTGGCCGACGAATAAATGGTGGACCTGACGGCCACATCTCATTCTTGAGGAAAGCCTCCACTTGACACTTCTGGATGCCGCATCTGCTGGATTCGACGCAGTGTCAACATACCTCCATTGCTCAGGTCGGGACGATTTTAATATCTCTGACACTCGATTGGCCACAAATATCTTGAATCTGGATGTCTCATTTTTAATATACTTGAGCACAGAAGCACTATCGGTCCAGAACACAGAGTCTTGCAAAGACATGTGCAGCTCCTTCCTCCACAGGACGTCCATGCGACTGGCCATTGTTGCTGCAATGAGCTCCATTCTTGGTATGGTCACGGTCTTCAGAGGGGCCACCCGAGCTTTTCCCATAATGAAAGCACTGTGCCTTTGAAGCGATTCATTCTGCTGCAGTAAATATGTGACAGTACCGTAGCCCTCTTCACTTGCATCACAGAAATTGTGTAATTGAGCGGTAATAACATTTCCAAATTCTACTGGTTTCAAACATCTGCACATCTCAAACTTGTCCAGAAGGTTGAGCCCTTGCAGCCACTTCAACCACTCTGTTGAGACTGTTTCTGGAATTTGATCATCCCACCCAATTCTTCTCTTGCATAGGTCACGCAAAAGCTTCTTTGCTTTCAGAACAACTGGACTGAGCATTCCCAGGGGATCATATATAGAGCTCACGGTCGAAAGAATCCCTCTTCGGGAAGTGGTCTGTTTTTCAGGCACAATCTTGAACTTGAAAGTGTCTGACCTGATACACCACTCCACACCCAGCACACGCTCGATGGGCAGAAACTCTCTCTCCAAATCCCACTGCTTCACTCCTTTAGCTTTGCGAGCTTCAGGGATGCTATCTAGCACTGCTGTCCTGTTACTGAGCCACTTGGTTAAACAGAAACCTCCTTTGGCACAGAGTGACACAAGCTCGTGGCACAATATCAGCGCTTCCTCTTCTGCTGCTACCGACACCAGACAGTCGTCTACATAAAAGCAGTGGTGTACTTTGTCCACGGTCTCATCTTTGAACTCATGCCCATAATCATCTGCACACTTCGGGAGTGCAAAATTGGCACAGCTCGGGGACGATGTGGCGCCAAAAAGATGCACCCTCATCCTGAACTCACATGATGGTTGAGTTAGGTCTCCTTGTGGCCACCAGAGAAATCTCAACAAGTCGGCATCTTCTGGAGGCACTCGCACTTGGTGGAACATAGATTCTATGTCGCCCATAATGACCACAGGCTCCTTCCTGAACCGAGTGACCACTCCAATAAGTGAGCTAGTTAGATCAGGGCCCTGCAACAGCTGTTCATTCAGAGACTCTCCTTTGTAGCTGGCACCGCAATCAAACACCACTCTAAGATTTCCTTTTGTAGGATGGCGGACCCCGTGGTGCGGAATATACCAAACCCTGCCATCACTTCGTTCCAGCTCATCAGCAGGACCATTTCAGCATATCCTTTAACAAGGAGATTGTTAATAAAGGTGTTATACTCTTCATGAAACTGTTGGTCTCTCTGCAGCCGGCTCTTCAGGTGATGTAGGCGCTGTTCCACCACTTTCTTATTGTTGGGCATGATAACATCAGGATTTTCAGAGGTAAGGAGATCTGGTAGTGCCCATCAAGATGCTTAGTTGAATTTGTGACCAGATCCATGAACCTCAGATCCTCACGAGACAGACCAACTTCCTCCTCTACACCAGACTCGGGAAAGTCCATTTTAAACTGCTGCTGCCACATATAATCCAAATTCACAATGGACACTCTATTCACAGTTACTGGCTGCTCATGACTGACGGCCTCGCCACCGTTTCCTGTCAGTGGTCCGTTTACAGTCCAGCCCAGCTCTGTCCTTATTGCATAAGGTCCATTATTTTCACTCCTGATGACTTCCAGCGGTTCCATGGCTCTTGGGACATTAGTCCCAATCAGCAACTCAATCCCGGCTTCAATTTGTGGTAAAGAGAGGTGTCTTAAATATGGCCACTTAGACAGATCCTGGTTCGTTGTATGTTTACTCTGTGCACTGGCATGGACTGTTGAGTATATGCTTTTGGTAAGTCCATGAAGGTGTCGTTCTCAAGCGCTGCAACCTCCAGCTCAGGCACAACGTAGCTGCTGACGACCTTTTCCTGCCCCATCGTTCTTAGCAGAATATTTGCCTTCCTTCCAGTAAGATGGAGCCTGTGCATCAGCTTCTCCGTACAAAATACTGCGGTACTGCCCTGATCCAGGAAAGCATATGTGAGAATGACTTTACTGCCCTTCTTTGCTTTAACTTTCACTGGCACAATAGGGAGTTTGCAATCGTGTTCACCAGCCCCTGTAAGCCCACTGGAAACCAGAGTGTTGTCCACTGACACCTGCACAGGTCTCTCCGTCTGATCAGTACTTGACATGCTGGTTTTATGTAGCACTGTAGGGTGTTTACGACCACACTTTGCGCATAAACTCCTCTTCTGACAATATTTACTGACGTGACCTGAGCACAAACCAGCTGAAACACACTCCCATTTTCTTCAGGAAGTCAATTTTGTCTTTGTGGTCCATTTTTTCTAGCCGCGCACACACTTTCAGTTCATGACTCCCCGTGCAGCAGGGGCAACCTTTGTTAAGTGCGGGCTCAATGTGCTTGACTCCAGCTACGGGCTGAGAAGTTGTTGCCACAGAATTTATGGTGGTAGCAAAACTGGCTCCCTTATAGTTGGGATGTGTGTTTGACTTGGATTTGTTCATGTTTCTAGCTGGTGGAGCCATGTCTTGAATGTTTCCGAAAACAGGATCAGTTAAAATTCTGACTTGTTTCTCCACGAAGTAGGTGATGTCTATGAACCTTGCTCTTCTGTTGTATTTTTCTTGCAGGTCACAGGCGTGGCTCCTCCAGCGATCCCGTATTTTGTATGGCAGTTTTTTGACAATATCCAGCATGTTAGCAGGTGTATCCATATCAGTTAAATATTGCATATTCTCCATAGCATTGCAACACCCTCGGAGGAAGAGACTGTACTCCTGAAGGGCCTTCACATCCTCATTTTTTATGGACGGCCATGACTGGGCTCTCTCCATGTATGCTGCTGCCACCTTCTGTTCATCACCATAGTGCTCCCTCAGTAGAGTCTTGGCTCTCTCAAATCCTTTGTCTGAGTCTAGGTGCTGACAGCTCCTGACTAGATCCTTTGCCTGCCTGGTGGTGTACTGCTCGAGGAAATATAGTTTATCACTGCTGTTAGTTGTATTTCGTTCGACTCCATTTTCAAAAGCTTTAATGAAGGAATGATACTTAAGTGGGTTTCCATCAAAGATGGGGATTTCTCGCTTTGGAAGTGCAGAAAGGCATTGTTGTTGCATCAGAAGTGTAGTTATTTCATTTTGTTTTCTCATTATGTCCAACACACTGTCATTATGTATCCTTCATCTTTATGTAAAATATTTCCATGCTGTGACAAGTTGATTTCATGTTCCGGAGGAGACGTTAAATAGCGCTGCAGTGCAAAAGAATGGGGCGTTGCATTATCAGGTAAGTTGACTTTAGATTTCACAGTTGGCTGTGTAATTTCATGTGGACTGTATAGTGGTTGACAGGTTGTGATGGGACAAATTCAGTGGCGTCAACGTTAAGCTTTAACTTTGAACGTGATTTTTCACAATATGAATTCATTCCATCGATACTTTTGACTTTGATCTGGTACCAATGCTGCTTTGATTTTTTATGACGCTCAATCTTGCCATTTCCTCAGCCATTTCACTGTCCAATGCTAACTGTTCACGCCTTTTACGAAGCTTTAGCTCTTCCTCCTCCAATGCGTATTTCTCCTTTAATATTTTTGTTTCGCAGCCAAAACTGCCAAATTTGGTCTCGCCTTTGAGCCGCGCAGATGCGCGTGAACCGAAGGAACATTGTGAGCGTGATTTTTTGCTAACATTTGAGGCGCTGTCACCAGGGCCCACTGCGTCTTGCGCGCTCTGTGCGCCTTGTGCCAAAGACGCACGCAGAGAAACGTCATTAGGATCAGCAAGCACATGGTTTTCTTCCGCTGAGTTTTGCACAGAGTTGTTTAATTGAACATTTAGTTGCTCGGAATTATTAATTTCGGTAGGCATTTCATTTGAGTTTCCACGTGCTTTTTCCTTTTTCCACTCCTCCGCTTGTTCCTTAAATTTGTTGCTGTAGTCCATAATAGACGAAAACCACTCGTTTTGTTTTGGGATTTCATTTTCAGGTAGTAGAGGAAGTAGCTCTTTGTGTAGCTCTGAAGCCTTTTTACACAGTGAATCCAGGTTGTCGAAAAGTAACTGCGTTTCAGACTCATTTTCTTTGGATTTTCTTTGCTCTTTTATGTGCGGAATAAGAGCTTTTATTTTATTCACAACGCTTTTGCGCTCATGTTGAAGCCGTTCAATCTTGTTTTCCATCGCTTTTGCAGTCAGTTTAATTTCTCGTTTTTCACTTTGCATTTCTTTTTATAGACACAACCAGGAAAAAGCATTTATTTCACTCATTTTCATTGATTTTATTTTATATGCACAAATAAGCAGATTCCATCAAAACGCTTTCAAATTCATCAATAAACATTGCATTTAAAACTCATTGCAAGGTACAGCCTTTATTCCAAACAATTCAACAATCATTTAGGCTTTCCAGACAACACCAACGCCACGTTTCATGCCACAGTTGGGCCGACATCAGCATCAAATAATTCCAGGAGATATTGCGCCACCATCACTTCATTACGCCGCATACATTCATTCATAAAACCGTCCTCATTACGCACCAAATAGCGCAAACGTTGTAGATGATTCAATCCACAAATAAACAGGTTAGGGCCTACCTGTCTCCAGGTGAATGAATGGCGTGGTGATTGTGGCACTTAGCTGTAGCAGCTCCTTTGTTCTCCAGCTAACTTTGAGTGAGATGGGCTTGGATCGTTGCACTGGCGCGTGGCGTGGTGATTTTCGTTCAATGCCTTTTTTGTTGACAAATTGTAGCGGCTTCTTTGTACAAACCTTGGAGCCGCTAGGAGAGGGTCAGAGTGGGTCCTGGATTCGTAGCTTTGTGACGCGCTTAAACTATTGTTAACAAAGCTATACGCTGAGATCCAACATGCGTTTTATAGGTTTATTACAAACACAGAGCTATCAGCAGCGCAGCAAAGAGAAGAGTAAGAATGTGGAAAACAGAAAAGAATGTATATGGTGAACAGAACCAGCGGTCAACAAAAATTACGGCTACCCGCCCTGACACTCCTCATCTGTGTCCCCAAGTAGTGCGCGCTTTTCACACACACACACACACGTGCACGCGCACCTGTCCCTGTGCGCCCCGCCCCTTCTACCAAGGACCAATCACTCGTACAGACACACAGTGCACCTTATTTCTGTCTCCTACACACCGAAGCACAACAAGCTTGAAATACCACCTTAAAGCCAAATATGTGTTTGAGGCAGTGGCTGCAAGAGCACTGCTACTAACTTACATCAACACCAAGCCGAGCACGGCAATGTTAACAAAAGCATCACAGATAAGTTAAGCAACGCTTTTGCTAAATGGATAGCCACAGGTGCATCTGGCCACAGCTGATCACATACAAGTTACCTTCCAGAGGAACAACCACAACTAGAATAAGCAATTGTACTGCGCAAATAATAATAATTGACATATTCAAGTAACAAACATTTGAATGTTATGACATTCTAACAGTAATTTTCAAAATTTTGTGGTATTTTATAGAATAACTTGGAAAGTCTGCAAAAAAGCAATTAACTGTGATTAATCATGATTAATCAAAATTAGAGTGCGATTAATCTGATAAAAAAAAAATGACAGCACTAATATAAACGTTGCCTATTAATTTTCTGTATAAAATTTGTTTTTGCATGAACTACATATTATTAATAGTCTTTTTGAGCATAGTTTCTAAAGTTTCAAACTCTATTTTGATACTAAGGAAAAGAGGAAAAGACTTGATTCTCGATACCAATTTCAATACCACAATGAGGATTAGAATACCCTTTCAAGAAAGTCAGATTTGTATACAATGAACTGACATTCTCAACACAAAAAGCAGGTATATGATCAAAGATTTTATTTATTTTTTTTTTAATCCAGAAATTATCAACATTTGGTCAACATTTTTGTCAAGTTGATGTTATCTGTATTTGTTCAAATGAGTATCTAGCTTTGATACCAGTTTTAGCATTGATTTGCAATATTTTTGACAACTCTACTTTTTATTCTCAGAGCCGTCCCTTTTTTAGTGGATTATTTGACTGATGGAACATGTCTTTAGTCATCCTAGAATTTCTTTGGTCAACTACAGCCCTGATATATAATTTAGGACACAACAGCAAATGTACACACTGTTACATTTTCCCACTATGTAAACCCTTTTTAACATGCAAAGTTAGCTTTTATAAATTAATTGGACTATAGTATGGCAGCATTAAACAGCTTCATCACCAAGTGTTCCTGTTTATTTAACGCCAATGTACACCTGCATAAATACATAACTTTCCAACGCTAATTACCGTCCGTTGTGAATATCTATGCCGACTCTGTTGCATAAGCATTTTATCCTTATTGTGTTTACATAAGATATCAGACTAAGAATCTAAAGAATAGTTTAAATCTCTTGTTCCAGACATCTGCTGTTTACAGATTTATTACTGCCTTTTCTCTCCGGGGAGGATATACGATTGGCCCCTTTCCTATCACAGCTTCTCATTTGGTATGCATTGCGTCCATTAGCACACGGTGTCCTTCTGCTCACAGAAAAGAGTTATGCAAAAAGAATAACATTGCTGAAAGGTAAAATAAATAACCTCCAGCCAAGTTGATGCCATTATTCAGAATCATTCAAGCGCTAAAAACATTCCTCTTTGAGAAATTGGCCGCGTTGGCTTGACACGGTGGGGGACGAGACCTTGATGAAGTGTCAGGTAAAAGGGACACATACATCAGTTCAGTACAGGATAGGCACCACGCAATCAAAGAAGGGCTTCGAGTGCAAAATACTGTGGAGTTGTCATTATTTGTATATTCTAAAAGGCCTTGAATGATTTGATTACAGATTCTGCTTTGCTTTCACAGAAAAGCTAACTATATAGTTGATGATTTTGGCAAGAAAATTTTTGATGTTTGATTAGGGTTATTGAAAGGATCAAAACAAAGATACTAATTGATTAAAACTACTATTGAAACTAGATACTCATTTAGACAACTTTTAGAATATTCTTGAGCTGTATCACAGCTAGTAGAAGACAACAGTAGCAATAGAAGAGATATTTGTGTTGAAAAAGTCAGTTTTAGGGATTTTATTGTTTATACAAGTTTGACCTTACAGAGAACTTTTGAAATGACTTATTGGTTATCTAATTTGGTTATTGATATCTAATTTGGTTACAGGAATTGAAAATATTTCTTAGTATTAATATTGTGTATTGTAACACGATTAGATATTAGTAACTATGACTTACCATAGATAAAACCATGAGCCATGATTTAATAAAAGCACAAACAAAAGTTAGATCAAGTTAGCCCATCTTAAACCATAATGATTTCCGGTGTTTATCACATCGACATGAGAGAATTAACTGTTATGTACAAAAGTTTTTCATTGATTGGAGCTCAATATGTTTTTTTTTTTTTTTTGTCTTCAGATCAGCTTGTTTAAATCATCAACATCAGTCAGCGTTATAAGTACAGAGCTTATTTAACGATATAGGAAGGTGGAAGGTGAATCAGATGTCCAGAAATAGCAGCTTCAGAGCCCGATTCATGCAATCTTAAAATGTGAAAAGCATTTTTGAGCCACAAATTTGTCGCTGATGTTCAATTTAACATGTTTTTCAAAGCTACTATTATGTACAGCCTAATTTAATGCTAAAGATGAAGAACTAAATTTCAGGCTTCTTTCCTTTAGATTGGTACTGACACTGCCTTAATTGCAGATTCAGTTCTGTATGTATCTTAGTAGCACTTGTTAGTAAGATTTTACATTAGCAGTTTAGTTTACCTAAGACACCTTATTTATGGTATTAAGCTATTGGCCAAAAAGCTATGTATAAACAATCAACAAAATGCTTGCAGGATCATTAATAAGTTGACTCTAAAATAATGTTCAATAACTGAGTGATGGGTGCCTGCAAATGCTTTATTACGTGCCAACTAAGTAATCATAATAAAATAGCTCAGTAAAGCCTTACAAATACTTGACTATTTTGAAATCATTACTGACGTTAGTGGTCTCGTTTGCCCATGGATACAAATGGATTTGATTCCCAAATAAAGAGTCGATCACATTTATTACTGGTTCATTGTCAGTTTATGTCGTCAGTAACAATAATGAATGCCTTCATGTGCTTTTCAAGATCATAATTAAGTGACCCTGCTTTCACCACCTGCTTAAGAAAAATAAAAAGAAGCACAGACACCTAATAGACTTGGTAACCTAAAAGTGGAAATGATCGTACATGCTTTTAAAATGCCCAAGAAAACCTCAGACAAGAAATATTTCTACAGACTAAAGTTCAAAAGACAGAGCAGCTGTCCAGAGTTAACATCTGAGTGAGCTCTTTGATACTGGGGCTCATTGTAACCCTGTTTCCGTAAGAACTCCAGCTTTCTATTCAGGCCAGGAGCTGAAGTTTTGTCCTCCGTCTGGCCTGCCATGCATTACAACATAAATGTTTCACTCTGCGGCTTTGTATTTCGCCCAGCAGCTTTGTTGGAAACAGAACCTGAAAATCAGCACCCAAGCTGCCTCAAAGAATGTGTTTGGGAGTTTTTGGCAGTCTAAGAAAAGACTTACAGCTTTGTTCATAAAATGTAAAGTGTCCGCTTTCAGAATGGTTCAGAAACTCATTTGTTTGCTGACTCTACACAACTACACTTTTTTCTACACATTGGAAATTCAGATTTGGTACTGAAGAGCCACACTTAAAGACAACATCATTCAAAGAAATAAAAACATAGATAAAGGTGCCTTATTTTTGGACTATCCAGCATTCAAACCTTTAAAAAAGTATTATGAATTGTAAATTACTCTGGTAACAATCTTATTTTTCCCATCACGCTGAAACCTACTAAATGCAAATTTAAAAAAGTGAAATACAGCACTAGGATAATACATAGAAAACAAAGAATACTTGTTAAAAGCATACAGGTTAGTAGTTATAGAAGCTATGCACATACATTCTTTTGTTATCGAAGGTATGACAAGAACTCCCTTTTTTGGCATAATTTTACTCCGGGGAGTTTGTTTGGCAAAATGTTTAGTAAAATAGCTTGTCATTGCAAAAGTGCAGACTTTAGCTGGCTTGTCTGCTTTAGAACATTTTTACTGTAGCCTACAGCAAAAAATTGACTCATCAAACAAACTAAAAACATTTTTTTAAGCATAGAAATGTAATGAGTTGAACTCTGTGTGATCCCAGATTTTGTGTCAGTGAGAAATGTCATAGAAGCAGAAGCGCTGTTGTAGTTTTTCTGCTTTTCTGATACTGTTTACCTGTTTTTCTCCTCTTGCGTGTCACATACAAACTAAGTATTTACGTAGTGTTAATTGTGAATTGTCTCATTTTTGTCACTCTCTGCTGCCATTTAGAAAACTGTGTTGTCATCTTCATAACCTCTATTCCATCATCAGTTGTGGCCTATTAATGTTTTTGTTTGAGCCTTGTGAGTTCACATAAAGCTGTATGTTCTGTCCAGATTCACGTACACCTTGGGAGAGGGCATGTGGCTGCCCCTGAGTAAAAGCTTCGTCATCCCTCCGGCTGAGCTCGCCATCAACCCTTCGGCCAAGTGCAAGACCGACATGACAGTCATGGAGGACGCGGTGGACGTCCGGTAAGACTTTTTTCCCATTTTCACCATCGTTGCTCATTGTGTGGATTTGACAAAAGCTCTGCAGGTACAAAAGAGAAATGTGTGAACGGCACAGTTTGTTTCCACTGCTGCTTTGAAGGCATTATGTCCATTGTGATCTTTTACTTTTGACAAGACCAAAAAATGATTGTGCTTTTGGGAGATAGTAGATTTATACAGGTGTTTCTTTGAAGGTGTTTATTGCTTTTGAAAGGTTTGAGAAGGTTACAAAGCTTTTTGTCAAATCGCATTTTTCAATAACAAAAATCTATTAACAAGTGGAACTAGACATTTATTTCAGCCTTTACAGCTTCACCTAGCCAGTTCGTTATATGTAATTAAAGCAAGAACTAAGTTGTAAGTCTCCATGATGGTTACATATGTATTTTCGGGGTATTTGAAGCATGTGTCAGCTTTCTCAGTTGCCTCTCGTGAAAAACCTCTCTTACAAATTTGGTGCAACGACCCGACAACAGCTCTTGTGAGACTCCTTGGCTGTTTTACATTTACCAGTGTAAGATGTGTTTGGATGTGTTATAGCTGCCTCATTTCACTATAAGAGTACACTCCTGTTTGCAGTTATGGATTCTTGTATGTATTTATTTTAGCTGCTCATTTCCTTGGTATTGAGCTCCGATCTTTTAATGTTGTAGCTTTGCGTTGTGAAAGCTACTTGTATGCCTTTCTTGGTATTTGCTCTGGTAGTGTTGCTGACTTTTGCTGCTTTGGTACATTTTAAGTCCATTTAAATTAGCATGAATATAAAGCCTTGTGCAATAAATTGTATCTTATTTAAAGTTGTCAGTGTGTAGACTGCGGAGTCATAGCCAAAACATCAGCATCAGTAACACACAGGGGCCTCAGACAGCAGGTTCACCACAAAATTATTCAGTCAGTGTGGAACCTCTCTCTATGCAAACCCTCCCTGGTCTGGTCAAAGGACTGTGTATCTGTATTTACATTTTGTCTGCCTCTCAGGGGACCACGAGTAGCTGCATTGATGTGCATGATCGGGAATGTGCTCGCCAGCACAAACAACTTCTCCCTACAAAATCACTCTATCCTGGAGTGCACTCCAACATCCCAGACATAATGGAAGTCAACCACTGACAAGTTCACCAGCTGAATACAAGGGAACAATACTCCTGCTGCACCAGGAGCTGTCTGAGAGAGCCAGAAATTGACAACTACACTTTTTTTATATATTTCTACAGTATAATGACTTTTTCCAAACTGAGTGTAAAAAAGAAGTTATGGTTATGATCAACTTAAGGTGTAGCTTAAGCATACTGTGGCATATCATTTAGTTTAAATGTGTACGCGGTGAATCAAGAGGAGAACACATACTATAATTCGACTTATAAGGTGATTTTCTCTCTGCTTTGTCACCACTCAAGATTTGAGCAGGTTTCCATAAAATTAACACTTTAATCTAGTCACATTTTCAGGCAAATTCCACAGATGTTAGCCAATAGTATGTCCTTGATTTTGACATTAAAATAATTACAGCAGCACTACGGCGCTGTTCAGTTTAATCACAGCTGGAGATTAGCTGATATTTTAAAATTGTTAGCCTCAAATAACCATTTAAATATGAGGCCGGCACTGAACATATTCTCTGTCATGGGAGCAGCGCAACAGATGAAGCACAGGTGGGCGGGGCTTGTGGTTATGACACACTGTTTCTTATACAGATAGCTCTTTGCTGCTTTTGTCTCAAATAGGACAAACAAAAATGTAATTCCCAAAATACACGCAGGAGATACATGAGGTGACTAATTCGTTTTTTATTAGCAGAGGTTCTTATAAAGGAGATTTATCAAACTTACCAAATGCTAGTCCACCGTTTAATTGGTCAGAAATTAAGATAAGAATAGTTTTATATTTGCATGTTTTTTGTGCCCCAGTTTTAGCATTTCAACTGACACATAATGTTCTTCATCTCCCTTTTCCCTTTTATGTTTTGCCAAATTGGTAACTATAAAAGCTTTGTGTTTAATTTGGGGTATTTTCGATCCTCAGTCACTGGTATAAACTACTTTCAGCTCAACTTGTGTGAACTTAGGCTTAACTTCAGGGTGACTGCGACCTTCCACATATCTCCAGAAATATATCCCAGAGGCATTTCATTAAGTCTGGCTCAATGTCCACGTAAAACGACTTGATTAGAAATGGCTGGTCCAAAGGTTAAAACAGGTTTTTGGCCATAATTCAGAAATATAGTTAATTGGGATACATTTTCTCGCTCATTTGTATTAGGCTTAAACGATGATGTGGTGACATTTTACATTCAGATTCTCAAAGGGCAGCTTTAGAATCTGGAGTTTTATCGACAGAACCTGCAAGACTGTTCATAGTTGTTTCTAATCTCTTATCTTTTCGCATACAGTAAATACACAGATTTGTGCAAAGATATGTTTACTCAAAATACTTTCAGTTAATAAATTGATGATTAATCAACTGATATTATGCTACTAGAATATGTGGTCACTTATTTTAATAAGCATGGATTTAGCTTTAAAACAGCATACAGTTTAACATAGCAGTTTTAATCAGATATGTTGACAGAGATCTTTGTGTGATGGTTAAAGTTGTGTAAAATGTCAAGAAACAGATGCTGTAATTTAGAACAAAAACAAATGTGGTTTACAGATTAATATATTTTCTTAGACTCCCTCCTTCAGACGCCTCTGCATGTCTTCGTTGAGCACTGTAAACAGTGGTCTGCATTATTCATATTGACAGGTCTCTGATTCTTGCACATAACATTTATTAAACGCAAGGCAATGAAAGCAGCTTGGCTTTACATAAATGCCACTATTAAACATTTATAAGCTGTATATAGGCGTTTATTAAATGTTTAAAATCTAGCAGCTATAACTTGCCCTGGTTACTGCTTCAGTATGAGGTGCATGCTAAAACATAGCATGCATAATATAAGTCTCAAGACTACTGTGCTACTTTCAATATTAATACATCAAAAGGTCTTCTGTCATTGTAGATTTGTTCTGTATTCATTATTGAATATTTTAAAGTATGTATGGATTGGTACCATCAAGTTAATATATGTAGCATAATTTAAATTCAGCACATACAAGTGCCTGAAGCAAGTACTTTAAGTACTGCATGTGTTATCTACTAGTAATATGTCAGTGATATTATTGCCACTGGTGGTGCATTCATTGTAAAGATTAGTTTTATAGGTTCTTTGTGCCAGATTGTCAATCAGATTTCCTAGTTAGAGATGCAAATTGTTTGTTTGTGTCAAAAGAAAACATGAGGACCTGAATGTCGCCCTTTCAGTCTTTAGTAGAGGTTTGAGGAGTTTTGAGAGCTGAGCTGAAGCTAAACGCATCAATTTGCCTTACCTAGTCTTTTATGTAAATCTTGATCAAGGATTGTGAGAACTTAGGAGCTGAACTTGAATTGATTTAGTCAATATGCAGTATGTTACACTTTAAATACTAATAATAGTCAACTCAAAATTTACTTTGAAGAAAAAGTAAAAGTCCAGAGTCCAATTCTTTCAGTCATGCGCACAGCTTAACAGAACTGATTCAAACTTTTATTTATTAAAGTACAGGCCTCAGACAGTCTTCCAGATTTTAGCTAATTTTACATAATTTGTAGGTGTGAAACTACTTTATGATAATGTGTGACCAGTGTGTGCTTGGTTCATTAAAGAACTTTCTCTTTAAACGAGTTAGTGACAAAGGACATGGAATCAACATAGATTCATTAAACCAGCTCAAAACTAAAGAAAATACAGTGAACAAAGTTAGTTTGACACATGATTACCTCACGCCAGATAATTAAGACAACCAATCAGCATTGGATTTCAATAGTAGGCTAAACAAAGATGCCGGATTCCTGGAAAACTAAGACAAACAATATTACAACAAAAACACAAGTAAGATATCAAATTACAATGGATACCTCACCTCTCTCCAACCTGATATAGCAAAAGTGCATAGAAAGGAGTGAACTTGGAATATATACTGGGGCATGAGAGGGACATGCAAAGAAGAATTAAAAATCAGACAAGTCTTACATGTAATTAATAACACATTAAACAGTGTACATTCATCACGATTTGTCCCAGCCTATGCTATGTCTCATTACCTCAAAGATTTGCAGTTGTTGAACTTTTTCTGCCTTGTAGCCACTAGCATTATGACTCTATCAAGCTAACATGGCATCCACGAGCAGTGTCGTTTACAGAGTGCATTAGTACGCAACATAATTAGCGGTGTGAATTGTCTTTATGGAACGCCGGGACATGCCCTCTCCACAAGTTTAGTGTGCACAAGCGTGTCTGATGCAGCCCTGATTTGCCAGCGGTTATTTGCCCTGTGAAAACGATGTCAGGTAAAATTAGTTCCAGATAACTGAATGTCCACATCGTTGTCTCTCATTAGCGTTAACTCTAGGCTTTTGTTATTCCGCCACAAGAAATTGCAGCTCCACTTTTAATTAACAAGACTAAATCACCTCTACTCGAGCAAAAGGTGTATTTTTATCCTAAAATTGCCTCATTATATACTTTAAAGGGAGTTTATTATGTAAAATCCACTTTTATTATGTTATCCTAGTATTTGTATTGATTTATGCATGTTGAGCTAATCTTGAATTGTCCTGCATTTTGCATTCTCACAAAAATGTGTATGTATACTGCACAAATTTAAATGTATGCTTCAAGCCCTAGACCTAAACTTAATTGTTTATTCACATTTTTGATAGTCTCACATATAAAAGTGAGTTCACTACCTGTTTAGTTGCTTAAAGTGGTAATTGCTGTGCTCCATGCCACATGAATGCTTCACACAGCAGTTTTTTGTAATTCAATTTAAAAGCTTGTGTAGCATGTTAATAAATAGAATGTCTCCGGGGCCTTAAATTTGGCAGACGTGGTAATGTGGTAAATGATAAAGTGTGAGGCGTACAAAGGTAGAGTTGGAAGTGGTTGAAAAGAACAGTGTCAACATGACTTTTGCATCCAAATCATGTTGTAGAGTTTCCTAAAGAGTCTTACAAAGCCCATGTGTATTTTTTTTCCATTTCATGTATCAAAGATAAGTTGTTTTGGGATATTTTTGTTTGGGATAAGTTTGTCCTGTTGCCCACTGAAATAGCAATTATGTCATTGGTCAGAATATCATATTTTTTCTTACAGTTTAAAGGTAAACTACATATTTTTTTCTGGGAGACAATGCACCTAATCCTCACAGATTATTTGATTATAAGCAAGCTATACAACAAAGCAATAACATCTCCACCCCAACCGTTAAAGGTCCCCTATTATGCACATTTTTGATCCATGTTACAATCTCATTTCCTCACCAAAAACACATCTAAAGCAGTGTTTTGTTGCAATCTCTCTAGTTTAACACCAAAACCTTGCATGTTTATTTAGTGTTTTTCACTTGGATTGAAAACCTTCTGTTTCACCTTGTCATGTCACTATGTGGTAATATCAAATGTACTTCACTGTGTTTTTCTAGCCCATTCACTTTCAGTAGAATCATTTGTATGATTTCAGTTCTGTAATTGTCCAAAGTGTAAGCTACAGGTGTTGTTTCAGTCTCATTTAAACTTTTGACACTGGATTCACTTCAAAATTGGAAAGACTTTCTGAGGCAATCGGAATTGAACAAAAGATATAATTAAATATACAGCTACTTAAGACAGTATAGTGATTTGAATATTACAGAACTGTACAGTATACTGCTTGAATTTAGGCTAAAAAGCAGTTACCTACAAAACTACCACCTAGTGACATCACAAGGCGGAACGAAGCATTTTTTAGCTTCGGTGTAATAGGGGGTCTTTAAAGTTACTTGGTGTGCCTTTAAATGGTAAAATTAGAAAAATACATTTATTTATGTCGCTTTTTAACCCAATATACTGGTAGACTTTATGTTTACATGTTTTTGATGTACAAATCTTCTTACATGGTCACAAATTCGACTATTATTTGGTTTGGATAAAGGAATTCATCAGTTTGTTGCAACGGAAAAAAATATTTTTTTAACTCTAGCTCCTTTTTCCATATTATGGCATAAGACAGAATTGTAAATTTTAAAGATGTTGGTATGGTTGTAACTTTCTACTTCTACTGGTTTGTAGGTGATGTTTTACCTCCAGAAAGTTACACCGTGCACCTTTTAAACCCAACTTCACCTTGAACGCTGTTGTAACTGGGCATTTTATTTAATGTCCAATAGACTGTAGTGACCTTTGGCTTAAGTATGAAGTGCAATTAAAAAGACTAAGCTGCAGGGTTTTTGCACTCGGCACATACCTTTTTATTAACTATGTTTGTTATTCATGCTAAGTGACTTTTATTCGTACAAATGAGGCTGCAGGGGACATGCTTATGCTATGAACTCGCATGCATATCCACACACATGCAATAAAATCACCATTAAGTCTGCCCATACGTATGATGAATAATGCATACAGTCTATTCACACTCACAACTCTGCAAAGCTTTGATCAATAAAAATCATTGAACCACATGACATTTATCCACTGTTTAATTATTTCCCCCTAGTTTACGATGATTGCAATCCACTTAACGAGAACCATTTCAGACATCTGACACAAGTGACTTTCTCTGCTGTTTTTAATGTATGATTTCTACAATAAAATAATGCTTTGTTATATTCTGTTTCCCCCACATTAAATGCCTTCCAAAGCGCCATTTATTACAGCTTTTATTGCTAGACAAAGTAATGTGCAAAGTGCGTCTTCAATGTCATGGCCATGCAGATTGAGTCTGAAAATGGCTGATCTAGTCTTTAAGTGCTTTTATTCTCTGACAGTGCTAGCAGAATAAAGTGTTTTTTTGTTTCTTTGTCTGGCTGGGAAAAAA
The DNA here is from genome assembly GCA_038363315.1 of Mugilogobius chulae. Taxonomy (NCBI): domain Eukaryota; kingdom Metazoa; phylum Chordata; class Actinopteri; order Gobiiformes; family Gobiidae; genus Mugilogobius; species Mugilogobius chulae. The sequence goes on along the minus strand of CM076395.1, from coordinate 34,301,669 downwards.
AGAAAAAACAATAAATAAACAATACATGCTGTAGATTAAGATTACAGTACATTAAGATATATACAGTATCTAAAGTACTGTTGCTCGACATGTGGGTGTTTGAAAGTTACAGCTTCTTTTTGCCGTAGGTTACTTTTACATTACAATACAAGGACTTTGTTTTTTCCCTTTGTTCATTAAAGGTTGAGGCTGAGAAGGAAGGTCTGACTAGTGGATGTTATGGAACATTTTTTTGCCCGTTTGATGTTTGACAATCAACGTCTGCAATGATTCTTTCATTGTTTGATTTTCTGTAGTTTCTTTTAGCCAATTCAGCAGTTTTTTAAAGATATTTTTTTTCAGCAAAAAAAAATCTATATTTAATGAGATTATGAGGTAAAAGTGTATTTGAACAAAGTTGTAGTCATTTTTATTTACATATTTTTGTTCAAATTTAATAATTTATAATATTTAGACAGGTCGTCGTTATGGCCATTTCAAATGTTTACAAACCTTTTCACCTTATTCTGGCCTACCCATTTTTCTTGGCAGTCAACTTCCGGTTTAGCTGCAGTTAGCCTACATTACGTATTAACAAAAATATGTATTTTCTTTTATACTTACAATACATTTATTTTACATCGCTCTGCAAAAGAGACAAGGTAACATGTTAGTTACCTTAGCTGAGCTAAACAGGAAGTGCGATGCCAAGAAAAATGGGCAAGGCAAAATAAAGTACTTTTTACTCCAGGTTTTAAAAAGGTATTTACCTTTTTAAAAAAAAAAAGATACTTGAATATTTCTATGGCAAGAATTTGTGTAAGCTAAGATCTACTGCTACTGCAGCGTGAAAATCATCTCTGAGTAGCCTACAATTTTTTGTTGCTTTTCACCACTGAAAATGAAACACAACTCCTGGTATTTATTTTTCTGAGGAAGCATAAATTAATAGAATATTAAACTGAGCGTAATGTTGTTCCTTGATGTTTGGAGTGATAGCCTCTTGTTTTTCATACAGCATTGTGTTTTTACATGTGTCTGTGTGCATCAACAGGCACCTTTGATTCCTTAACCACCTTTTCTTGAAATCTCTGATCCCATCTTCTCTCTAGGGGTTTACTCAACAGCCGACTTATTCCCCAAAGCATTGTTTTAGCTTACAATGCTGTCTTTCCTGTTTGATCACTGTTTGTCTCTTCATTTGCCGGCTTTGTGGCAGGTGAATTGCAGTGACAAGCATCTCTGAATCTTTTAAGCGGGTAGTTGTTCATGTAAATTGACTGACGATGTTTATTCTGCATACATTGATGTACATGTACTTGTAATCTTGCCATTGTTTAACTGCATGTGCTAATGGAGCTGTAATTGAAGCTCTTTCACAGTCTGACAGCTGCCTTAGAGAGAATCCACACTTTACAAACAGGTAGTGCTTATCAATTCATTGTGCCGAGCATATCTAGACTGACAGTGCTAACAGTGGTATTTATTTGCCTTTAGTTAAGATCAGATGTACTCGAGACAGTGATTCTGTAGCTGAATGTTATGTATCTTATAAATGTCACTGTGTAAATATTTATTTCTTGCTCCTGTTTGAGCTTGTATATCTTTGAAAATAGATTATCTAAAATGCTGGCAGGTGCATAGTTGATATAAACGCCAATGTGCTAGTGGCCAAGTTTGTAATCCAATAAAACAATTATTCTGCATTATTTGCATAGTCCGTCATGTACTGAAACAGCTAAACAAAAAGTTTAATAAAGCACATATTTTTTAAATGTTAAGCAGGTTGCAAAAGAAGGGACAACGGAAAGAAAATCTTATCTGCTAATGCTGTTGAAATGCTTAAAATTAGTCTGTCTTTAATCAGAACTTAGCAACTTCAGCGGTAGGGCTCCCCTAAAGCACTCTTTTGCATGATCAAAATAGCCTACCTAATCAAAACTCAACATTATTCTTTTATTTTCTAATTTTTGCTTAACTTTAAGGTTGAAATAAGACAGCAAAAACCTTAACACATTGCACTGCTAAATAAAAAAAGACAGAAATTTGGGTCTGGAATGTGTTTGAAAGGGGTGGGGCAGCTGCACTATTTCATACGGGAAACAACTGAGAGAGTCGACACCTGCGTCAAATGGCCCAAAGTATACAATATGTAACAGACTTGCAAAGACAAGGTAAAAATGTTACTGAAGCAGAACAGAAAATCTTACTTATGACATCAGAAAGAAAATTAGCTGAGGTTCAAATGTGAAAGAATAGTTTCTCAGACAAAAAATCTGTTGTGTTTTGATGAGGAAGCAAGGATTGACAAAAAAAAAATACATTTTGCATAATATCTTTTGAAGGTTACTATCTACTTCTATCTAATGATGAGGTTTAAATCATTTACTTTTCTTCACAAGAATGCTATTATTTTTGCTTGTAATGTTCCACTTTTACAATAGGTGTAGGTGTATGTTATGGCTGAAAAAAAATGACATTTTTATTAGGCAAGGTCACCTCTCCATAGAATTGATCTGTTAATTACCAGTGAAAGAAAAACAAAAACAAAAACAAAAAGCTAAGAATAGATGAGAAAGATTGTATGAGAACATACTGTAATTTCCAAAGCATGGTTCATGGCAATTCTACTGTATTAAAAAGTTGTTGTTTATCTAGAGAGAGCACAATCCTTCTTTCAAAAAAACAACAACAACATTGTACTAAAATTCAAAAAGTTGACCAAAACAAACAAACGACAAGACAAGACAAACAAAAAGTATAGTCCAAGAGAACAATTCTATGATGAATTATATCTATTTAAATTCTTTCCTAACTCAAATGGCTTTGAGAGAGCTCTCGTGTCAGTGTCACAGGTTGTATTTGTGGCCTATCTCAAATGAAACACATCCAATCAATAGCAGAAAAAGCATTCGATTAGAGCGTCTGCTTTCAGAGCTATTACTCGTGTGGTACTGCATTCCCTTTTATCTGCTGCATTCCACAGACAATTAAAATGTTTATCTGGTCTATAAGTGATGTCACTGTTTCACTATCAGATTACACAACAACGCAATCAGACCTTTGCCAATACCCAGCCTGCTTTGAACCTGAAAGGGCTGTGACACTGATAAATGCACAATAGTGAAGCACACAGGAGGACTCTGCTGAATGTGAGTTGTTGGTTACAATACCGACTGCCCTTGACAAATGTAGAATACAATGATAGCCATTGGTGACACTTATGACAATAAGTAGGACAAAAATAACAAGAGGGAATGCTATTCATATTTGGAAGGAATAGATAGCCTACACTGACAGACCTGCAAGGGGGAAGTTAACATGGGGAGTGAATCAGAACAACAACTTTAGCTATCACTAACTGCTCAACAACTACAACAACTAATTTGGACATTAGGAGATATATTGTGTCAAATACAGACACGAAGACATGGGGATAAATAAAGTGATTCAACCTTCCAAGTATGTAAATATATCTAACAATGCTAACAGTAGATGCAAGCTAAATGCTAACGTGATGCTAGCACCATCTGGCGTCTTCTAGCATCTTTTTAAACTTTCTGATTACTTTTCTGACGTAATGAAACATCAGTAACCTCCATTTAAACTCGTAACTTGTAATTTGACTTGAATTAGTTGTGCTAAAAATATACTTGATTCGCCAGAAAATGTCTTAAAAAAGGTAAACATTTTAGCTTCCCATACTGTAACATGGCGAGGCATGAAATGCTTTCCCCCTCAGCAGGTCACGCCCCCATATATGACTCGTTGCCCACTGTATCTATTTGAACAAAGGCTGTTACCATGGAAATCTGCCATTTTTATCTGTGTAGAAAAAACAAAAACGATTGACATAAAGTTTATGGGAATTTCTAATTGTAATTGGTACTAGCTGAACTATCACCGTTGAGCTTAAAACCTCAAATGATGTTTTTATTTTTTATTTATTTGCTTAAAGAAAGCAATAAGAAAATCTGATATTTTGAGGCAAAGTACAACAATATTAAGACAATTCATCACATTCTAGAATTTAAACACAACCTTTTTCCTGTATGTGCCCGTGTATTTGTATGTGTGATAGGCAGTGTTGGGTAAATTACTCTAAAACTGTAATACATTATATATTACTAGTTACAGGGAGAAAAATGTAACACATTTGTATTACAATATTACTGTCTCAGAAATGTAACTGAGTTACACTACTTTTAGTTACTTTGAGTTACTTTGAGGTAATCACACATTTGTTAAGACATTATACAACACTGATCCTGTTACATTTGTTTACTGGTTCATTTGTGGAAATGAGATGTCACAACACGTTTTCCTCATAATATTTGATTCACCTTTAAGCAACAGACAGTATTTTAGTGGTGTTTTGGTCCTGAAGTGTCATTTTCAATAGAATATAAAAGCAATTAATTTATATAAAAGTAACTTGAGTTACTCAGATTGTAACTGTAATATATTATCAACATTTTTACAAGTAATGAGTTACACTACTGACTTACTGAAAAGTGGAATATATTACAGTAACTAGTTACAAAAGTAATTAGTTACTCCCAACACTGGTGATAGGTCCCAATTGCAACCATAGCCATATAAAAGTGCCAAAGGTCGAGTGCACACAACAGACTATCCCACTGTTTATGATATAACGTGATTATGATTTAAAATGTACTTTTTTTCTCTACAAAGCCCAATCCAATCTCTGACAGTACCATTATCTTTACCAAGAAAGTCAACTGCCATCCAATTCTATACAGCCACCACTATTCTATTTCTGTTCTATTTCTCTTAAACAGTGCATGAAAATAGATTTACTCTCCAATACGTCACGTTTATCACACCTCTGCTGCACCCTTGCAGATAACAATGCCATGCCTGTTTTTTATTCGATTGAGCAATGCAATTTTAGCGGGTCAGATAACTGTTTTCGTCTAGGTAGGTGAAGAAAAGAATGCTGCGTTCTTTTATTCTTGCCATAAACTCTATTCGTGATTTAATAAAGTTGCAGCTTGTGGAAGCTATCTCTGCGGATGTGAACATTTTTGTCTCACCTTTTTTTTATTGCACAATGTGTAAATTGTACAACTTGTGTGGCGCTCTGTTGAATGTAATTGCGGTTGCCAGATAATTTAACATTCACGTTTGCTGAGAGTTTCGTCATCTGTTCAGGCTGTGTTTCGATAGGCCTCCTCTGAAGAAACAACAACAAAGAATGGGCAATTATAATAGGGAAAATGGCTTGTAAGATAGCATCACAACAGGAAGAAGAGTTCACTGTTGCTGCGTGAGAATAACTGAGGAATTGTGGGTAAAGATTGTATGAGGCCATCATTTTCAAGGCATGGTTCATAGCAATCCTTTTACAAAAGTTGTTTATATTGACAATACCATCCTTCTCTGCAAAAAGTAAAATATTAAAATTTAGGAAAAAAGTTGACTAAACACATTGTTGTCCTTCCAGTGGATCATAGCGACCTTGTACAATGGATTGGAGGGAATTATTATTGAAAAAATCTAAATTGTAGAAGCGAAGAGCTGGGAGCAAGGTTAGCACGGCGGATTTTAGCAGTGTTTTATCTCCGAGTTGAGTACTTAGCATAGCAATTGTGCCGGTCATAGCTTTTCTAATGAGGATTACACTGAATGAATTAAACATGAAAGTATTTGTAATTCATGAAAAGAGATATTTCTTTATTAAGTTAAACAGAGCAAGGTGTTGTGCATGTGCTAAAACGAGCTCACCGTTAGCTCTTTGTGTCCCTGCAGACTCAAACACGATCCAAGGGAGTTTGTATTAACAGCTAATTGTGCATTGCTGATGAAAAAGATTATGCAATTTATGTACTGTGTATTTTGCAGAAAGTGATATGTAGCTGGGTATATGGAGCAATACGCAAATGTTGTTTTGACCATGCAGAATGTTTATAGTAAAAATAGAACTTAGTGGTAAAAAGTCTGGCCTGTTTTGCTGTCTTCATCTGAATCTTCATTTGTTCAGATTTTAAAGTGCCCCTGATAGGTTGAACTACTAATTTCCCTCAAACAAAGATGGGATCAGTACATTTAAGATTGTACTAATCATTTTACAAATCACATTCCATTTTGGCAATTTTTTAGGTTTAAAAATACTTCCTGTTCATAAACGATGACATCACACTAGGAAATGTAATAAATTGGGTCAAAATTCCTTTTATGTAACAGACTTTTTTAAATTGAGACATAAATATATTTTATTTCTGGTGAGAAAATTAAAAATGTTCTTGTGTGCCTGTGATATTATCAGTTTAGTACTTGGTTCTACATCTTATTTTTTTCAACATATTGTCACATTTTTCTTCACAAATGTGTTAACATAAAATATAACTTCTACCAAATTAAGTTAAAATTTTAATAAAGAAAAAACTTGTCATACACTCGTTAAAGAAAGGGCTATATGAGTCTCTATATGACTCTTTGGAATTAGTTATGTAAATGGTAGAAAGTAAAAGTTGAAAGTTGTGCTAGTGGCCGCAAGTCTATGCATGTGACACCTATGGTTTGTGTAGAAATGAATAAGAAAGCTTTAAATACCTCCCTCTATTCACAGTTTGAAAAGGTTCACCAGCTTTCATAATCAGATTTTTCAATAAATCCAGACATAAATCGAATAATATAACATAATAGTGCAGGCTGATTTATTTACCCAGTGGATATTTTTTGCATACATAATGTTTTGACTTCCAAATTGCAGTAAAAAAGTCTAAAACCATTGAAACCTTTTGTATAATGAATTTCAGTAGTAAACAGTAGTTCACAATAATGTAGAATGTACTCTTCTCTAAAAGAAAAGTCTTTGACTGTGACAGGCCTCAAGGTTGTACGTAGGAAGCATCTGAGATGAACGTAGGTGTAACTGAAATGTCCTCAGATGTGCTGCAAACATGTGAAAAAAAGGTGGAAATGCCACTTCACAGCTGTGTACATAACCTGGGCAACACTTATTTTGTTCTCTCAATATGTATGTCAAATCTCATTGTGGCTCAGTCCTCACCTGTCTATTCTCTCTCCTACACACCCTTTTGCTGGTCACTGTGTTTGCCTTAAAATCGGTTTGGATTGGAAATGGATTCATGCAGATAAAACAATTGAATATGCATTACAAATCCTCTATTTTTTGCTTTATACTGTATATTCTATTCCAGTTTCCCATTTATTGAGTAAACTACAGTATGTTGCTCCAATAGTCTAATAAAAACCAAGTAAAAAAAATGCTTTTTGCTTTTCTGGGATCAAATAGAGGTAGCGTTAGATAGGCAATAAGTAACGTATTTATGCGAAAAAACTTGAATTAAATGAATGGCAAAAGACCACTTGTCTCTTTTAAGACACACTGTATTATCAAAAACGTATCGCTCAAAAATAGAATGTTTTCTGTAATTTTTATTTGTTTACTGTGTTACCTAGTGGACATTTTTGGCGTTGCTTACACAGCACATAGTTTGAACCGAACTTTATTGAACAGAAGTAACAGCTAACAGACATTAGGCATGAAGTTTTAGCGGTCTTTTGAGGCAGCAAATGTCTTTTTGAGGTTGGATTGTTGATATGTAATTTATACTTACAAAACAACTTAATCTAATAATGTTGGGTTTCCAGCGTTGGCGAACTGTGTGAACTATTGCTTTATATGCATTGCAATAAGCATAATGTAATTATATGATTGTCATTTTTTCAAAACTCAAATTTGCTAGAAGGCATATGCACCATAGATGTTTTAGTAAGATTGTTTTGTAATTTGGAGCCATTATTAATCACAAAGCCAAATAAATGAACACTTACCATTTAGGTTAACCTTTTTAGATATCAGATTGAATTTAAATGACTTTATTTTGCTTCCAAAATGGTCTCAACTGTATTTTCTTCTTCTTGTGACCTGAATAATCACGTTTATCGATTAACCAATTAATGCTGACAATCCTATTCTACATTAATTAGCCTCTTAGCCGCTTTCCCCTTCATGAGCTCATCTGTGTCTGTATCCGTTTCCTCTTTCTCTCACACAGGGAGGAGTTGATGATCAGTTCGTCCTTCGACTCTCTGGAGGTGTTACTGGACTCGTTCGGTCCGGTCAGAGACTGCACCAAAGACAATGGCGGCTGCAGCAGAAACTTCCGCTGTATCTCCGACCGCAAACTGGACTCCACTGGCTGCGTGGTGAGTCACTTTCTCACACAGCACCACAGCATCTGCATCTGACCAGATATTAGCATCAGACCTTTTGACCTCAATGCAAATGTGAACACCTTTAACACACAAGGCTGCATATTGATTAATTTTTACTTGTAATCCGGCCAGGTTGTGGAGCTGTAAATATACGTGGTCAAAACAGTCTGTTCTCCTCTGTTAATGAAAAAAAAAAAAACTGGTTACCATTACTTTTAAATAATAATAATAAGCAAAAACGAATGAAACAAGCCTGGACGAAAATGATGGTATCTATAACTTAATAACTAGTTGTACAACCTTTAGTGGCAATTAAAGGATTTCTGTATATCAATGAGACGTCTGCACCTGTCACAAGTATTTGGACGACTTCTCGTGACCAAATTGCTCCAGTTGTGTCAGGTTTGAAGGCTGTATCTCCAGATGCCTGTTTCAGCTCTTTCCACAGATGTGAGGTTGGATTGTGATCTGGGCTCAAAGAAGGTCATTTCAGAATATTCAATGCTTTTCTCTGAGCCATTCTTGGGTGTTTTGTCCTTTTGGAAGACCATGACCTGCGACTGAGACCAAGTTTTTTGACACTACCCAGCACATTTCTCTCCAAAATGCCTCGATAGTCTTGAGATTTGATTGTACTTTGCACAGATTCAAGACAGCCAGGGCCAGATGTAGCAAAGCAGCTTCAGAACATAACTGAGCTTCCTCTATGTTTCACAGTAGGGACAGTGTTTTTTTTTGAGTATGCTTGATTTTTGCTTCTATGAACTATGAGGTTTTTTTTTTGTTTTTTTTTTTCATTAACAGAGGGGTAACAACGATTTGTCCACATGTGATTGTGTATTCAGCAATGCAAAAAACCTGCTTGTGGAGCTTGTGGGACAGGTGAGAGACCTAAGCTGGAGGGTACGATTGGATTTGAAGTCAGTTTGACTCCCTGATCTTGCTGCGTTAATTCAAAGTGATAAAATTACATCTCAACTGTCATTTATCAAAATATAATAAAGAGACTTAGTTAAGCAAGGCCATATTAAGTTCTAAAATTTGAACAGGCTTCAAAGTAAAAAAAAAAAAAAAAGAAAAAGCTACTTGTGCTTTGCTTCTAGTAATTCCAAATTGCCAGAAGCACCAGATGTTTGAAAATGGCTGTCTAAAATGAGAAAACACAGAAGGGATTTTTAAACTTTTTCTATTCCTTAGTTGTTGTTTTTTTACTATTTTATGTCTGCCAAAAGAAATAATTATGTTTATGTCATCAAAAGCCTTCCCAATACCTCGTGCGCACATTGGCTTATCTTTTGGTCGCAGTGACCCAAGGCTGTGAGATCTGAAGACCGCCTTCGCCTCTTAGACACAGAATACATCTATTACCTCCAGGTGGTGCTTAGCAACCAGGAAATGTAGCATCTACATTTGTTTTCCCCTCCATCTGTTTGGGGCTCCAGCAAGTGCATTTTAGAGGGGGTTATTTGTGCAGTCTTAGCACCGTCTGCCAGTGTTTTGCTTCCTCTAAATCCCAGACTGTATTGGTAAGCTGTCAGACTCTCCCTCCTAACAATTTTATTTCTTTTCAAGTACTGTGATGCTCTTGAGTGGTGCCTTTCAGGTGTGCTCAGGAAGTGCTGTTTTGCACATTACCATGATAAGTCCTCAGCTCTTTGGCAAAGACAGAATTTCCTGTTAGGTTGTTTTTTTAAAAATCACCTTTGCACACACACCAGCACAGGATAAGTCAAACACAAGTGAAAGAGTTGATTTTACTTTGAAAAGGATGGTTTTAAGATTTTGGACTTGCTGCCTTATATCCCTCAGACCCTCCTTATTAGATTAGAAACAGTCTAGCTAATTCTACATTGCTCAGTTTAAAAGTACAAAGCATGCATTGCACACTCTTTGGGTCTGGAAATAAATCGACACAGTGTTGTTCTAATAATACATTATCCTTCAGTGTGTCCTTTATGCTCAGTGTGCGATCATGAGCGTCCTCCACCTCGAATGATCCTTGAATGTCTCTTTTTACATATTGAGCACATGAATAATGTTATAGACATTATTTTGTGAGTGAAAAAAATATCAAATGTCAAGTGTCTTTTCCCTTTGACAAATGTGAAATTGCATGCTCAGGTCACATTATGCTATTGTTCTGGCTATAGACAACATGGCTCGTCTGAGGTAGCTTTTTCTTTTACCTTATTTTTTTCCTTGGACTCACATATCAAAATATTTTCTTTTTTGTACTTTTTGTGCTATCTTTTGGTTCACGGCTTCATATAGTGCCAGAGATTTTGTCAAAAGCATTCTATTTTCTAGAGCTCACAAAATATATTCAACTTGTATTATAATGGTGACAATTTCACCGATACAGAAGCAAAATCATGTGCTCGGTTGACTTTCACACTATGTAACAGACAGAAAGATTTACATTGTAGTTTGCAATGATCACTTTAAGTCCTCTTCACAAACCACAAAGCCTTAATGATCGTATCAGATCCATCACCTTTGTACAAGCGTGATATTCTAAAGCCTGCGTATTTTCAGACTATGGTTACTTTTGTGCATCTTCTTACACAGTATCTTGTACAGAGTCAGTCCCAGGTGCTGCACTGCTGCCTTTGTAAATCAGGAGCTAATTGTGAACAGATTGGAAAGGCAAATTAAATGAAAAAGGCAGCACAAATTTGGCTTGCACCTTTCATTATGGAAATGTGTGTAATCCAAGCACGGTGCAGATACAGAGATAAGACCACACATTTACATGTTAGGATGTGTAATTTAGGCTTATTGCAGAATGTGATTGTTTTGTTGTGGGTGTTTGAAGCAAAGGAAATCACAATACAAACATAATCTGCAACAATACAAAAATATTATGTCTGGAGTTGATAATAGTGTCCACACAGGCAGGCAACAATACATGAAGGAACCAACAGTAGCAGGTCTCTGCTTTTAAGAGGTTCAGCTTCTACCTCGGACACTTTTATAAATACTGAAGAAGACCTATTGTGTTTTAAATAGAACTATGAGAGGTTCAATGAGAAGGGGAAATATGGACGCACGTTTAATGAATGTCAATCTGAAATGCAGTGCCATAATTTCCTTCTCACACAATACAATATTGTGTGATTTTCGATATAAAACGGTTAACCCTACAGGGTATAGATTTCTTCAAACTCTTTCATTAGTTTGACAGTTCATCCATCATGTTGTCTGTTCTTGATTAAAATGCAAATTAAGAGCGAGTTTCTGTTGTTAAAATACAATCAACACATCTCATCACAAACACAACTGAACTGAGAAATTATAGTTAAATGCTTTTTTTTCCCCCTCAAACTGTGCAGCCCTATAAAATATGGCTAAACACTCCTAAAGGTCAATTTTGCATAGATCTCCTTAAAATCGCTAACTGCTATGTAATTACTGAATATATTATTAGTTTTTTGTTTTTTCATGACTACTATACATTCTGAGGTAATTAAAGCCAGAAATTACAATAAAATCATACAAAAACCTTCTTTCAAGTAATTATTACTAGTCTTTCACACCAGGGTGCAATTAAGTTCTATAACAGTTGATTTGAATAACTTTTATTTGAAAGGTTGAGGTTTGTTTTGCCATTTTTATTTTTTTTTTTTTTTTACCCCAAAGACCTGGTCGTTTGTTTCTATCTGAAAATCTGCCACACTGGTCAATCTTTGTACTGCTCTAAGTGATTGACAGCTGGGTTTAGCCATGTAGGAATATTCTAAAAAGATTATTATTATTATATTTTTTTTTGCCTCAAAGCAATGCGAAAAGAAACAGTTTTAAATCAAAATTGTGATTTGGCTCCAAGAAAATAAGAAAATCGTGATGTAAATTTTTAGGTACTAGTTTCTACTTACTTACATTTTTTTTTGCAAACTAAGCCAAAAATCAAAAGTCATGTTTTTACACTACTTAAATATGTAATTCAGCTTGAAAGTATTCCACATATTCTGAAAGCAGTACTCTGTCTTGACTAAATAACAGAATAAATACACTGCCACTAACATATACCAAAATTAGACATCGCATTAATGCTTTTCACATGCTCATAACTCATGCAGTATACCTTTATTAGAACCATTTCCCATAATGTGCGGACAGTGCTATTTTTCCCTCATAAAACATATTGCTCACCACCTTGTTTGTTCCATATTGTTTACGTCAGACTAACTGGGTCTATAGAGAACAGGCTCCAAACTTATACCCACATTATCTCATCATCCTGCTCATCAGCGCTGGGCCTTGCATACATTAGTGTGTGTTTTAGTAATTATCTTGCGTCTGTCGAGATTATAAATGAGCCTTGCTTGCTATAATTGCGGTGGTAAACTGGCTCGAGCCCAACGCTCTGATGCCGCCCTAATCAATTAACACCTTGTCTTAGCATTCACAACGCCACTGGCCATAAGGTCTCGTCTGTGTCTTTTGTCTGAGTTTAATATCGGCAGTCTTTGACACTTATGGCGCCACTAACCAAGCTTTGCATCCTCTGTGCCTCCAAAGTGTGGCACTCCTGGGGTTACCGCTGCGGAAGTGAAGATGGTAATAATCACAGGATGATTGTGAGATTAATTAGCTTCGTCTTGTCACACATCTCTTCTGCAAAATGGTGGAAACAAGGATGTTGTTGACAGCACAGATTGGCCAGGATATAAATTGGCTGGGCTCCTTCCAAGCAATTTATGCAGTGTTGTTTTGTGTACATTGCTACACACACAAACCTCCAAAGGCATGAGGATCATTAGTGTTCAAGTGTATTGTACGATTGCGTCTTTTGTGTGCAGAAAAGCTTATGTTTGCCACACAGTTATGCTAGAAAAGGATATGCTTATAGGTCGAAAGGCAAAGCATGCATTTTCTATGAGCTGCCAAATCGAAAAATCATACTTTGATCATTGAGGTGCTCAAAGAAGTTTCCCTATTACCTGATCTTTTCTGCAATCTGACACTTCAGTAAATTGCCTACGATAGGATTCTATCAAACTGTGTTGTCTGTATAATCCTATGTGAAGTGTTTTCATAAAGTTCTATGCAAGTGGAGTTGATGAAACAAACGCAATATTACAAAGTAGACTCAAACTAAATATAAAACGAAAACCTATAGCAGTGGTTCTCAACCTTTTTCAGTCACAAACTCCAAAAAAATAACCATATGCATTTGGAGATCCTAAAGAGAAAATATCGGCCACCCACAAAGTGATAAAGTAATCTTTAGTCTGATAACATGCATGTTAGGGAACACTTGGTGATAGTTGGAGGTTGAGGCGCCAGGTGTTAGGTGAATCGCCTCTGCTGAGCTGCCCCAGGGCTGCTTACTGTCACTGAGTGGGGAGGGGAGGGGTTCATCTCACTGTGAAGCGTTTTGTGACTCTGTGTCTGTGAAATGAGCTATACAAATAAAGATTACTTACTTACTTAGTCTACTTATTTTGAAGACATAAGCCTAGAGAAATGTATTTGGTAGGTCAGTAATTGGAAATATACATCTATCATTGCATGTGAAAGGTGTCAAACCTTGTTTAAGAATGTTACATTTTTCACATGCCATCAAGCGACCCGCAGAAATCATGTTTGCGACCCCCATTGTTGAGAACAAACTGCCCTTTAGTGTGCTGTGACAAATCAGAATCTTTCTATTGCTGATGCTCAAAAATGTGCAGTTGACACAAGGCTTTAGAGCCGTGACTGCAACTTTTCACTTAAAGTACTGAGAAAACATGTTGCCTGTAGTATCACCAAATCAATAGGTTTAAGATTTCACATCCAAACATCATTACTGCAGTAGTTCTAATCAAAGAACTACACAAAGAAATCTCAAACCTTCAAAAAAATATATTTCAAGATAAGCAATGTTACATAATATTACAACTGTAGATCGTTTTTTGTACCAACAGAAGGAAACTGTGTACCATTACTTTGAGATATAAAGGTTTATAGAATTCTGATGTAAAGAAGCATTTGCGGCATGTGCTTGTCCACTGTATATCTTTTCAGTTGTCATAGTAATTGTTATTAAACGCCTGTTTGATCTGTCCATCTCAGAGAGTGTGACCATTTTTGTACTGCGTGGCATTAATCAGTATAGTTTCATTTTTATGTGCTCCAGCTTTAGTATTTGAGTCTCAGTTTAGTATTGGCTTGCTTTCCCTTAGGCAGCAAAAAACAATCTTGAGTGAGATCACATTCGGGGACAGTAAGCAGTGTTGAGTGGAGTCAATATCTGGCAGAGATAGAGGCAGAGAGCGGCCTGGAGAAGAATGGAGAGCATTAGATTGTCACCTCTGATGTTCTGTTACCTCGGGTCATCAGTATCAGGAGGCACAGGCTTATGTTTACACTGCTGATAAATGCCTTGGCTCAACACGAGGTAAGTGACCAGCAATGAAGGATTGAAGAGTGCAAATACGATTCGAGGAGTTAGATTACTTGGTTTATTCAGTCGCACAATGCAATAGTGAGATTTAATGAAATTTAGGGGAAAAAGATAAAACTATGTCAAAGTATTGTCACATATCACAGCGGAAGTCATGTATCGCAAAGGTTTGGATGACATCTTGTATTTGTATATTCACAAACAAAATGTGTGTGCTGCCAAACCTGTTGTTCACATCACTATTTTCACTCTATATAAAAAAAAAATTGATTGATTCAAAAGCTAGAAAATTAGATTTAAAAATACATATTACATCTGCATGAACTTCACCATGGAATTTTTTTTAATTAATTCAGATGAAACTAAGGCCTTCGTGTTTAATTGCAGTAGATGGTAAGTTTAAGATGTTTAACTCAGAGTTATTATGTCATGCACATAGCAGTTGCCTGTGCCCTTTTTCATTTGGCTGTTGGTTTTCTTTCCTTGTATTTTTGTGACTAGATGGTATAATATAATCTGTTCATGCAGTTTCTTCATCTGCATTCCAGCCTGTAGTTAAAACTCATAGATCGGCAAGAAAATGCCGATCTAAAGTGTTAAATTCATGTCTGTAATCCAGACAAAAATATGTGTGCAGTTCTCCAGAAATTGCGAAAGTACATACAAGTAAAGTATATTGGGTACACATCATTTGTGAGTGAAATAATTTTTATTTGACAAAATATTAAAAATGCCAGTAGGAAAATTAGCAATGAATCAAGAGTTGCAAACTCTTAAAATAAAACCTAAAGGGAAAAGAAAGCCTCTTGTACATGTGTTTACAATAACAAAAATAAGACTCGACTTGAATACTTCTTTTGCCCAGGGATATTTTCCCAAAACACAAATAACCCTGTTATGAAGGGAAAGGACCCCTTGACCCTTTAAAACCATTTTGAAGACAGAGTTGCACTTGCTTGGTGCCCATCTGACCTCCAGCAGCCCCCTATAGTGCTTTCTGAACTTCCCTGTGAAGGAGGTGAGAGGGGTCACCAAATGTCCGCACAACCAAACTTACCGCTCATAGCGTCCACAGGAGAAACTAGCACTCGCAGATAAAAGGAACTTTGACCCATGTGCTTATCTCATCACACACCAGCCGCTGGTACATTCGAGACCAAGTTTTTCTTATTAGCAAACATGAGAAGCAGAAGGAACTCTCTGCACTGCTACTCATCTTTAATAAGATGTGCAATATATGGTAGTGATTTTAAACTGCTAGAATTCATGCTGGCTGGTAAAAATCATTCATTCATTCCACATTTTCCACATTATGTGTTTCCTTTGACTTGAGTAAATATTTATCTTTTTTTTTTTTCTTGTGGCTTTGAGATGACACTGTTCTGCAATGTTCACCTGAATGGTTAGTGTTGCTCTTGTCACATCATCACTGAAGGGCGGGGAATTGAAACACAGTTCCTATTTCAAACTGATCGGGAAATACTGAGGACATACTTTTAGTGCCACTTTTGGTTCCTTGGCCTTAAAAATAGGATTTAAATTGGGAGAAAATAAGAAAAAGTTACTTAACCATACTCACTTTTGCCACTATAACCTGCACAAACAATTTTTCAAAGGCAACAGTAAAAAAAACTTGCCATGTTTTAACACTATTATACAGTACATTAACAGGTCAAAACGTTTCAAACCTTGCACTTTTCTGTTCAGTCTCTTTCTTGCAATGCTTTTCATTTACTACATTACATGACTCTTTCAGCCTTTGCTGTAGACTTTGCACTAGTCGACCAATCAGACTAATTTATAAAAGCATGCAGCTTATCTGTCTTTCTGGTGGATTTGTTGGTGTTTGGCCACAAAGCAGATTCCCTCAAGCCTCCAGAGCTGCAGGGATTTATCTCCATTAAGAAACGGGATTAAAAGGCATGGAGCTTCAAGGCCTTATTTCAGTCGTGGTCTACAGAATGGCCATTTTACTAGCTGCCTTCTTTATTAAGTAGCGCAAAAGATGGATGGTTATTACTTTGTCCAATAAAGATCATTTTCATGTCCGCTAAAATTCTTCTATTATCTCACCAGCTGCTCATCATTTCACAGTGACGTATGCGTTCTACTTTTTTCTGTCAAGACATCAGAATTCCTTGTTTGCTCGCAGCTTAAACTTAGCAAAAAGTGAATTCATTCTCTATAAAAACTCGATGTGAGATCATACTAAAAAAAAAGCTGATAGAAATTTAAACTTGTCAGGAAACATTGTGCTTTCACTTGTAAACATGGTTTTATTGATACTTAAAACCAGGATCTAATTTCCATACTAACTTTTGCATTGATGGGCAATCCTATCTACAGTAATTTTCATTACCACTGAATTGACATTGGCATTTCTTTCTTCAAAACACTGACATAGCTGTTCCCTCAAATTCACTACTTCACAGTTTTATTTGAACAGTTTAAATACATAGTTTAAATTAGGACATTAAATGATATCAAACTATTGACCTCTTGATGTGAGCGATAATGGGTTGCTCAATATATGGCTTTTAAGAGTTCATACTGGTAAAAAATAAAAACATAAGTATAGTTTTGGCAAACAGGGGTTCTCCATCTGAAATATTGTCCAATATATTGCCTATGTTGTGTATTCCCAACTCAATCTCATAAGAATGCGTACATACCACAACATTAGAGGACATGTAAGTTATACTATTAGCATGATTTACCTGCTTTTTTGCATAACATATGCCACACCCTAACCCTATGGTGGTTGTAAAGATGTGTTCTTATTTATGACTATTAACACAATCCTTATCCTAATCTTAACCTATCCCAAGCTCCAGCCCTAAACTTACCCATTTTAGTAACTTGATGCTAAACTTGCTTAGAAAATGTCCCTACGTGGCTTTAACCAAAATTTGTGTTTTGTTTTTTTTTACATTGTGAAATCAAGTGTCATTTTTATGCCTTTTCATATCGTCCTAAATGTACGGCATAACTTAAGTAAAAAGGCGTGAAATTGTGCTCACATTATGCTTAGGTTTTTGTGTTGTGGTATGTGCGCTTTCTTGTGATACTGAGTTGTATTTCTAATTTCAACTTGATGATGGTTACCTTGATACTCAATTTGATTTCTAAACTGTGGTAGCCTTTTCAGCTAAAGTTCTGTGACGGTCTCCTCTTTATGAGTGGCCTCCTGTCTGAGGACATCCTTCAACACAGTCACTAGTGAGAGACAGAACTGTCCTGCCTTTCACACACAGTGTAAAACATATAGCAACCTTGAACAATATAGAGGAACAGAAATGGTTTGAATTTAGTCACAGCAAACTTTTTTTTGTTGTTGAAAATATTCATGGACATTTTTTTCTAAAAAGAGATTGCTGATTTACACATTGGTTTACACAATTTAAAAATATGACAGTATAGCAGATATTGTTCAGGCCAGTTTGTCTGATTCTTTAAATTTGATCAAACTGCTGAAATAGATGTGTTTTTGTGTATGAAAAGTCACTCTGAACACTCAAATATTAGTGAAAATATAGAAATGTCATTTTAGTTTTAAAAGTTTAACGACACACTACTAATTATTCCAGGATATACATTAACATCTTCAGTACATCTTAACTCTCTTTGCCAATGACGAAAATTTCCGTTATTTTGTGACCAAACGTTGTCAATGACGTCTAGTCCCATTAGACTTTATTATATAAGAAGATAGAGGGCTTTCTACAGTCAAATACTGCACATGATGCAGTTTCACAGATTCACCAAAGTGAGAATAGGGCTGGCAGTGAAAAGAGTTACTACAGTTAATATAAAATGAACAGGCCAAAACACAATGCAAAACAATGAGTTACCTTGGTAGGCACAAACAATAAAACAGCTTGTGTCCTCACACTGATGCCAAAGAACCCAGGCGAGAAAAGTTTTAATCAGACAACATTTCAAAGGCTTTGCAGACTCTTCATTCAGGGACTTTTTTCAGAGGATTACAGTGATTTAGCCCGGATTATGGAGCAGATTTGTCAAAATCTCTGTCCACGGACAAAGCACAAATACTCAATGATTGTGATCTGTGTGCAGATGGAAAGTGATCAGTTTGGGATGTGGCAGAAGTCCATTATATTATTAAACAAGTTCATAAATAAAGCTGCCTGTGCTTGGAGAGAGATACCATCAATACACAATCTCTCTTCTCTGCTGGTAGTTGAAGTTATACTGTGTAACTTTCCTGCCTGTCTTCAGGGCGATATAATTGCTTTGTCAGAAAATGTGTCTATCTTTGACATATTCAATTACCTGAACAACTGCATTGCTACAGTGAGCGACTTCAAAAAGCTGGGGTCTAATGTATCAGAATTTACCTAAATTCTGAAACTCCAAACACACAAAGAGTTGGATTTTTGTGACCCCTGAGCAGTAACAGAGCCTGATTTAGCATTTAGTTGTCACTATTAAGTAAGAAGTGTTTTATCTCAAAGTCTGGTAGTCATAATCAGCCAACCAGTAGCGCCACCTAGTGCCTCTGCTCAATTTCCTTCCTCACTTTATCTACTAGGTCAGGTATCACAGAACTGCAGACAGTTCATGAAAACAGAAAGTAAAATTCCCCAATCAGCAAAGACGAAGCAGTGTGTGTATGTTTACACTCTACACTGACGTGTTTGAGTGCATTACATACGCAGTGACTGGTTAAACCAACAAAGTAGGGCAAATGAACCCCTGTAGTGCAATGTCAGACACTTTACGAAGTAATAAACGATGATCATGTTCACTGATTGTATTGTTGTGTCATCCAAATACCTTATCAGCTAGCTGTATATGCTGTTACCAATCATTAAAGTTACTAAATAAAAACGAAATCTGAAAATATGGTTCCATACAAAATGAAGCTTTTCTGTCTTTATTTTAAGCAGGGCTATTGTTTCCATGTTTGACAAAGATGGATCGTAGATGCAATGACAGGGCATTTCACTTTGTGATCAAGTTCCTAAAATATCAGACAGGTATATCAATCACAGCTTATCTTCAATCATACAACAGTTCTAAACATACTTTGTGTCTTTCTGTTAGATGAGTAACAATTAGGAGCCATAATCATAATTATTTGATTGCTGGTGGCCAAAATTGTGCAATGAATTCCCAGCTTTACTGTAAAACATGCAAATCAAAAGCATTTTCAGAAGAGGATATTATATTGACATGGGCTGCAGAAGATTCTGCATGAATATTTAAGATGTGTTTATTCAACATTTAGCTCATTGTGTTTGAGACTCTAAATATCAAAATATTGCAGAACCCGTTGCAGTGTAAACACATTCTTGTACACAACCATAAAAATTGACTTGCATGCGTATCTTTGCTGCTCTTAACCATACTCCTGGGATCTAATTTTGCTTTAAACAAAAGAAATGTATATCCCCCTTATACCTGTTGTGAATCCCTTAAGACTGTTGAGTTGGATAGGAGAGAATAGCAGGTTACTCTGACACTGGTCTGAAAGCATAGCCTTATTAAAAAGGGCCTTTGAATGAAACCGCTGACAGAATAAGACTTGACAAGCACATTTTAAAACAGCTCTGAAGCTACTGCCCAGCTATGTAGAGACGCAGGGTGAAATGAGGTCTCCCTGTGTAGACCCTTATAAATTCAACACGCTGCAAATTTCAATTAAACACTCGTCCAATGCACCG
This sequence comes from Mugilogobius chulae, assembly GCA_038363315.1. Lineage (NCBI taxonomy): Eukaryota > Metazoa > Chordata > Actinopteri > Gobiiformes > Gobiidae > Mugilogobius > Mugilogobius chulae. The sequence goes on along the minus strand of CM076395.1, from coordinate 34,281,404 downwards.
CAAGACTCCACAATGTCGAGTCTTGTATTAATTTCAAGACGTTTATCTTTGACACCCGTTGCTGTTTCGCACTTTGAGGACTAAAAGGGTTTCTTTCCACTCATCAAATCTAAAGACAGTCCTGTTGAATAGTGTAAAATTAAAAATTGAATCCTGCCGCATTGCCTCATCTCCCTGAGCAGACAGCAACAGTGTGTCTAAATGGTTTTCATTACGAGGTGGCATAGGGTTGTCTGAAATTTCACTGTAGTGTCTTTTTCACAGACACAGTAAATAATCAAGAGGGGACTGTGCAAAGATTTTTTTTTTTTTTTTTCTGTTGTAGACGTTGAACCTTTAAAGCTAAGGGAACTAGATTTTCAAATTGTGAAAAGGGGAAGTAGTTTTTATCTCACAAACCCTTTGGCTCATTAGTTGTATTCATGTGCATGCAATTTAAAAATAGACATGCAGCTTTACATCTATACATCAATACTTTGATCAGTTATTGGCACCAAACCATAAATTGTTGGATTCAACCTGTGTCCTGGTTGCACTCATTGATAACAACTGTGTTCAAAGAGAACTAAAGACATTTATAATTCCTACATTTGTATTAACCTAACCCACCAAACATGGAGAAATACAGTTGTTTTACTTACTCTGACCACTTTTAGCTCACTCATGGGAGCGAAAGTTTATTTTTCATCTTCTTTTCCTCTAGCTGTCTGAGACCTTATATAATAAAAGTCCAATGACAGAAATATGGCAGGCATATGTAATCTTTATTTAAAGAGTTTTGAGAGATTTGAAGATCTCTTTTTCAATGATCTCTTTTTCACAGCACAACCCATGAACAAAACAGTTCATGTAAAGCAGACAACATAACAGAGAGACACATCTCCAGACGGTGAAAGGTCAATGATTGCATTTCCAGGTGTTTCCAATCTGTCCAACACTAGGGTCACTGTGTAGACATTCTGAAAAATCAAATGAGGATGTCCATCAGGCTATGCTGAAGATACACACTCAGGTGTGAAAGAAGTGTAGTTTTCAGATATCTTTTAAACTGCTTTTTAGTCTCCTATCATTTCATCAAGGTTTTGAGTAAACAAGTATAGACAAAGCCTAGAGCACAGAGCGATATTTCTTCAATTCACATTTTATTGATCCAAAAAAAAAAAAAAAAAAAAAAAAATACAATTCTATGCATTTTATTATTGCCATCTCTTATCCAAATATTTCCTGATATAAAACAATATATAAGCCACACAATAATATCACTTTATAGGGTATTCTTAATTAGAATTTAACCAGCTGCTATTTGCACTCATGTAAGGGCAACACTGGATTTTCCCCATTGTCGGACAAATGAAGGATAAACTGTTTTATTCTTTTAATGTCACATTCTGCTTAACTATTCTATTCTGCTAGTTGGATATCTACTCGTTGATTAATTTATAGTATGATTAGGCTTTAGTTGTAAGAGTACTGTTGAGGGATCATACCACGAATCTACCTATGCTACCACCTAGTAGCTGGATGTAAATAAGTGTACCCTAAAATAAGGTTAAGGTATACTTTATAAGGTTAAGGTATACTTTATAACCTTAACCTTATAAAGTTTTACCAAAATGTTTCATTCTCAACTTGACAATAATGAAGCATTTAGTTGGTGCACAACACATGCGGCTGTCTCCTGATTTTCATTTTGACACTGCTTACCTTTTCAGCTCGCAGAAATCATTTGCCATTTTAACAAATACTTTCTTCATTCCTGAAACATCTGCTCCAAATCCAAATTACACAGTCTCGCATTTAATTTCCCACATTTCCCATTCTTGTTAACAGCTTGTACCGTTGTTCTTTCCCGTCATAGCCAGGAGCTTTAATTTAAGCTGATGACAATTTTTAAATAAAACATCTTGCTTTGTTCGCCTCTGCACGCTCAGCCCTGCGTCATGCCTGTGGGAGCTCTAACTGTTGGCATGTCGAGTCACAGATGTTCTGGGGTCTGTTTACCTGTCCCATCTGGGACAAGTGTATAATGTGGCATCTCCTACTCTCGCAAAATACAATCCTTATTCGTTCAAATGGGAATGATAATTCCGAGAAATGTTGCACCAACCACAAACCAGAGATAGTTGCTGTTGCATAAAAAGGTGATAACATTGGTAATTAGTAGTTCCTAACATAGCCTGCTCAGCATTTTACGCTGTGTTCTTAGACTGCTCTTATCTGCAAAGAAAAACTTCAAACGTGGAAAAACAGTAAAACATAATAAAGAACCAAATTAAGAGAACGATCCACTCCCACTGACAACAGGCTGTAGCTGTGACCAGGACCGATCCACCCCACTCCATCTGCAGATAGAGTTTACGTCTATGGGGTCAGAGTCCATCAGGCACAAAAACAGAGACTCATCTGGCTGGAAAGGGACAGGCTAATCCAAGAGTGGGAGAGCGTCATCCGAGCAGATCGAGTGAGCCCAGGTCAACTCGTTTCAGTTTCCTACAATAAAAGAAGCTTACATTGTATACCTGAAATGTTTATTTGCTAACTTGATTTTGTCTTTATTTTTAGGGCCCCTAACTTGTAATTGCCTTTTGACTACATAAATCATTGAGTAATTACTTTTCTCCTCAGTGTCCTCCAGGGTTGAGTCCGATGAAAGATGGGACCGGGTGCTACGACCACCACATCGGCATCGACTGCTCAGATGGTTTTAACGGCGGCTGTGAACAGCTGTGTCTGCAGCAGCTGGCCCCCCTGGAGGACGACCCCACGCTCTACAACATCCTCATGTTCTGTGGGTAAGAACCAGCACCTCCTCTTGGCTGTGGGAGGCACTGTGTCTGTGTTAAACACTAAGAGTAAACAACACACACACAAATAAAAAGTTTGATTGGATAAACCATAAAAAGTTACCTAGACAATCTTGAACTTTTAAGTAATACATTAAAACTATATTATAATGGCAACGTATTTGAGATCAGGCTAATAGATTAATGTTAGATGAACGTACCATCAATAAAATTAGTCAAATAAAGAAAGACAAAAATTCTAAAATGAATAAACACCGAAAGTGATAGATGGAATTGCAATTGAGGGAAATTATGCAAATCTAAAGTACTGAATTCACTACTATGTTGCCTGTTAATTGTACTGGTTCTTTTAACTAACAAGAGCCTAATTGTATCAGAAATTATCTGTTTTTGAAAAAACTCTAATCCATCTTCTTTATTACTACTATGACTTGCGTGGGTCCACAAACTCATCATATTTGTCTTATGTTTAAAGCCCTAATTTAATAATAGCTAAAGAATGATATAACTTTCTGCAAATCCCTTTGACATGATACTACACTGAAGTCTCCACTGCAGGGATAAACACTGTATGACCAAAGGCAGACTCTCTTCAGTACATTTCTGTACATTTCTGAAGGTGTTTTTCAATCCTGTGGCCATAACGTGCCACAGCATTTGCATCATTGATGAGACTATGAGCCTTTGGAGTTTTTTTTTACTTTATCTTCTGAGTCTTTTGATCTTTTCTGGTTCTAAAACTGCAGAATAAATAAAACCTTTTAAACTGGTTTTATTAAAAGATTGAAAATTCTGTGCAATTTGCAGTGTAAAAATTGTAGCAGATTTTTATACAGCAAACACAATTAGGTTTTAAATCTGACAACTTCCTCTCATAAATCCTTCGACACATGGTTAATATCGACATGTATTCATTTTGGTTGCATTTATGGCTTATAAACATCTTTTTACAAACAACAATGTGAAACTGAAGAAGACCACCCAAGCTCAGCCAACCAGAGTGCAGCATTCTGCTCCTGATTAGAACTACATTTCTTTATTATTCAGTTCAGACAGTACAGAGGTCTAATTTTTTTGTGGAAAGCACAAAGTTTACTAATTTACAACTAAAAAAGTTACCCCACCTTTAACACAACCTAAATCATTAAAAACAGACTTTTTGATTGAGTTACAAGTTATTCATCTAATATTTATTATTTTATTTTAGTCTTAAACTTCCAATAATTTGTGAATTGGCTGCAATGATTCCGAATACACAAAAGACTTGAGCAGACTGTGTGGGTGAGGATAATCTGTCGGAAAAACACAATAAGAAACAATTGTCTGCAGAAATGTGCAGAACCGTGCTAATGATCATGAGTCACTGTTGACCTGGTCCCCACCTTTATCTGAGAATAGAAAAGCACTTATCATGTCTGTAAAGTCAGCTTTGTGGGTGAATGCACTATAACTTTTATTGTTTAATTGCTTTATTTTTCTATTTCTCTCTTATTTTTGTCCAAAAGTCACTGAAACTCATTTTGTGCCCAGTAATTTGGGAGACAATCAAAAGCTACATTGTCTGCATTGTCTACAGAACCTGTCCAGAGAAATCAACATTAAAACAACTGTAAAACCAGTGGCGGGCCGTGCATTTCTTGCCTAGGCCTTCAGTGGTGCTCCTTTTAAATATATTCACTTGTCAATAACCAGCTGATTGCTATTAAACTATTCTATTACGCAGGCACGCGATAAAGAGCAAAGCATCATTACTTCTATAGTCAGAATAAACGTATTTACACACACACCCAAAAATATTTACGCACCAATAGTCTGAATTACTTGTACACCAAAAACGCAAATGGTCCTGAATCTGGAGCTGGTGGTAGTGGGCGCACGGATCTTGCGCTGGATCTGGTCTCGTCCCTGAGGTACCCGGCGCCGCTTCCAGTGGCCTCGTAGATTTTCCTCATATCGGCTCCTCTCTCGCGCAGCTATGTTTCCCTCCACACTTGCTCGTTTAGCTGTAAATCCACTATGGGTTCGTTAAAGGTTTTGGAATGCACCTTGTAAGTGTCCCGCAGCACAAATCCCTTTCCCGCTTGTGACAGGCTAGCTCAGAGAGATGCTAGGTTCGGAGTTGCCCGGTCTTTCTGAACAATGTCCAGCTTTTCTTGAAAAGTCCGTCTTGAAAAAGGCTTTACCAATAAATTTGCAACTAAATCGATCTCTTCTCTCCCTTTAGCCACTCTGACAAAATTGCTATCAAAAAACATTAAGCACAGACAGCCAATCAAATTCCGTAGTTATCGTGGCGTTGCCAGTGGCCTGCTAGAAGGCCTTGGCGTCGTCAACGTTAAATCTGATTGGTTGAAGCAACAGCTTGAGACGGAGCCTTCAAAACTGACTGTGAAGGCCTCGGGCAGATTTCACTGACCCTGACAACAACTGATGGCTGAAATATGATTGGTTAAAACAATATATTATGAAACACACGCCTGAAAGCTGCGAAACGATGGGAAATGCTACGAAGAAGCTGATGAATAATTATTGAATTATTATTATTATGCATGCGTGCACTAAATATTAGTTATATCAGTTTATTATTTAGATATCTTTAGGCCAGCAGAGAAGGCCTTGCAGGCCCTGACGGTCCGCCACTGTGTAAAACACTTCGACACATCCATATTCTAGTTTTTGTTCCTCTCCACAGGCGATGTATGAAGCCTCTCCTGCCTCCACATAAATAACATTGCGGTACATTACTCTATGTCAGATTTACATAAACAGTTTGTGTATTGTATGTTTATGCCTATCAGCATTTCCTCCTGTCACTTTCCACAGAGCTCATGTGGCTAATCCAGGCTCTTCTCTGTAGAGTCCAGGTTTAGATGGGTGACATTTGGCACCAGGACTTAGGCTCCCCACAGTAAATCCTCTGTATTATCTACCTCTGTCTTTGAACCCTTCTGCAGCCTCTTCCTAACGTCTTCACTCCTCACTCACTTGTCAAACAGCCATCAGACAAAGTATATAGCTTCAAATACTGGATTAAACTCAAGTGAAGGAAAGATTATGTATTAGTATTTCACATACACATAATCTGACACTTGATTGTCAACACAGTGATCATTTTTGCATGTTTAAGAAGCATGTATGTTCACATTTTAAAGTCACATTCTAGCTGGCTCAACTGTCAGCAAGATTTTGCAGTTTTGGTCTTGGTTTTGCGTTTTTAGAGCTTGCATTTGTCTACACAGTTTTCACAGACTTGTATTTCTCTTTTGTCCAGGTAAAATTAGATCAGCACTAGTGAAAGTGCTACTCTGAAGTAGAATAAAAACACCCAATACAATTTAGCTAAGTGCTGCACAAAAACTCGGCTCAACAAAGGTACTTATGAAATGGCAGCAGATCTAAAAATGAAAACTTGCAATAATAAAACGCTTCATTTGACGAGTGTATAACAGCACGATGAGCACAGATAAATGGACTAATCCACTTGTGTCATGTAGGTGTATTGAGGACTATAAGCTGGGTCCAGACCGCCGCTCCTGTCTGCCTCTGTCCGAGTCCTGCACTGAGGGCGTGGACTGTGGAGAGGCAGTGGACGTCCCAGCCAACCAGACCGTGTTCGGAGACTTGTTCTATGGATACAACAACCACACCAAAGAGAGCACCTCCGGCCAGATACTCAAGGCCACGTTCAGGTGAGGACACACCGTGCTGATGGAGTGAACTATTTGAGACACTGTACCGACAAATATTTAACTGAGCCAGTTTAATCTAGGGAAGACTAAGAAATAACAGAAAGAACAACGTGATACAAGCAACTTCTTTTGGAGACTGCAAAGTGTCTAACAATCTTTTTTGTGAGAGGTGCTATTGGGATGCAACATCAATAAACAATGGCTACTGTACAATTAGTGGCAAATTTGCTATGTTTGTTGCGTGTTTGGTAAACTTTTATAGGAATAAATTAGCAGGAACAATATAAAAAGAAGAAAAAAGCAAAACATCTGTGTAACAGCACAGTGAACTGCAGGGTCAATACTGGTAAATGTGTCACTCTGAAGTGTCAGAATATCCTTAAAGGAACGTAACTTTGTTATTTAGCCATTTAAAAAGCTCTATTGGTTTAACATGAGGCAACTGAAAATTCTACTGATGAGTGATTTCCCTTTTCAGATAAACAGTAATAATTTATCCAAAAATGTAGATGCAAAACACACGAAACAGTTTTAGTTCTGTTTGTTTACAATAAAATAAATAATAACAATAACATCAATAATAAACAATATGGATACCTTACCTTCCTCACAAAATCAGGGATAAAAATCACACTTGACTGTATTAATAAAGCCCAAAGGTCATATTTAAATGAGTCCATTAGAACAGTAGTTGGTTTTGAACACTTTGTAATCAGCAGGTGATTGGAGCAGACTGATCTCATGGACTGGTCGTCTGCACTGCAGTGTAATAAAACCCAGTCAGGAGTAAACAAAATTAGGCAATCAATTTCAAAAGGTCACCAAGCCAACACAAACACAAAGGCTTATTATATTCGGATATTAATCTAAGTAAAGTGGGTAAGTAGCTTGATTAAAATTGCAAATTTTTCTCTTCCTATCTACACTATCTACTGTGAGCTTTCTAACTCTAGAATTGTTCAATTATACCACCTCAAATAGAAATACTGCATCTCATTCCATGGCAAATAAGAAGTGTTACCAAAAAGTTTCAAAAACAAATGTTTATTTTTTTCTCAAGCAGTAAATCCAAACTGAAATCTTCTGTTGCCAGTTTTAGCACACATTTGTGTTGTCACCATGCAAAAATGTCAAACTCATAAAATAGAAATGCAATGTTTAATTCAAGGTTTTAGACATTTTCATCAAAGAAAATGGCACTTTTTTGGTACTGATACATCTAAGGATCTTAAACTGCAAACTGGATGTGCCAGGAGTTGGAATCCGGGGTGTCCAAACCTTTTTCCTCAGCTGGCCAAAACAAATATTGTTTTTCTTCGATGTGCCATAAAAAAATTATGTTGCCGTAAGAGAGTGATTAAATTGTATTTTCTTCACCGGTTTTAGCAGAACAAAACTGTTTTAGTTTACTTGAACAATTTTTTTTTTCAATTTCAAATGTAATCAGACAGACATTCTTAACTAATCTCAACATCTCTTAACCAAATTTAACCCCTTGGATGGCTGTGTTTGCCCCTGGGCCCAACTTTGATCTAAATATATAAAAAATGAAAACCCTATTTGGAAATTGTAAGAAAGTTCATGAACTTTCTTGTGCTGATGAGGAAAGTTGTTCTAATTTGAAGCCTTTTTCTACCATAATCTACTTTCTTCTAGTTTATTTCACCTTCTTGCTGGCAACTGGTATTAAGCAGAGTACAAAGGTCCATATACTGTACATTCACTTGTCTTAGTCTGTGTCCAGGGAGATATAAAACTTATTTCCGTGTGTAAGATTGGGTCATGACTCCTGCAGCAGAACCGCTTTGATGTCACGGTGAATGTACCAGCAAAATGACAGCTTTTATTAATGTTGAATATAAGTAAGAAGAAAGTACATAGAAAAGCCCCTTATCAGCCTCCATTATAAAGAAAAAGCACCAGCACAGGGTAACCTTTCATATGGTCCATGGTAATATTACTATTATCTGTGAAAGTGTGCGTAGAACAAAAACAAGAATGACTAAAACATGAGACAAAGCTCAGTGAGGTAGAAAAGACTAACCAATTGAACGAGTAGATGCAAAGGTTATTTTATGACAAGCTGGAAGATGAGTGTCTGATTTGAAAAAGATGATGACAATGATAGTGAAGCAGGGACTGTCAAGGAAAGTCCTTCACCGATGTTGTAATAATGCAGCTAGAGAAAAGGGTTGGATTGTTGTTGCGTTAAAAGTAGTAGGCATGGGGATATTCCACATAGAGCCTTTCTAATTTTATTTAACAACCATTAGTTTAATTAAAGCTGTGTTTGAACTGATTTATAGATGGGTGAATAATTTTAAATTGTTCTAAGATTGATGTTTAGGTGATATAACCTACCACCTATCCCCACCCACAAGACAAAATGTCTTGTTGCCTCTTTTCCAGCAATAAAAGGAAGTAACTTAAAATCTGCAGCTTATTACAGATCAAGTATACAGTGAAGAGGTAGGGCTTATCAGTTCTGTAGTGTACCTTTTTATATTCTTTATATCAAGATTGTCTAACTCATTTTGTCAAAGAGCCACATTGGCATCAGGGTTGTCCCCGAAGGGCCAGTTGTAACTTAAATAACCTTACTAATCTAAGCTACATAATAACAGTTTCTGTATTAGATTATTGCATCTTTATTGAAGTGACAATTACTGAATATACATCTGCATTAGTCTGAAATATGACTTACTCTTTAGGTTTCAGAAAAATCATTTAATTAGGTTCAGACACCCAGATTACTCCTGACACTAATATAAATGAAGATAACCTTAAAAGGCCTTGACGGCCACATAAAATGAGGTAAAGGGCCGCATCTTGTGTTTAACACGTGCTTTATATAAAACTATGTTATGAATACATGAATAAATGATAAAATGTAAATATTGCTTGCAAAGAAGTTCTGGAGAATATGTACATTGATGCGGCCACAATGTTTGTGTAAATGCTGCTAGCTATTAGATAGTGTTGCGCTCACAGTGCTCTATGGAAGCAAGGAAATGAGTGATAAATACAGCAGAATATGTGTTGTTTTCACAGTATGGCATTCAGTGGTATTTGATCCATATTTTATTATTGTCAAATACCTTGAAAAACACGCATTCTTATACTGTGCAATGTCACCTCTCCAAAATGCTGGCCTTGTGGTATTATCTGCTTGTAAACTGGAGAATATGTGCTGGCTGATATATTGAGCAGATATTAGTACTTTTAGCATATTAGCTGTCTGCTCTACCACAAGCCAATATTTTGTCTTGACTGACCTGCTTCCTATAGATTACATAGAACGATGTTTGAACATGTCATTTCAAAGAGAGACTGCACAAATATACTACTCTCTTTTCAGTTCATAGAAAAAAAAACTTAAATGAGTTTTCATAACATAGTTATGAAGTAAATGAATTCTAAACCATTTGCAGATTAATTGCGGATACGTTTAATATATAGAATGAACAAAATCATTTTAGGTATTTATATTTACTTAATAAAAAAAAAAAAACATCAGTAAAAGAAAACTGTGCCTATTGCATGTAGTCGACTTCTGAAAATCTCTTTCATGATGATAGTTTTTTGATGTCGATGGCGGTGTACTTTGAAGGTGGTTAATTATGACTGTCCACATAGCCTAGTCAATTCCATGGGAATCGCAGAGCCAGGAGGTCAGACCTAGCCCTCTACAGCTTGTGAATTAATTTGCTCTGTGCGTTGAGTCACTCCCCCACCCATTTAGGGATCGAGGGATGGAATAGAGTGCAGAGGGGCGGATGCAGCACAAAAGTTAATATCATAAGAAAATCTATCATGAAAAATGTTCTCATCTCATTTGGACGGACTTGTTAATCTAGAGAGCAGTAGACTTTGAAGAGGGGCTATGTGCAGGATTCTATCGGGACATATGCCTAATGCAGGGTCTAATTAAACAAGATGGCTCCAAATGAATTAAAACTGACCTGGATGCGAGGCGCTGCAATTGAACCTAATTGAACCAAATGAACTTTGGTATGTGAAATGAACACACACGGTACAGAGACGCTGCAACTGTTTACTCAGTTTACTCAGATGAGAGCCAAGTCAATAAAGAAATTATCACAATTAGAGACTAGCGATGTAGAGGTCAGACATGCCTGGAATGTTTACAGATCGAGTAGGGATGTATGCTTAAAGTTACACACTGGATGAAAATGTGTTCAGTGCTTTTATATATGTAACTGTGGTTTGTCACTATTTTGGAAACTGTGATCCATAAAAATGCTAACATAAAATATTTTGTTAGCATTACGACAAGACATAATATCATGTAGTTATTGTATTGTGCTTAGACTAGTCTAGGCTTGACTTACGAATCCAAAGACATTGTTAAGCAAGCAAGGTTTTGGCAAGCAGTTTTCATTTTCTCAAAGGTGAGTGAATCAAACTCAGTGTTATACTTTATTATTAGAATAATCAACAAAACCTTGTTCAACATGAATTTACGTAGTCTGGATGAACACATTTAACAGCAGAAATATTGATTTATGGACTTTAAAACATTTCAGAAGACCTTTGTGCTCAACCTCTGTTTAAAACGGAAAACTTTGTGTTTTGTGAGACTCAGCGGAGGTAAACTTACTAAAAGATTCATCAAACTAGCTGTAATAAAATTCAAGAAAACCTAATATGTAAAATATATACAGTATATTTCTAAGTGTTTAACTTGTTATAACTGCCTTCTCTCATCATTAATTTACTCAAAGTTTTATTAGGAATGGTTCATGCACGTTTGAGTAATCTTGTATTCTTCTGCAGCAGATGATTGAGTGCTCAGAAAAGAGTGTGCTCTGTGCTCACCTACCACGTATCCCAGCCCACTTGTCTGTATTTAATTTGGATTATTCAAACTATTGAGATTCATAGTAAAGTGTGTATGGTTCAAAATACTCACTTTACAACAACAACAGCAACAAAAATTACACATTAGGGATGGGACGAGACAGAATTTTCACGAGACGAGACGAGCCATGAGATTGGGTCCACGAGATTGAGACGAGACAAGATTTTAAAATAATTTACATTAATTGTTTCAATTTAGAACTATACAAGGCAAATAAAAAAAATAATAATAATTTGTAATATTTATTATTGTTAGTTTATTTTCTTTTAGTTTAGCTTTACCTTTCATTATGTGTATCACCTTGGATTTTTTTATTGGATTATTTGAAAGTGTGTAGCTCAGACTCCGCCCCCTTCCCCTTTCCTTCACAGCGCTACCGCTGATTCTTCCATGCTGCTGACAGGGACCAGGAGACGTTCGTACTTTTTACAGTTATTGATGAATAGGCCAAAATATCTCTTTGTGGATCTATTTTAAACTATGTTTAGTGTGAAAACACTGCGCTTTCCCGCGATGTCCGCGCGTATATTTGACGATTATATTATTTTTCGTGCTAACTTTTACAATGTTTAGGACTAATTATCTCTGTCAATATTGGTCCTATCTTTAGAAATAAAAACTGAGACAGAGTTTTAGACTTTTTCTGTCAGAATAAGTCTGTTGTGGGGAGAATATTTACTACAGCTGCTCAAAGTTACAAAATTAATTTCATGACCATGGAAAAATCTCAACAGACAGTTCAGTACGTGTGCGCACAGTATCGTGACAGTTTTGGAGCTCGGTCCCATCCCTATTACACACTGAAGATCTGCTGCTTGTTACATTCAAAATCGTACAATGAAGAGATTTGGCTTATCAGTTTTGCAGTTTTGTATCTAAGTAAATGAACCTCGATCTATTTCTAAGCTGTTTTACATCAATTTTGTTTTTTTTTAGAAAAAAGCTAAATGTAAATTACTGAGCTACATTCGCATTTATCATAGTTTATTCCTAAAAACATAGAGAAATGCAGTAGATCTCCTTAAATAAAATTCTGATTATGTTTTTGATCACACAATGTTTATATTAAAAGAGCAAGTAAGTAAGTATTTTGCACAAACGGTGTCCTTTAAGGTCCAGTAGTTCACATTTGTGCCAGTTGCCAAAAAAACCTTCACACTTTGAAATACATTACAGCTCTGTTTTATACACACATTTATGAAAGGCCTGGCAAGAATGTGATTATCCATCCAGCTTAGGGCAGATGGTAAGAACAGCTCTGTGATGTTTATTGGCATTTGATCAAACAGGCCTTCTCTGCAGTGCCACGGAGCGTCTGCCTCTGCCCTCCACTGATAAAAAAGACACTTCTGTTTTGTTTAGTCATGAGCCCAGTCTTGCCTGAAGTTTCACAAGCACTAATCTCATATTCTTCCTGAATGCAGACTGTCAGATATTTGCTCTTTGTCTTGTTGTCCCACTTGTAAATACGTGCTGTTGACTTTTATAACTCGCAAATCAACTCTTTCATTGCACATATTTTATTTATTTGCAACAAGATATCCGGGGTGAAGAAATGGATATTGGGATTTGTACAATATCAAGTTTACGAGAGCAGTCATACTAAAATAAAAGTGAGTAGGTATTCATTGTTTGATTGCCTGAGTAGTCCACACACCTAGTTGTATTTGTGGACTTCCTGTCTGCTCTGGAGCCCTAGCACAGCCTCTCCTGAGTATAGCACTCCTCTGAGTTTGATTCACTCACCAAAGTGCAGTTTGTCTTTCAAGCACTCGCCTCTGAAAGCTTCTCACATTTGTTTGGAGAAGGAGCACACAGTACCCTCTGCACCTCTCTCTGGGACAGCTGGCTAGGGAAGTTTTTCAGAAAGTTTTGTGATACAAGTTACACTTCTCAACACCATGTCTGACCCAAAAGGTCCAACATAAAGTAAACACTTGGAAAATGCGTGTATGGACCCTGCAGGTGGATATTAACATTTCATTGTGTGAAGTCTATATATTATAGTTCAACAAACAGGAGAATCTGCCAATCAATTATTCATGCACAACACAATGCAATGTGGGAAAGTGATATGGTCTGCTCCATAGAGGTGATAAAGCTAACTTTAAAAATGTGTGCTCATTTCTGTGTGCAGCTACCAGTTTAGAACATTTGATTCAAAAAGTAATAAAAAGTAATTGTTACCCAAAATACATCAGTAAACTTTATAATTATCTCACAAAAATCTCTTATAAATCCAGTAAATGGGTGTAAGCTTCTGACCACCTCCACTTTGAAGAAGATATGAAAAAGCTGGTAACATTTTATAAAAACTACACCCCTAAATCGTTAAAGCGTGAATAAAAAGTTGATAGTTTATGAAAAAAAAAAACTGAATGAATGAATGAAAAAGTTTATTACAGCTTAGTAACAACTACACTAAAGAACTAAGCTTAGGATTTAGAGTTGAGGGAAAGGGTCTGTGGTAATTATGTTGTTATTAGGCCTTAATACACCTCTTTGTCCATTATTTTCTCATTTGTTCGTGATGAATTCATCTACTTCATGTATAATATATATTTTATATATATATATATTTATATTATATATATATATATATTTTATTTTTTTTTAGTTACAAAAGTGTAGTAAAGTAACATGACATTCATGACATCTGTAGCTTGCAAATCAATTTAGTGAGTTTGGATGAATAAAGGATATCAACTCTGTTTTGATCAGGGAGCTTTGTTAGCTCTTAAAAAGTCAAAAAAGGTAAATTTTGCTGAATATTTACCCTTTAATAAATGTGTCACTTAATCTCACTGAGACATCTGAGATAAGATCACAATTCGATCTGTATCATCTTATCGTTCGGCCAGGAAGTGTGAGCTTGTTGCTTTGGTGCCTTAGGAGTAGTGCCTGCCTGATGAGGTCTCTTTCACATTACAGCACTCAGAAGCTGGATGTTCTTCTACTGGTCTCCACGGAAACCAGTTGGCTCCAGTAATGAGACGTTAAATATCTAACCTCATCTCGCTATTCTCCCAACACCAGCTATCCCTGCCTCCCCATCAGCGCTTCCCCGAGCTCCTCACTCCTCTGCTCGCAAACGACAACCTCCAAGCAGGTTTTAATGAATATTTTAACTGCCTTTGTTCTCATTCTGGTCGCGGTTTGGCTGAATGATTAAGATTCCCCTTGACTTATCCCACCACGCCAAACATCTTCCCTATTCTTCCATTTTTGGCACATATCGTTCTGGTGTAGCAACAATCGCCCCTCTGGAGAAACACATCCATTGACTCTGTTAATTAAAATATTAAATGGGGTTTTAGCTAGACTGATGAAGACGACAGGGACATTTAGTCACAGAGTCAAGGGAGGAAGCTGGGAAAACAAAAGTGGAAGGGTTACTATCAATCAAGTCCCGCCTTGGGTTTGTCGCACTCAACATTTTAATAATTCATCAAACAGGTGGCTGGTTGTATGTAACTTATGGATGTGCGAGAAAAAAAAAGTTTGTCAAAGTTTTGGAGAGAGAGACTTCACTCTGGAGAAATGAATGATGACACACGCACATGAGCCAGATGGTTGGTAATGTTACATGCCATCATCTGCCCAAAAAAACAATAGGGATCTTCAGGAGCCTGGTGTGCAGCAGAGAGAGAGGAGAAATTAAGAATCTACCCACTCAGACAAATGATTTTAGCTTGTAACTTTGCCCAACTGAATGCTTTGTTAATCTGGAGAAAAAAAAGATCATGCACAATTACTGAAAATGACAGATGTCGCAAACTGGCACTTTGGATCAAATGCACTCCAAGTAAAAAGGAAAAAAAAAGTCTATTAACCAAAATGGAACTTGTTTGTCTCTATAAAGATGTGATTTACCTGTTTACATAAACTGTATCTTTAATTCTCCTGGATGTGTTCATATTGCTTAAAAGATGCACAAAAGATACATTCTTTACTATAACTTGTATAACTTGCTTGTCATTAATATTGGCACTTTTAAACTGTCGCATTGAGATTCCAAAATATATTTGGTAATGTTTTATAATAAGAGAACATGAAAAATATTTTATCATTCATGATATGTTCATGAGGAATTAATACATGTTCACAACATGGTG
This sequence comes from Mugilogobius chulae, assembly GCA_038363315.1. Classification (NCBI taxonomy): domain Eukaryota; kingdom Metazoa; phylum Chordata; class Actinopteri; order Gobiiformes; family Gobiidae; genus Mugilogobius; species Mugilogobius chulae. Next base: position 34,265,914 of record CM076395.1, on the reverse strand, counting down.
CATTCATGATGTATTCATGCATTAGTTTACCAGGAGTCATCAAGATCTATTATGAATTCAACATGAATTACTGTCAATTCGAGTGATTTTATTAATAAATTCCTCCCCAGTAATTCATCTAATGAATTACCATGGAAATCATGTTAGTTAGGTAGCAGAGTGGTTAGAGCTCTGGCTTCCCAATAAGGAGGTCGTGGGTTCGACTCCCGGGTCGGACCATATCAACATCTCACGATCTCTCTGGTGGAGTTTGCATGTTCTCCCCGTGTCACCGTGGGTTTTCTTCGGGTACTCCGGCTCCCTCCCACTCCAAAAACATGCATGTTTAGGTTAATTGGGCATCACTGTAAATTCCCCTTAGTTAGTGAATGAGAGAGTGAATGGTTGTCTGTCTAACCCTGCGCAAGTTGGCCACTGTCCAGGGTGTTTCCCCGCCTAAGGCCCAAAGTCACTGGGATAGGCTCCAGTCACCCGCGACCCTAACCAGGATTAAGCAGTAGAAAATGAATGAATGAATCATGTTAGTTAACCATGACTTTTAAGCCTACTACGAATACAAGGAATTCATATATTTTAAAGATATTTGAACCAAAAACATCATGAGTCACCATGAATTTCCTTTACTAAGGATTCAAACACAACATGGTCTAACCTTATAAAACTGTTGAATGACTTTGTTCTTTCACTGGAATTATATTTAGTGCAAATGTCACAGAATAGCTGTACTAAGCTATTTGGGTTATAATTGTGCTGTTTCTAACCCTAACCAAAAAGGAAGCTTTGAACCAAAAACAGAAACTTAAATGCAGCACAAATAAATTAAAAAAATTATGAGTTTATCATGAGTTATTTATAAGTTCAAAATTAAGTTTTATCGTAAGGCTATATTATGTTTTGTTTGAATCTTTGGTGAAGGAAATTCATGATGACTCATGATATTCAGGCATGACTTGCTGAGTTACTATTTTTTGTTCAAATATCTTTAGAACATTTGAATTTCTTGGATTCATAGTAGGTTTAAAAATCATGGTCAATTAGATGATTAGTGGGTGAATTCATGAATAAATTAATTAATTCATAAAACCACTTGAATTCATGATAATTCATGCATTAATTCCTCAGGAACATATCATACATTCATAATAATAATCAGTGAATTCATGTTCCATTAATATAAAACGTTGCTCAATATTTTATCAGAGCATCTTTGTAAATAACATGTTTGCTGACACCCAATGTTTGATATTAGTCTTTCATTATCTCCATGTTGTAACGTCTTATTCTCAACACTTTATTTACTTTTGCAAATCAACTTAACAAAGAAATTATACTGATGTTTTCACAACCTCATGGGAGAGATAATGCTGGAATTGTGTTCAGTTTAGTAGAGGTCCACTGGCATATGAGCATTTATTATTTATTTTCCATAATACAAGCATCTACATATCATAAGCCATTTCTTCAAGTTTTGTTATTGATATGTTAGCTGATTCTTCTTAAAATTGCCACAATGTAACCTAGCCACCACATTTACCATTACTAAATCAATCTCAATGAAAATAAATCAGGTGTTTGTACACAAAGTAATTCAAAGAGATTTACAGCGCGATGCATTGATCAAACCGTAGTACAAACAGATGCAAACTTTCAGTCATATGCAGGAAATAAAACCCTTTCAGCTGAATCCATGTTTTGCTATGGACCATTCCAGTCAAAGCATGCACAGATTATATTTTATTCTGAAAAATCACAGCAAGAAAGCAAATACTGCAGAGTTTACATCTGAACAAAAGAAGCAGATGTAAATGTTGCAGTATGTGACAGTGAAAGGCCCTGTGGAAGTGGGAGGTTGACAGACAGATGCATCAGGTGGTCGCTTAAATGAGTAGAAAACCTTACTTCTACAATGTGTATGTAAATTTAGCATTGTCTCTTTAAACTGTGATGTGACTGCTAAAAAACAGTCTTTATCTCATGCTCTTCTGTCATGGTGTGACTCTCCCAAAGGCAAGTTTTTTCCAGATTTATAAATATTTGTGTTCTCGTTATTTTTTCCCAGTTGAGCACAGGAACATTGTGGATCCAGCTGCGTGGTGTGTATTACGAACAGCATCAGCCATTACTTTTAATAGCCCCTCCAAAGAACAGGATTTATTATAACAGTTCTCTGTAAATTGACACAAACATCTACAATTCCTGTTAAAGGTGTTGTGGCTGTTTTTGCTCACAATAATAAGAAGGGGTTTTATTTGTCCCCAGGAGGTAGTTGAAAACTTGTGAGCAAAGTAAGCACAAGAAAATAAGTCATTAGTTCGAATAAAATAGACTAAATCTCTGGGACTGTAAATATTAGCATTTCAAATTTGTCACACACTTTGCCTCTCATACACATTTTAAACTAAATAAAACTAATACATTTGATCAGTAACAGTGCAACTCATTCAGCATACGGTAGTTAAGAAGGTTTCATGTGTTTAACGGTTTAGCCTTTACTAACTGTGCATCGATTCATTGTGTTTTTGTTGTTGTAAATATATTTTGACTTTCTTAGGCCTTGACATGTTTCACCAGCATTACTGATTTATTTTGTCTTGACTCTTCTAGTTTGTCATTCTTCATTAATGCTCACTAACGCTGATTGAAGATCATAGTGATAACATAATCGTATATAATCTGGTTGGCTTTTCTGCGTTTGTATCTATGTTTATCCTCAGGTCTGCTTCCTCCGGGCTCTCTGGTTTGCCCCTTTACTCCAAAACACACAAACATTTCAGTCAAACTCAAAATCTGGAAGTTATGTTCCCACTGAGCTTCATTGAAGAATGAGTCAAATGCCAACAGTAACCATTGTATTAGAAGATTGTTCTTGCAGTTAGTACAACTTTTGATCTTTGCCTGTTTACTAAATAAAAATCAACAAATTGCTGACCTTGAGGCAGAATTGTGAGAGCAATGGACCTCATTTTTGTTGCTGAATTTTGTCAGAGAAAAAATGTTAAAGTTTCACTTGTCTCTTAGGAGACATTTAATCAGTGGAAGTAAACCTTTAGAGCTGGATCTATTGTTAATCACTTGTCCCTGTTCACTGGCTCTGTCTGAGGCTGACCTGACTAATGCTTCATGCTGTGCCCTGATTCACACATCTTACATTTTACCAAGCAGAACATAGAGATAGAAGATAGAATGCAAAAACAACTTTACAACTTACAAAAAAACCTCAAACATTACCAATAATTTGAACATTTTATGAAGACTTTTACAGTATAAGCCCCCGCCTATATCATTTAAGTTATTTTAGGTCCCTCAAACTCCTTTTTATTTAAAATACCTTCACTTTTTGTGAAGGTATTTTAAATAAAAAGGAGTTTTTTCAAATATGCCAAACCTAGTGTTATGCCCTTACTTTTGTGCAGAGCTTGTTGTCACTTCTGAATATAATCTCAGTCATCAGAAACAAAAACTACAGGGTTTCACAAAGAGCCATTTGTATTTGCTCCAAAGAATTCAGAAACAGCTCAGTTTGAATTTCAAACATTTTTGTCAAGAATTTAGTTAAAATAGGCCGGAATGATAAGTTAGGAAATTCCCTCATTACCCATTGTATCTAAATACTCAACAAAGCCAGTCAAAATTATATGTGAGGTTTTTGTGTTTTAAGGTCAGCACAAGCCTACATCAATTTATATTGATCAATAAAACAATAGCTTTCAAAATGGGGTAATAGGCAATTGAGTAAGGCATTTGTTTCCGGTGACAGTACCTAATTAGGTAATTACTTGTGTCAAGCCAAAATAATTAACTATAGCTCTCAAAATAGGACACAGACTTGCAAACTGAATATATACTGTCCCCATCAAATCTGTCCCAAAACAATGAATATCTAATCTTATTGATTTTTGGAAGTGATTTCTGGACCTAGTTGTGGATCTGACGGGCATCAAGACAGCATGTGATGAAGTGAACAGAAAGCTGGGAGTTCAACCAAGAGTCGGAGGCAGCAGACGGATAAGGACATCAGCTTTTGGACGTCACAACCCAGTAATCAACATAATGACAAACGACATGTGCAGAGTGAGATTTTTGCTCATCCAAAAAACAAGCGTCCTGCATAATTGTTACTTTATATTGATTTCCTCTTAATGATCTGCCAGAATGTATCACTTTGCAATCTGCCCACACACGCTCTTCAGATTTATCTATCTTTGATGTACTCAGCTCCTCTGGCTGTCATCCACTTCTTTTGTCATTGCTCAAGTAAAGGAAATCCTTCATCATTTTACTAAAAAAGTTTTTTTTAAGCTGTGAGCCAGGGATTGAATTTGGACATTATGATGGTAACCCGGTTTTGTTTTATCTGCATCTTCAGTGCGTTTTTAGGAAATCATTCTCAAACTGTAATATTAATATTTTTACTGTTGCATTTTCTAAGCAGTCTTGAGTGATAAAGCTATGGTTGTACAATCTTATTATGTCAATACAATTCATATGTTGTTGGAGAGAAAGAAAAAGAGAAGAATAAATGAAAGATGGAACCGCTAAAACAAAACTCAGTTTTTCTAAATTTGTGTTGTGTTAATCTTAAGCAAATGATCAATTCATGAATGACAAAGTGTATTCAGGCTCAGTAACTACTTATTTAGCTAGCTAGCTAGGGATAGGATTTAGGATTGAGGGATAGGGTTTATGGTAATTAAGTAGTTTTTAAGCCTTAATAAACTTTTTTGATCCATTTATTTATTCATAATGAAAAATTATTTGTTTTTGTATAATTAAGATATATGTAGTATTGTTACCTTTTAATTTTTCCAAGCTGATATCATGAGTTGACCTTTGTCTGTGTTGTTGTCCTATGTTACTGCATGACTGTTCAACATATCAGTCCCTCCAAGCAGATAAACCTTCCAAATCAAAAAATTGTTGTTGCTCTAAATTACATGTTTTATTTTTAGGTTAGCACTTTAGACCTTTAGGCTTGTGCCTGGTTCAGTCTTATTTCTTCTTTAGCCTTAGTTTGAATCTTTGTTCAGACTCATTAGTGTCTAGTTTTGACCACATTTAGTTTTGGTTCAACAAGCAAACTGCAGTGTAGAGTAATGTTGGTTACGATTTTTTGGTATTTTTTCACCCGCAGATATCGAATGCAACAGATGTTATCTTGCAGTGCTACAATAAAACAAACTTGTGTAAATAGTCCAAAAGCTGACAAATCCGGTCTTTGGGATAGTAAGGTTAAAGAGCTCTCTAATTTGGATTTCACAAACATATGAAGCATCGTTGTTTTTCTTAACATTTATCTGTCCTTTGGAATTTGCTAATACATTTGAAAAAACAGATAACAAAATGGAATAAACAAATTGTGCATGTTTTTATGTATTTCTGCATTATAACATATTAAAATAAACAGCTGTGTAACTTGCCTATTTCAGCAGTTATTCTCAAATGCTTCTTTAATCGAGCCCTCTGACCATTTCCTCTTTAGCTCTCCTCTCTAACTGCCTCCCATTATGTGCCCCTCCCCAGGCAGAAGAACTTCGCCCGGGGCATCGACCAGCAGCTGCCCGATGGGATGGTGGTGGCTTCGGTGCCAACAGAGGTGCAGTGCCATGAGGAGCTGTCGGACCCGGTGCCTGACCCAGAGTACCTCACAGGTCTGACTCATATTTCATACACACACACACAGTGAGCTCACAGCTGCGCACCAACACTTCATCACTGCCCAGTCGGAAACACACAACAAGTGCTTTAATCCCTCCAGCCAGCCTTTTTTAGCCGTGTTATTGTTCACCCATTTAATGTGAGTGGAAGGGATTTATAAATGCTAAAATATTTTTCTTCTTTCAGGAATAGGTTGCTTTAGTTTTGATTATTTATTTTATTTGTTTACAGTTTGGTTACTTGATACACATATTTGATACACGTGTAGGTTTCTATATAAGGGTATGTCGTAAATATTATCAATAATTTATGCCTCCCCTCTCCCTCCCTCAGGACTTCCCCGCAAAAGAGATTCTGAATCCCAGTGGGACTTAAATAAAGGTCAATAAATAAATTAAAATAGGTAGAATAAATATAATCTCATTTAACAGTATCTACAGTATGTAAACATTCAAATGTCCTTGTCAGACTGGATTATAGTCCAGAACAACCCTAGAATTATGAGTTCTAGTTTTAGTTCGGGCAACATTTAGGCTGAACTTGGAACTGGTCGCGAAAGCAGTGGTGTCAGTTTGTGATGTCAGGAGGCTCACATTTGCGACACACTCCCATTGAAAGTGCACCTATGCTAATTTGTGTAATAATATCTGTCAATACAATTTTTATTTTGAGAGTTTGAGAGTACATAACAGTGTAGTCAGTGTAACACTGTTGTTGGCAGACATAATCTCACAATAACAAAGTGCCATGACACTTTAATTACTGTATTAAGTGTGAGAGATCAATTTAGAACTGAAAAGACCTTTTCATAGCCTTGAGATTTGTTCGGTTATTTCTAAAGTTTACTTTGTTAAATCTATTTAAAGTATTTCAGTCTTGGCCTAAAATGTCATACTAAGTTAATATTTTTTAAAACTATATTGTCCACTTTGGTCAATTCTCACTTGAGTTTATCAGGGTGAAAGTCATCTTAACACATTTGTCCAGATTGTTGTCGAAGTGAAAAGTCCGAACAGCCTCTGACCTTGTTTGTCGTTTCTATGCAATTCAGCACCAAAAAATAGTAAAAAGCCGATGAGTGCGTGCACTGTAAAACTCACTCAAACTGTTATCTGACTTTTGACTGCTGAGAAAAATATGACCATGCATGAATTTAAAGTCAAGAAATGGACAGTAATCATTAACTGTAACAAAAGTGGACTGTTTTATGCCCTTGGCTGAGCATTAAAACCAACTAGCTAAACAAAATTGTGTATCATTTCAGTTGGTATAGGTGTAAGTGGTACAGATGGATGTTTGGACACAGGTGTTTAGATGCAAGATGTGCTTATGAAAGATGTCTGAAAAGCAGGTGAAAGGGTACATGAGAAACAGAGAGAATTTATGAGCCCAATTCACTGCTGTTCTCACCATACAAACTTGATTTGGATACTGAGAAATGTGCTCGAAACTCTACTGTATATATGTATATAAATTGATACAAAGAGGATTCTTCAAAATACTTACATTTTCAATACAGAACAATAATTTGTAGAATGTATTATTGTTTGACCAGTTCTGAAGTCTTAAAGTATTGCAAAAGGTTACATTTAGTCTTTTTTTTTTTTTCTTTTTTTTTCTCAAAATTTTTCCACTTAAATAAAATACTTTATTGTTACATAACTTTCTAGGTCCCCTGCCACCAGAAAAGTCACTATAAAGATTTGGACATTTGCATTGCTTTGGTTAGCGCGTACTTCTTTCAATGTTTTTTTTCCATATCTAAAATGCCTACTATATTTCGTACACATTGTCAACCTACATCTGAAAGAATCCACCCCTCCGACTCCGATTATGACCAGGATGTGTCACGTGGACAGCTCAAGAGCAGAGGGCTACGGCTCACTGCTCTGTCAAGATACATTAGTCTGAGGCAGCTCCATCTATCGCTCTGTTTTATTCATTATCAGTGGAGCTGGGGCCGGCGGTGTCTGCAGCCCACATCTGTCTGGTGCTAACAGCTGGTCAGAAAACACACTGTCTTTGTGAAGATTCAGACTCAGTACAAGTCCATCTGCTCTCCTCATTAACCGCACCAACTGACCTTCCTCTGCTTTGGATATACATCTTAGATGAGGTACATTAGCAAAATAACATTAGTATGAGCTAATACTTTGAATTTTAGCATCAGGTCAGATAGCCTCCCTCTCACACGATGTTTAATATCTGTACTTTTTATAACAACTTATGACCGCAGGCATAAACAAAACTAGTCTTCATAAGAAACCATATAAGTTTAACAGTATTGAAAAATATATGAACACAAAATATTAAGTATATGAACAAAAGAACTCACAGTGGTGCCTTGGAAAACCAAACTAAGACCATTATAGCAACTATACATGTATTTGCCGTTACTAAACTGACTTGAAAGGCCAAAGGGGAGAGTGGATATTCACTGACTTATTGTGAATGTAATGATGAAATAAAATAAAAACATTTTCTAAATTTTAGGAACCACAGTTCACGAGACAGTGAAACCAGACTGTCTTGTGACGATTTGATATGATAGGACAAATTGTCAGAACAGAATCCCACTGATCCCTCAGACATGAGGAGAGGTATGACAAATAATCTCCTAAGAGTATAGTTACACGGGCCATGCCTCCATACATTCTTGAAGGGACAAATCAGGCTTAAAGTAAAGCTCACCCCCTAACTCCAACCACAAACACATTTCAAACACAGCAAACTCATTGAAAAGCATTGTGGAAAGAGAAAAGGAGGGTCTCAAAGTGGAGAACAGCAGTGTGATAGATTGACAGCAAGTATCAAAAAATGAGTGCTCAATTTTGAGTGGACAATACACGCTGATGTCACATTGAGTCTAGAACTGACATGGGCCTTTGCAGTGAGAAAGACTCCTATCCAGTTTATGACCTGAAACAGTCATAACCACCAAAAAAGTTGTTTTTGAGTTTGGCTTTACTTTAAAACTGAGCGTAAACAGAAGGCCTAACAAGGTGCACCATGTACTGTAACTTTTAATGATGGACCATATGTCATTACTTTTCCTTTTCCATGTCCCAAAGTACGATACAATATTTGCATGACCAAAACTGACAGGCAGTTTCACAAAAATGCAATCAAAGAAAGCAAGACAACCCTTGTGTTTTCTCTCTGTCCAGACTCTTCTCGTTTCAGACTTCTGTCCTTTCTATTGTGACATCATGTAGGAAGTGGCAGATTGCTGCTGGGTTTATCGCCTGTTGTTGAGATACAAGGCCGGTTGCTGCGGCAATTCAACCCGACATCATCTGGGGTCACGTCCGCGGTGACACACAATCAAGCAACAACGCCGCGGCAACCAAGTCCAACTGCACTTTATTGGAGGCAGAGGATATTAAAAAGTCTAATCTAAATGGATCTTATGCTGTCATGCTCCCTGTCTTTGTCACATATACACACAACAGGCTTATCCCAGTAGCACCTTGAATGCTAAAATAGGAACTAAACAAAAAGGGTGTATATTCTCTTTTATCAGATCTAAGGAGCATTGAGTCCTATTATTATGAATTAAAAACAAACATTGCTGAAAACACACTCTGTATTGATAAAGTAACATGCAGTGATGGCTGGATAATGAGCTGTTAGACCTGGTGTCCTTGTTTGACATTCATACAGTTCTATAGAAAAGGGACAGTGGATGGTGTTAAAGTTGAAAAAAAGATTGTCATTCTTGCCTCTTGCTATTAAAATAATATATTGAGATTTTATGGTCTAATAATAAGTCTATTTTGTTCCCTAGTGTTAAAAAAGTCATAAGAGCAACACGGCATTTTCTTAATTGTTCAATAATTAGTAATACTTAATTGTCTGGAGTATTTTAATCGTCTTTTAGCAAAAGAATTATGGCTTTGACTTGAGACTAATAGGACTGTTTTTGTTAAATAGCAATGATTAAAAATGTGTGCTGTTCATGCTTAATTTGATTTGTTTTGTATTACATTAGAAAATTGTGATCAATTTTGTTTCTTTTTGTTGTCTCACTACTCAGCCCTACTGTAGTCTTTTAAGCTTTCCAGGCAGTTCTACCAAATAGAATAGTCAAAAGGTCGTTCATTAATGCATTTAAGCAATCTTTTTGACTATGTTTTCCAGTGATATTGTTTGGCATGACTCTTTTGTCTTCACTGTCTTCCACTAGTTGTATGCATTCTAAGCTAAGACTAGCGTCACATAGCAGAGATGTTGCCAGAATAAGTGACATTTGATTCAGCTGCTTTGTCACAAATGGTGTAAGTATCATAAAATGTGTTGTAGAAGCTGACAAGCGTTCACTCACTGTCCAATAGTGTTAGGCGACACTGTGCTGCAGGGGTGACACGCTGCACAGACGAGTTCATTTTCTGGACACATTTTCATACTGTGGAAAAGATATGATTCTTTTTCTTCTCTGTTTCCTGCTGAAATACAACACTGACTTCAAAATAACACAGGTGATGTGATGATAAAAGAATGGTGAAGCAGAGTGAGTTAGAAACACATTATATTATCACACATTTTAGCCATTATTTTATTATTATTTTTTTTATACATTTTAAAGCAAAGCGCTACAGATGAGGATAAAGCTTAATTTGATGCTATCAAATAAAAGTTCTGTAATTTTAAGAGATTTCTTCTGAGAAAGTAATCCGATGAGCTAATCTCTTACAAAAAGACTGAAAATGTTTACGATTTGAATGAATGGTAGAACGCGTATATGTTGTATAAAAATATGTATAGATATATTGTATATGTATAGAAAATCTCAGGCGTTGACAAAGTTGTGCTTGTTTTGTTTGGAGCCTCAGGGTACTTTGTTTAGTTCTGCAGTGGGATTTTACTTACTGGCCTTTTGTAACAGATGGCCCATCATACGCTCATTGGATTTCTTCTCAGAAACACTTGCCTGCTCTCAGTCGTCTGACAGCATGTTAAAAAAGCAGGAGAAAAACTTGTTCAGCTCGGAGACGTTGGCGGACAAAGTGCTGCTGCCATCCACACTCCGTCACCTGGGCAGCCTCTCACCTTCCCACACCTGCTCAGTTGGCCTGGGCATCTCCACTGAGCGCACACACAAACACTGGCTCACAGCGGCACAACTGGCACGCTGTCTGTGCCCTGTTCTCCAGCCACATCATGCCTGCACTTACCTGTCTCTGTGTGATATAGAACAGGAGAAGATGTGTCTGATGAGCTGCTGTCTCTCTCTCTTCTGTCCTCTATCAGTCTGTCTCTGCCCTGTTCTCCGGTCGCATCATGCCTGCACTTACCTGTCTGTCTCTGTGTGATAGAGAACTGGAGAAGATGTGTCTGATGAGCTGCTGTCTCTCTCTCTCTTGTCCTCTGTCTGTCTGTCTGTCTGTCTCTGCTCTAGTTCACTACCTGTGGTCAGTGTATTTGTCACAATGTCAGCACTCCTTGTTCCAGCCCTCTCCGGCCCTCACAGTCCCAATCATTCATCTTCCTATTCATCTTTGGCTTTGGAGCCCATTCATCATGAGGCCACGGACCCCCATCAATTATTCCAATGGGAGAAAGAGTGAGGACAGGCACAGGTTTGAAAGGCAAATACATCTTAATTTAATTGGAAAGCAAGTATGCTCAGGGCTGCTAAGCAGATTTCCCTTTAGATGGCACTTGAGAGATAACAGAGTTGGAGAGAACAGATAGATAGACAGAGAAAAATGACACAGAAAAATAGGCAATAGTACAAAGAAAGTGCAAAAGCAAGATGGAAGAAAGACCGAAGAACAATACAGAAGCAGTGACGTTAAAGAAAGGCAGCAATTTTCTGTTGTCAGAGTTCTGAGGAGTGAAAAATGCATCTACATACGTTTAGTCATACAAAGGAAGACTATAGTACACAAATGTACACATAGCACATATTATAAAGGCAGTGAATTAATATTGTTTTCCTCATCAACATATAGTCTAGTAGTATTCTTATTTGGTAACTGACATTAATTTTTACAATTACAGCATAAATGCCACTTGCTTTTATACAGTAGTTTATTGCCAAGTAAAATGCTATCCTTCTCAAAATATATATTTGATTTTACTCAAAGATTAAAATGACTGTTTGCTGATTATCCAACTTTTTCTATTAGAATCTGCTGTGACATTTATGCAGAAAGGTTAAGACAAAGTTAAATGCCACTTGTCCCAAACTGCACTTCCAACCATTAATAATACATGCTTATTGGTCTGCGGCACATTATAGAATAATGAGAGCCCTCACAATCAGGATATTAGAATATTTACAGCCTTGATTAAATTTAGCCTAGATTTTGTTGAATGTTTTTTTTTTGTTTGTTTTTGTTTTGTTTTTTCAAATTTTCTTTTTTTGTGTGTTGTGTTTTTGTTTTACTCACGGTCATTTACATACAAGAAGTTTCATATTTTACTTGGCTTCCCCTTTGGCTCTGTCTTCAGTAGCGTGCAACAAGCCTTTAGACATGTCAGCAGTGAGATGCCACATAATCTATATTTTATAGGTCTTGATATAATTGGTAGCAGTGAGGGTAGGTCATGCCTACAGGGGGCGCTGTCACCACCTCTTCACTCCCAGTGACTTTAAAGAAAATGCTGTGGGAGTAGTTGTAACATGCAGTGTTGGTGATGTGCATTGGAGCGCACCAATTATTCAGCATGTGTTGACTTTGAAAAGCATGGTTTATTCAAGCGCAAGACACATTTGCGAGTGAATATTTTAGATGTGGCAGGCATGTCTTGCAGATGGTTTCAAAAGTTGTGAAAATGTATAGTTTTTAAGCTTAACTTTTGCCTTTAGGAAGAAATATGACAAACCAAGCTGTCGTAGGGGGTTTTGGTAGGTGGATTTTGAGAGACGTCCCCAAAAATCCCAAGTTTTCAAGTGTTTGTTAAATGTGTCTACAAAACACCGTATTGTGGGGTTGGAAAAGTTTTCTTGCTTTTTACGGATGCTTATTTTATTTTTTAAATATATTTTTGAGCAAATCCACAATGTTGGCTGTGGGGAGAATTGGAAACAAAAAACATATTCACATTCTGAAAAATGTGTTTGCTTGTTCAAGTGGGCACTTTAGGCATGTGTTTGGGATTTGGCAGCAGCTTCTGGCATCACAAATTCTGACAATTTCAATGGTTGCTTTTGTAGGTTTGCAAAATATTTTATTTTTTTTACATTACTTTTTTTGGACATTTATATAGTTTTGTTAATTAGTTTAGTCACCAATACAATGTCATGTTAAGCTATGTTGTGTGGAAATGACAAAACAAGCTTTTAAATACAGTTTCCATGATTTACAACAATTGCAGCTAAATTGAATCTTATTATAGTTTTTTCTACATTTGTTAGATAATGGACTCGTACTATGAAAAAATAAAAGAATCCTATACAATTGCATCCTTTAAAAGATAGTAATCCATGATATATGAAAACTATGCAGCTTCAGAATAAGGCCTATGCTCCTTTAGTGACCCTCTAAGTTTATTCTGTTTTTGTTGTTGCTTTTCTTCTCTTTCTTTGTGTAGTGTTTATCTACTTTGATAAGCTGAAGTTGTTGACATATTGCTATCTTGAAAAAGAAAAAATATCTTTTGTGTAAATAGGTTGGCATCATAAGTATGATTTACTTCTGCCTAAACCTTTTCAGTCTAAATAATATTGTTTTTGTATAATTTGACAAACTTCCTATAACCAAATAAATCTGCCTGCACAAGTTCAATACTTTCAAAATTGTTGCCACAGTTGGAAAAAAAAATCCAGTGCTGAGATTTTAAACTGAATGGCCTTGAGTATTGGAGCTAAGTTCAGGTTAAGCTCAGCGCATTGGGGCCCTGATGTGCTGAAAGTCTGCTCTAAAGTCCCTGAAATAGTGAGATCGTGAGCAGAACAAGTCTCTTTATCACCGGCCTGTGTTTGGAGCTGTATATCTTCAGAGGTGGCTGAAGGGCAAAGCGCTGCCATCATTTCACTGTTTGGTTGTCACCTCCTACCTCTGTGTGCACACCGCCACTACGCCTCGTCCTCGGAGACACAAACAGCCCGGGTAATGCTGACTGAGGAGATGTATGCTGCCATTTAAGTCGTAAGGGCACGTGTCAAGGGTACCTAGTCAATACAAACTACGACGCTGTTGTAATTTCTGTTCGATTGTTTGTAATGCTAGACAGATCAAAAATCAAGATGAAACTATAGATGTCTCTCGTGTCTCAAATCAAAGTCTTATATTATTGTTATTTGCTTGTGTGCGATAATCATCACACCGCTGTATTTGTAATAAGAAAAGCTGAGCACGCAAGAACTTCTCAGGGGGTTAGAATGGAAATAAAATGAATATATCTGACTTTAAACATTTAATTTCTGGTTCATTTGAATTCCCTTTTGAAGATTCTGGGACATGCATTCTAATAAAACAAGCCTATACAATTTAATTTGACATTATTCTAATAAATTCCATTAACTGAACTAAATATATAGGGTACCTGCAGTATGTTCTTAATTAGAGACAATTTTCATAAATGTTTTCGAACCATACAGACAAATAAAATAGATTTTTTTATGTTTTACAGGCCTGTATTCCCTGAATGTCTATTTATTTTAGCTCTATAGACAGCATGTATCTTTTTTATCACTTTATTCAAATTCAAAGCTAATTTGACAGACAAATTTCAGTATTATTATTTTAGGCCTGTTTAGAAATGTTTTATTGTGCCTTGTTTCTGTTTTTATAAAAGCGCTTAAAGCCCTATCAAAAATATCAATGTCTTGCATGTAACATATGAGCATGTTAATATCTTACACGCTATTCTAGTTACTTTATCTGACTCATTTGAATTGTGGAAATCTTTTACATAAAAGGCATAGCTGTGCCCAAATGTGTCCAAATGTGCACCCTGACAACTAAATAGTGCAATATAAAGTGGTCGCAACATTTTTCATGGTGTCTGAATGTGCAGCAGGTCAAAAACTGGTGCACTCAAAATTTCCCACAATGCATCTGGGAAAGTAGTGAGCATTGTGGTCATTATATACACCACAATTCATTGCAAAAACAAGAAAAACAAAACGAACAGCATCAGGTCTTTAACGGAAAACAACACAACTGATTGAAAGAAGATAAAAGAACCATTGAAATCACTGTTGAGCTAAGATACTAAACAAAACGCTGTTAGCCATAAGACTGACGTTAGCTGCTTGCCTTAGTTTGAGCTGTAAAAGTTGAATTATTCTGACTGTCTCCTGTTTAATGTGGGTTAAATAAATGTTGTATTATTTTTAGTTCATAAATATGTATGTGCATTGCAACACTGGAATTTCCCCTTTGTGGGACAAATAAAGAATATCGTATCTTATATGTGTGTGTCAGACGGACATGATTTATTACAAAAGTTATGTTTTTTCAGACTTTTTTTTTTTTTTTCATTCAAGAGAGTAGTGCGCTTCATGTCCAAAAGACCTGATGAATGAGTGCCAGTCCTCTGAACAGGACAGGAATATTTAGTGATTGAGGGAATAAGTGTGGACATTCGGACACAGCAATAGTGCAGTTTTGACAACTTCACATGTTGAGACATGAGTTCAACTTTTGAAGAAGCTGGCTGCAGTTCCATGGCAACTTAGGTAAGATTTAATCAAACCTTTGTTTTTGTTTGTTGAGAAAGTCTCAGTTCCAAATGAAAATACAGTATATCACCTCCTTCCAGTTTTTGCTGTAATTTTGTATTGTTCAAGGCACACATTTGTGCACATATGTTGCCCTTTTGCTAGATGCTGCATTTGAACCTCAATTAAGATTCAATTTCGCTTCCCTTATAATTGTAATCACATTTAGGGGTTCGTTTTTTAATTTATTCATTGGCTCTGATTAATTGGACTCTATTTGCTGCAGCTATTTCCTGTGTTAAACGTCAGTTAATTAGCTGACAACAGTGGAGGGGATAATTAATGTGGCTGGGGGGTCACAGTGTGCTATCAGGGCAGAGGGAGGGCGACTCAGCTGGGGTTCCTGCAGACACAGACCTGCCAGCAGCGACGCCACCTGCAGTCCTGATTTAGCCCTGTAATGAGACACGGTGTGGTCCCAGTGTCCCCCTTGTGCCTCTGCCTCTCACATGTGTACTAGAATTAGGCTGCAGTGACCAGCCAGGACAATGCCAGGGGGACAAGTAATGACCTTTGTGGAATGCCCGGTGTAGCCCTCTCTGTCAAAAGCTATGTGCTGTATTGTTTGTCTTTATATAGAGGTGAAGGGCGTAGAGAACCCATCACTTATACATGGGCTGGCTTCATCAGCTACATCTTCTGCACTCTGTTGGTTCTTAGCACACTACCACAAGTCTACAAGGTGAGGTCCTGGACTTATTTTAGGTCATAACTGAGTGTCAGAATCCATGTATCTCATTGTTTGAAACTTTCTCTTCTGTCTTTTCAGTGTTCTGTTTAATCCTTTAAGGAAGGTGTCCCAAGCCTGTTTGGAAAATCTAGATTGATAGTTCTCTGTATTTTGATGTCTGTCAGTTTCAACTCTCTTGAGTTCAGATGGACCTGGTTGAAAGGTGAATTTGCCAATTAGGACATGGATGGTGTGTAATGAAACAAATATGGCTGAGATTGACTCTAGGTGTGGTACAGGTGCCAGCCGCTTGGCGGTCCACCAAAACAAAAAAAGGATTTTTAATTTACTACTTGTACAACTCTCAAAGATTATTTTTCAGTCCATGTGTTCATTCTTGAGAGAATGAGATTTTTTTTATCCAATGAAACACATCTGCCCTTATCTGCCCTTTGCAAGCAAAATAATAAATAAAGCTGGGGTACTTGTTTTGTGTGAAAATAATTAAACTTTATTTTTTGTCTGTTTTATCAGTATTTTGAGCTCTTGCAGGAGAAAATGCCCTTTCTCTCTCATTTCTTGCTAGTCAGTTCTAACAGTTAGAATGCTGTGATGGTATAACCTCCGGTCTGTGGTCCACATCAGAATCACTTTGCGGTCTGAAAAAGCTGTTCTGAAGTCATGGTTGAAGCCAAAACGTAGTGTGGATATTAATAAAGCAGGGTTAAAGAGAACTAAAAACTAGTTGGACAGATTACAATTTTGTAGTCTGGAAATCAGGTTCCCAACTTTAACATTCTTGCTTCTTTTCTTCACCTAGAAACAGCATGTTTTGATTCTGTATCAGATTCTGGCTTCTTGTCTAGAGGGTCAGTGTTATCTGGCAAGCAGGAGTTAAGCTGGTCCATGGGCTTGATAGAAACAGTCAATGCAACCCTGAAGTCATGCCAATACTGTAACATCCTTGCTTAACCAGTGGAAGGGCATGTTCAGAGGGCACTTTGGGTATGTGTCAAATCCATCACCTTTTTTCTCACAAGTATTGTGGAGTTTTGAAAATGTTGAAGATTGTGGTATTTTATTTACTTTATGGGGGTTGAATGTAATTTGTTCTCTGCATGTGAATGGCCTTTAAACCATTTTGTATCTTGGCAACCGAGCTGTGTGCAACCCTGGCCTTGCATAACCATTTCCAACAGTTTTTGAGTCAGCTCAAGGTTAGAAATACCTGGAGGATCAGTCTACTGCATGTTACAGGGTTAAACTTTCATAAAGCTAGTGCTGGCGGTAAAACAAAACAAAAAATATTCTCCAGTCTTATGTTCAAGTTGTGAAGGTGAGTTCAAAATTAGTATTGAACTTTCATCAGACAACAGTATTGGAAATGTGTGAGTAAAATAGATGCATGTTTTAATTAAAGGCCACATCCTCTGGAGAGTCTGATCGAATGGAGAATGTGCCTCTTGTCCTACTGTCGTTTGAATCAAAAGACTGATTAGACCTGCGTAGATGCACTTAGCCTATGTTAACTTTCTGTATTTTTAGCTTTTAATTAGGCTCAGATGTGTATGTAAATTTGAGCCTGATACCCCGTCTGTCTGGCGGATATTTATAGCAGTGAGACTTGTGTGTGGCCCTCTGTATCAAGCAGGACTTCTGAGACACATGCTATGGCAGTGATTCATATTTCATCTGTATTTTAACCCGGTCCATCTCCCAAAGTCCCTCATAATTAAAGCAGCAGCATATGGCCTTCTGACCGCAGAAGCACCCAAGGTATATGCTGGACTTTTTTGGCACCTTTTTAAATATTTGTGACATTTAGGTCCCTGGAAGTGTCCGTCAGCACAGCGGAAATGAAAAGTGTGTCACCTTGAGCTGTCACCAACCACATGTGCAGCCTAATTACACACTACATGAAAGAATATTGATAATGTTAGTCAGACTTTGTTATAGTGCTGTTCAGTATAGCGATCTAATTTTACATGGTTCAGTTGTCCAGTCTGTTTGTCTCGATTCTGAATTTGCTTTGATCATCCATCTCTGTTTAGTACAATGGATTTAAACTGTCCATAAATGTAGTTTGGGACAGGACAAGGTTGACACGCTCTACTAGTCCCACTTGAAGACACCACATTTTATTTGTAACACAGAAATACTACATTTAGTCTGTATATTTACTAAAATGCTTGACCTTTTTCGGTCTTTCTTGTACATGTCCAAGTCACTCTTATGGTCCAGTTAATATTCTTTCATCAGTGTCTAACATCATGGTGATGAGTTAGACTTAAGAACAATGCATATTACAAATACCATCTCAACTCTTTCCCTGCCAATGACAAAAATATCTGTCATTCCACAGCCAACCGTAGCCTGCCAATCACGTTTATTTCTCTCAGACCTGCAGCGATAGATGATTTTCTGATGCACGTGCCAACTTCGTTAGCAGTCAAATACATGATGCAGTTTCACAGATTCACCAGCAGAGGGGGAATAGTGAGCACAAGGAAGAAGAAGTCACATGACCGGAAAACACATGTGGTCTTTGACACTGGACTCTTTTGATGTACAGCATGTTATGATTCCAGTTGCACAAAGTTTCTGTGGAGCTGTGAATACAGAATTGTTTAAAATTAGTAAAAAGACCTGGCAGGGAAGGTAGGTCAAAACGAGAAAATAGCTGGCAGTGAAAGAGTTAACATCTGTGTGTGATAAGTGCCCTAAACCTTTAATGAAAAAAAAAGTGCTTTGATAAGAAAAAGTAAATTAAATTATCTCCTGATCAAATTCATGAGGAGAGCTTGGTAATGTAATATGTTGAGCTACAAATTGGTGTAAACAGATTTACACAACAGAGACTGGTTTTATAATTTGTTGTTTCTAGTAATTCTTACAAAGTTGAAACAGTGTGATATTATGTTGAGAAATTGGTTTGAAGTTTAATTGTTTTTCTCATTAGTCAGGAGGCATAATTTGAACTGATTAGAAACTCACTTTACCAACTTTTGATGTAATTTTATTCAAACTGGTCCAAAGTCTTTTCATCTGATGCAAATTAGACACTTTTTTTTTACATTTTCACCAAACTGTTTACCTTCAAAAGCATATTGAACAATTACTGTACATAAACATAGTATATATTGCTATCAATGTTGCTATCAATCTTATTTAAAACATTGGTGGTTGTGTGGTTACAGCTCTAAACAGCCAGCTTGCTAAGTCACAAGACTATTATTGTATGTTCAGGTACAAGCAGTTTGAAAATGAGAGTCATCCAAATTAAAGAAATAAAAATTGGATTTTCACGAGTTTTGAGCACATTGTAACTCTTACAAAGTTTTTTCTACTTTGAAGTTTGATCCATATCATGGCTGTAAGACGAGGATTAGTGTTCCTATCTGAGAAGAAGTGAACTAGACCAAATATTATGGTAATTCCCTCTCTTTTTCGCCTTGAATTAATAATCGTGCTTGGCCTAGGCTGCAACCTAACCACCCCTGCGGTGTCAGCTCATCATTCTTGAGAGTCCACATTTGTCCTGTCATTTTTTTCCCTGCCTGTTAGAATTGTCCGGGGAAGGAAATCAGACCTCTGCTGCATTACATTTAGTTTGCCATTAGTCTAGAGAATGAACTTGGCACACCATCGCACATACTCCTGCTTTTCCGGCTCCTGTACTAAGTCATCTCCTCCTCTAAATCATTCATCCCCCGACTTATCCAAGAGTGAAATGGGAGCATGCTGCTAGGCTAGTTAATGGTGTTCTATGAGCCATAAGATTACTTTCCTACCTGGGCTCTTCACTATGAATCTTCCTTAGCTCAGAGTTTACAATAACGAAGCGTTTACTGTCTTAAGGTACTGATACTGGTCAGTCGTGGGTTAAGGTACACTTTATTAAGGTTAAGTACACTTTATTGTCCCGTAGGGAAATTTGTCCTCTGCATTTGACCCATCCTCAATGCCTCTGGGGCATCTCCTCAGGAGCAGTGATCGCCGCAGTGCAGCGCTCGGGACCATCTCCAGGTGTTCTGCTAGGCTTGGTCAGGACTACCATAGCTGGAGGATATTACCTAACGTGCATGTTATTGGTGGTGGGGAAACCAGAGTGCCCGGAGGAACCACCAGACATGGGGGAACATGCAACTCACACAGAAAGCCGGGCCGTGGGGAAGAACCCGCGACTTCTTGCTGTGAGGCAAGAGCGTATCCGCTCTGCCACGTGCTGCGGTAGCTTAGACACTAAATCTTGTGGTTTCTAATTAAGCGCTTCCAAATCAGAGTTGTGCCAATGTCTTTGAATGTTTATAGCAATAAATAAAGGGAAGTGTTCCTATGGTTTGAAAAAGTGTAAAATTGTGTGTGAGTGATTGTTGTTTTGTGAGGTAAATTACAAATTAAAAAAAAACCAAAAAAAACTCATTCTTAATTTTTTTCTTCATAATTGAAATCTTTTATAAATGTGATAAGATTTAACAAGAAGCAAAGGTGAAACAGAATGTGAAAATTACTTCATATTGTAAGCCTGCTCCTGATTAAGAAAAAGGCAGCAGTAGCCTAATTTTTAATCTGTTAATATTTGAATGTTAGTGCAGAAGGTTTCATGCGCAGATTTGATGCGAGAAAGGGCACTGCATACATTATAAAGTGATTTTCAAATGTTCTGCTAAGAAGCTAATTTGAAACCTTAAGTGTGCCAAGTGGGAAAAGGTTACAAAAGAGACTCCCATGGCTTCCCTAAACTTTCCATGACCTCAAAAATTAGAATAATAATCGGCATTTTAGGCGATATTACTGCATTTTAGGCACATTACTCTCATGTTTTCATAGTCCAATGCTTAATTTAGAGAAAAAACTAGCAAACTCCCTCTGAAGCGTCATTAATTAACCATGTGATTACTGTTTGATAATGTTATTATTGCAATCTTAAAAGACTGAGAAGAATTTGCATATTCATTGTTATGGACATGTTACGCGTTAGTCACTTTCCTTTTTGATCCATGGCAAGGCGACAGGTTAACAAAGATAAATGGCGTGACTGAAACTATCTGTAAGTCGCGGTCTTTTGGGTTTTCAAAGCAGAAGTGGACTGCGAGGCTTTTCCATGCAGAGACCTTCACCGAATCACTTAGATATTGATCTATATTGTTAGAGATGGATGTAACATCACACATTCCCTTGAGCTTTGAGAAAAGAAGACTCCTTTGACCAAATTGTGTCTTAGTCTATTGAAGTATTATGCAGGGGAAACAATTTTGTTTTGACAGTTTTTACAAGTAGCATTGTCTGTCCTAGCTTTGTGATTTTGTATTCAGCTTTATTGTATCGAAGGGGTAGTCATTTTAAGCTGATAAACAAAGCTTAAGTTTTTATTCAGGTAAACCAGCCAACAAATACTTTTGTTAGACAATAGCCTGAGCTTTGGCAGCCAAACCTCCTCACTGATTTTTAGCTTAGTGCAGCACATAGGAACACCTAAGTACATGTGTTTTTAGCTACTCCTACATTCTTCTACCTAATAAGCCGGACTTGGGTCTTGTCAGGACTTTGGAAACACAGCGGCACAGAGTACATCTTCTAATTTTAGCCCTCAGTGGTCCATCCTGCTTTGATCAACACTTGGCAAGAGGCCTTTTGTTAAGGCTTCTACTACATCAGCTATTTTTGCTGTTCTAATTGCTTCTATTTCTGTGCAGAGATCCTATACAAGTTCTCCCAGACATTTTCTGCATGCGCCTGTGCAATAAAATAGACGTGCAGTCTGTCCTTCAAAACTAAGAAAAGAAAATGGCTTAGTAGATAATAAGAGTCTCAAAAATCAATGCAAATACAAAGTTAGATAAGGTTTTCTTTTATTTTCTGGTTATTTTGTCCTCTTTCAAAGCATTTTTTCTACTGTGACCATGTGAAGAAATGAAAACACTGACACTGTTAGCATAATGTAGGGAGAAGTAACAGAAAACACAGAATGAACTTTGCATACTAACAAGTTAATGTTTAAAAGTTACTGCAGAAAACACAAACATTTCTTCTTTAAAACTGCAAACCAAATTGAGTCACTTTCACATTTATAATGCTAACAAGCTCCAATTGTGTCCCTAGAAACAGTGTAATTCATTGTGGACTGTTGTGGTCTGTTTCTGGGGGTTGCATCACACAGGTGTGTTTGGTCAATATTAAAAGTTTTGTGACTTTCATGAATGTGCAATATTTAAGGTTTATTTTAGTGCTGTGCCTGGGTTTTACTAATGATCCAACAGTCACTCTAATGCACATATTGGTGGTCAAATAGTTGGAATATATGCTCATTTTTAAGGAAGGACAACCACTAAAGATTGTGTAAGCAAATCAACAACTCAACATCAAATCAACAAATACTACTACTATTACTACTGCTACTACTTCTACTACTTTTACATTGATGATGACATTGACAATTACAATGATACATTAAGTTTTTAGAGAAATATTTTACTGTGACACGTTTATTGTTTACATTTTAACTTTTTTTTGTCATTTTTTTTATCTTAGAAGCTGTACTACATTGTGGTCCGTAGTGCTAGGCTGTGTGTTCTTCCAAAAGAATCTGGCTCCATCTTTCCTAAATGAAAAAAGGAAAAACTGTGAACTTGGAGATGTTTGCAATGTGAAGTTGGCTTAAATTAATCATTCTGTCAGACAATGAGAGCAGTGCACCCCAGGGCTAAAAGGCAAGACAAGGCCTTTCAGCGAGAAGAAGAATACACAGCACTGTATATGTTTTGAGCTTGTTATTCATTTTCCCTAAAGCAGGAGGCAGAGGCGGAGGTGGGGGCGGTGTGGGGGTGTGACAGGGAATATATCTATCCAGCCATTTCCCATAAGAGGGGATAAATGGATGGAGCTGAAGGTGAGGACAATGCAGGAACATCACATTTAGAGCCTTATTCATCAAGTTCAGTGGGGAATGTCAGAGCTCGGCCAAATGTTGCACTTTCACTGTAATCTTGTAAAAGACGACTCGTTGGCCTTGTGCACGTCCCCTCACATATCACACTTCAGGAGTCATTTGTGTCAGAGTAGGATACAGGCCTGTTTTGTGGTATTGTATGGTCATAAGGTTTTTAGTCATTGAAACTTAAATTATAAAGAAAGAAATGAGAGTGGAAATATTAAAATACTGTGTCATAATGTGTGTCATTTTAGAATTTTAATCAAGTTGCTTTTAGTGAAATAAAAACAGGTATGCCTTTACTTCTCTTTGTCCTCAATTCCTTGCCTATCTGCCCCACACCTTTCTAGATCCCCCCTAGTGCAGTCCAGTCCTGCTCCCCTGGTCCAGCGCAGTCCTGTTCCTTCTGGACAAGTGCGCTCCGGGGCAGTCTCAGTGATGTATGGCAGTAATCCCAGGTCTGCTTCGATACACCTCTGTCAGTTGGACGACAGACGGGATGATGAATTACCACAGCTCTGTCTTATGGCCCCACTATAAATGGAGCTAATGTGAAAGACCTTAGTCCTACATTTAAGGGTGAATTATTTCAGTCAGTGATTTAGAATGACTGAATTATGGCTGGATTATAATAAGTTAGATTTAATAAAATAACTTACAAATCTTATACAGTGATTTTTAGTCAATATGTCTTCAGCCTCATGTATAATCTGATGTCAGGACTACATACGAACTCTACAACTCATCCATATGTAACAAAAAACAGGCATATTGTATGTACATAAATGTGCATATTTGTGTCTTACTTTATAAGTCAAACATATTACTTGCACAATAGTAGAGAAGCTACACTATGAAAAAGCGATTACTTATGCAAAGCTTTCTGATAACATTTTTGTTGTGTTTTGTTATTTATTTATTTTAGTTTTAATTATTTATCTAATTTTCCTCATTGAAATTGTAACAGCTAAAAGGGACTTGCATAAACATAGCTATACACAAAGCGACAGACATCATAAGTGTAAGCTAAATAATATTCTCACATAAAAAATAATGTAAGATCTGCCCGAAAACGTTGAAAAAAAAAAACAAACAAAAAAAAAAAAAACAGATGCATTTCCTAATTTGGAGTGGCTATTTAGACCAACAAATCATTTTGATTATGCATCATTTTATGCATAATTTTATCACTGCACCTTTGCTCAAGTTTTACTTGCTCTCAGTGTTTCAAATGGGCCCTAGCCTGTCCCTCTCCTGAGCTCCGCCTTGTTCTCGCTTCACACTGCGCTTAACACTGACGCTTAACACTGACAACTGCATCATCATGCTGGACTTTTGGACAGAAATACTGAATCTGAAATTTTTTGATAAAAGCTGTGTTTTACATGGCTTTTGAAATAATTCACATAAATTGCAGAAATTCGCCGTATTCGCCGCGGTCATTTCGCCGCCGTATTCGCGATCTGCAGACGTTTAAGTTCATCAGCTATTATGTTCGTAGTTCAGCCAATATTGTCCTTTAGCGCAAAAAAATTGGCTGAGAGCTTATAGGATACAGAACATGTATTTGTGGCCACATGTTCCAAGTCTTTATTTACGTTCTGTGCTGAGAATGATCAGACACCTGTTCTGCTTTGGTCAGTCTTGAGCGCAGCAGGAGCGCTGTGATCTGCCCAACACTGCCATGTGTCAAGAACAGAAGAGGGAGAGTCATCACGTTAAGCTTGTACGATTGTCAAAAGGTTATGTACAGCGTAAACCAAAGGGTGAAACAACAGGCTGATGACTGACTGACGTAAACTCGAAAACATCAGCACGCAGAAGAGGCGGCCTCCACAATGCGGGCCCTACGAACTTGCGTAGTCTGCGTATAGGAAGGTCCGCTCTGAGTTCACTATGCAAATTGGAGCAGGACCTAAAAGTATCAATAAACATGATCTAATGCACATAGTCATGAAGACAGTTAAACAGGAGACGTGTCATTTATTGCTGAGTTTCAGACGACATCACAACATTCTGCAGGCTAGTTCTATTTAAATCAGAGAGAGGACGACACATAGGCACAGCGGTTAGCGCTCTGGCCTCATAGCAAGAAGGTCCTGGATTCGACTCCCGGGCTGCCCGGGGCCTTTCTACGTGGAGTTTGCATGTTCTCCCGTGTCTGCGTAGGTTTCCTCTGGGTACTCCGGAGGAACAACTAAAAACATGTCCAATGTGCCTCCCTCTCCCTCCCCAGCACTACAGATGGAAATTAGCTGTAAGCAACAATCTGGTACAAGCATCTCTGCCATTGGGCTTAATGTAATTGTACATTGTCCTTAATAAACATTACCTTACCTTAGGACAGCTAAAATGAATATTGTTTAAATTATTTTTGTAATACAAAGGTTTAATGGGTCTAGTAACCTCAGAAATCACCACTTTTTAAATGTGTGAAATATATTTTAAAATAATTTATGGTAAAGCACAATGTTATTAACAGGAAAAACTACCTCTTGTCTCCGACCTGCCCCATAACCACCATGATATAAATGTGAAACCAACCTATTCAATCTGTCCAAGGATTGAATAGGTTGGTTTCAAAAATGCTAACATTTTGCCTGCATTTTCTCTTTCTGTTTAGTTCATTTCTGTGAGGTTTTCACTACCTCAGTCTAAAATGAAAAAATAAAACAATTTTCCGACAACATCTCACATACTTTACAAATCAGGAGAAAACTTCACCAAAGGACCAAAGTGTGTTAATGCTAATACTAAAACTTAATTTTACAATAAACAGCTAACATGCACAGTCAATACCAGTGATTCAAAGATAATATCTACTGCTGAACATTGTCGTAGATGAAGTGAGAGGTTTCTGGTCAATGGATATAATAAGAGTATAAATCTTTAATAATGTCAAAGTAGAAAGCAGTACAAGTGACTTCTCCAAGGCTGGCATGATGTAAGGAGGCATTGATCTGGTGCAATGAAAAGACTTTGAAACTGAGACTCAAATCAGTAACAGAAATACACTGCTGAAAATGTGTGGAAGCTTTTCTTAAGGTGGACACAAGTCAGCAGAAGTTGAACTCCTTTTCTCAAAGTAAAATCTTTATTCGCAGTGATTTGATGACCTATACCCTGAACACATAAATGAAATACTGTGCATATTTCCTGCTAGTGATAATATGGCAAATTTTATATTATCATTTGGCTTTTGACTATTTCTGAATGTATTGCTAGACACTGATTCACTGATATTGCGCATGGTAGAATAAGAAAAACGAAAGCTGACAGATAAATTGTTAGTCCAAGGACATAATTAAAACCAATAAACGATATGCATTCAGTGGAAATAATGCTTTATATGTTGTCTACACTCCAGCAGGAGAACAGTCAGCCTTCTCAGCCTCTCCATCTTTCCGCACACCAAATAGAAGCACCGTTTTTCCTAACAAATCCATGTCCTTGCTTGATCACACAGCAGACTTCAATTCCAGCGGGATTTGTCTGTGTCTGCTCAATCTCTTGGTGGGAATAATATAATATACTAAAACATTTAAACATGTCCTCATTCATAAATGCATGGAGCTTGTTGGCCTGAAACTCACCTTAGTCTTGGCTGCCTGAAGTTCACAAATATCTGCCTTCGAAGTGGAACATTTTATTCTTGATTTATTTATGGCATATGTAATTGGTGTACTACTAGGTCCTGCTCTCAGACATTACATGCTCCGAATATTACTGCAACTGATCTAAATCATGCCTGAAAATCTGCTTTTTATGACAGTTTTCTAAAAAAGACAAAAAGTTACCAAGCAAGTTGAACATGTTGAATAATAATATGAAAGTAGTTATGTAAATTCTTTCTTGTCTTTTTCTGTCAGTAGCTCAAAATAATGTTGTAAATATGTTTTTGGAAGCCACAAATGGGTCTGTACTTTGATCTAATATCTGCTTTTCCGTCATCTCATAAATATGTAGTGAACGCTAAAGAAGATGTTAGGACTTTGATCTGGTGCAAAGTAAATTACACCTTTACACCCGTCCACCATAACTGTATGACTACTCAATGATCACACATATTTGCTTTTATCTTGGCATTATTTCGTAGGAGCAAACTGGATGTATTTTAAAAACATCTGAAAAGTTTTTTAAAGCATACCAATCCAAGAAAATAGACTTTCATTAGCTTTTAAGCATGTTATGCCATAGTTCCCTTGTCAAAGCATACACAGAGTCTAGTGATAATAACAAGATACTTCAATTTTAAACTATCAATACCACAAGACGAACAAAAATGCAAACTAACAGACTACAATGTTCAACACAAAATAAGGTTCTTTTAGGATTCTGTGACATGAGAAAATATGCAGCATGTGATAACTGTTTAATATNGGTTAAGTTAGATTATTTTATTTAATTGGGTGCAGTACAACAAACAAAATATGAGTAAAAATGACAGAATTAGACAAAATGCTTCTATAGCCTACAGAGATATTGAATGTATGCTTAAACTGTCCCAGGTCTGATTGGGTGCACCCTCTCGTGTCTCCTACAGCTGTTTGTCCTCAGCGCTGAATGCCCTCTGGTGCTAACACAAAAGCAAGCCAAAGGAGTGACCGTTATTCCTTTTTACTGCCAAGTCTTTTTTTTCTCTAACACATGTGTAATCCCATTGTATCCAAAACATTTATCTAAAAAGTGCTCTCTGGTCAGCTCACTATGACATATTGTTTTTTTGGAGGCCTGCCTTTTCCTAATCAAACATTTTGGGAAGGGTTTGTGTTTTTTGGCTGAAAGTCCTGGCGCAAAGACACACCTGCTTTGCATTTTTTCATGCCTTTTTGATTTGTGGAGGACACACTGCAACTCCCAGAATGCATACCTCCACTAAAAGCCATCCATCAGTCGCACAATATCTATGAATTCCTTTCTTTAGGAGGGCTGGAAACGTGTCAGGCTGAGTTTTGTATCTTTGTGTAAGAAATAAACAAAACGGGGGTTGACGTGCGACCTCCTTATCACTGGTAATAAACGGGACGTCAGACGGAGAAGATTCCCACGAGGCTTTTCTCTTTGATCTGAATAAATCACTGCAACACAAACAGCTTGAGTGGGTTTCTGTCAAATGTAGAGGCTTAAATTTTACAGATAAAAGTGGACAATCTACAAGAACATTTGCATCAGATGATAAGATACATTTTTTTCTTTATAGCTACACCTTATTAGCATAAAAAAAGCACAAACAAAAACTTTATCACATAGAACAAATGGTATATTAAAAAGAATTTATATCGATGACACTTTCTCAAACTGTGGCACACCAAACCAAACACACTGTAGCAATGGTATTTCTAGCCTTATAGTCCACTCCTGATTTAGATCTGACGAAATTTGATCAAATCTCATCATTAATGACACTGAAAATCAGGGTTGAGGCACTAAATAAGAAGTTACTAAGCCTGAACCATCCTTAACAAAATATTGTTCATAAATCTTTGCTTATACTAACCGAACTAAAGTGTAGAATTTAATGTTGTGATAGAACTAGCCTATACTTAGGGCTTCATTTATCAAGAATTGGTCAAGTGAAAAGTAGATTAAGGGGAGAAAAGACTTGACACACAGACAATAAAATAAAAATTTGACCAGCTTTGTAGAAGATATCCTATGAGTGTCTTTGTGATGCCCGGATGGAACCCTTAACAGGTTTTTACAAGTTTCTAATTTTAACTTAATTTGGTGGATTATTACTTGAAGTGAAAATAAATGAAGAATAAATTAAGAACAAGCTTGTGAAGAAAAGTTTGGAAATATGTTGAAAATATCAGAAAATCGAGCAAAGTTCTGAACTGATGACATCACACTAAAAAGGAGACAAGTACATTTTCAATTTAATCACAAAAAACTACACAATTTTAGGACCTTGTAAGCATAATTTTAACAAAATGAATGTGCTCTAGTGCATTTTTATCTCTCAAGTAAAACAGCCTCTTACATTAGATCAGTTTTGGCCCATTTTAATACATGGTTGCTAAGGTAACTACCTAGTTTGATGTCATTATTTATGAAAAGGAAGTACATTTTAATCCCTCCAAATGACCAAACTGGGACGAAATGAGTAAATGTTTAGTAATATATTAAATATAATTATCTTAACGTCATTTTAGTAAAATGTGTAATTGATCTTTTCATAGGCACTTTAATGTTAAAATTCCAGTGAATTTATTTACCAAAAACACAGTAGCATTTTCAATACAATACCGACACAATGAGCGACTAGTTCTGCTCACCTTTTATAAGGCTTGGACTTGATTGGACATTTCATTTTGTCAGAGCAGGTAAGTACAACAAGGATACAAGTTTACCGTAAAAACAGTGAAACTTCAAGCTCACAATTACAGATGCAAAACTATACCATTTGAGTAAAATTAGTAGTGAATCATAAATACAAAACTATTTTTAAAAACTGCTCCTGCTCCTGTTTCTACAATGGTCTGTCCAGGAACCTTGAACAGGTGCTCTGGTTGTCTGGGGACTCTTTTGGCCGAAACACAAAAAGAGGTAAGCACATTTTTCAATTTATACTCTGCTCTTTACATATCTATATCAGTTTTTTCCTTTGATATATCTGCACATACAATATAATTATCTCATACAATAAACATTTACAACAATTCTGTAAAATAGGCCTATGAAATATAATGTAATGTAGTGCTCTCAAACAGCTCATGCATTTTTTCAGTTTACACTCCCAATGTAGCACCTGGATTGTTAAATGAGCCCCTTAGTTTTCATTTTCAATCATGTGATAAAGGTTGTTTTGTATTATTACAACAAACCATGTAAAATACCTGATTGACTCTTTTGTGATAGGAATTTACTGTGACTTTTCAAGTTTGGTCACAGTTCTTCATCAGTAGGTAAAAGCACCAAACTATGGCATAAAGGTGCACTATTTGTATAGTTTAATCTGGCCCATATGTCACATTTTTCCAATTTTTATTTAAGCAAAGGGGTCTTTACAGCAATTAAGTTGCAAATTATGAACAAATTAACAAGTAACATGAGTTCTAAAACTGAATCCATCCACATGTGCCGTTTACAGAAAACTGACACAGTAGTGTTTAGGTATTTATTTTATCAATTGTCAAATTATAACGTTTCATTTATATGGGTTTTGACTAGGGTTGCGACTACCAATTGTAATTTGGTCGTTTAATTGATTAGTTTTTTTTATAACACAAACGTGACTGGAATACACGATTCTTGCAAAGGTGAGCTGAGGTAACGTTGCTTGAGGACACCCTGGACATGTAGATTTTAGGTTTGTCAGAAGTATCGAAAATCAGGTTCTCATCAACACTAAAACTGATATCAAATCTAGATTCTCATTTGAACCAGCAACTATGCATTCAAAAATCACATTAACAAGCAAGTTAATGTTTAAAAGTTACTGCAGAAAACACAAACATTTTCTTCTTTAAAACTGCAAACCAAATTGAGTCACTTTCACATTATAATGCTAACAAGCTCCAAGTGTGTCCCTAGAAAACAGTGTAATTCATTGTGGACTGTTGTGGTCTGTTCTGGGAGTTGCATCACACAGGTGTGTTTGGTCGATGTTAAAAGTTTTGTGACTTTCATGAATGTGCAATATTTAAGGTTTATTTTAGTGCTGTGCCTGGGTTTTACTACTGATCCTAACAGTCACTCTAATGGACATATTGTGGTCAGATAGTTGGAATATATGCTCATTTTTAAGGAAGGACAACCACTAAAGATTGTGTAAGCAAATCAACAACTCAACATCAAATCAACAAAATACTACTACTATTACTACTACTGCTACTACTTCTACTACTTTTACATTGATGATGACAATGACAATGACAATGATACAGTAAGTTTTTAGAGAAATATTTTACTGTAACACTCTACTATAGAGGGAGCTGTCTTTGTTTATTGTTTACATTTTAACTTTTTTTGTCATTTTTTTTATCTTAGAAGCTGTACTACATTGTGGTCCGTAGTGCTGGCTGTGTGCTCTTCCAAAAGAATCTGGCTCCATCTTTCCTAAATGAAAAAAAGGAAAAACTGTGAACTTGGAGATGTTTGCAATGTGAAGTTGGCTTAAATTAATCATTCTGTCAGACAATGAGAGCAGTGCACCCCAGGGCTAAAAGCAAGACAAGGCCTTTCAGCGAGAAGAAGAATACACAGCACTGTATATGTTTTGAGCTTGTTATTCATTTTCCCTAAAGCAGGAGGCAGAGGCGGAGGTGGGGGCGGTGTGGGGGTGTGACAGGGAATATATCTATCCAGCCATTTCCCATAAGAGGGGATAAATGGATGGAGCTGAAGGTGAGGACAATGCAGGAACATCACATTTAGAGCCTTATTCATCAAGTTCAGTGGGGAATGTCAGAGCTCGGCCAAATGTTGCACTTTCACTGTAATCTTGTAAAAGACGACTCGTTGGCCTTGTGCACGTCCCCTCACATATCACACTTCAGGAGTCATTTGTGTCGGAGTAGGATACAGGCCTGTTTTGTGGTATTGTATGGTAGTGAGGTTTTTAGTCATTGAAACTTAAATTATAAAGAAAGAAATGAGAGTGGAAATATTAAAATAGTGTGTCATAATGTGTGTCATTTTAGAATTTTAATCAAGTTGCTTTTAGTGAAATAAAAAACAGGTATGCCTTTACTTCTCTTTGTCCTCAATTCCCTTGCCTATCTGCCCACACCTTTCTAGATTCCCCCTAGTGCAGTCCAGTCCTGCTCCCCTGGTCCAGTGCAGTCCTGTTCCTTCTGGACAAGTGCGCTCCGGGGCAGTCTCAGTGATGTATGGCAGTAATCCCAGGTCTGCTTCGATACACCTCTGTCAGTTGGACGACAGACGGGATGATGAATTACCACAGCTCTGTCTTATGGCCCCACTATAAATGGAGCTAATGTGAAAGACCTTAGTCCTACATTTAAGGGTGAAATTATTTCAGTCAGTGATTTAGAATGACTGAATTATGGCTGGATTATAATAATTTAGATTTAATAAAATAACTTACAAATCTTATACAGTGATTTTTCAGTCAATATGTCTTCAGCCTCATGTATAATCTGATGTCAGGACTACATACGAACTGTACAACTCATCCATATGTATCAAAAAACAGGCATATTTTATGTACATAAATGTGCATATTTGTGTCTTACTTTATAAGTCAAACATATTACTTACACAATAGTAGAGAAGCTACACTATGAAAAAGCGATTACTTATGCAAAGCTTTTTGATAAAATTTTTGTTGTGTTTTGTTATTTATTTATTTTAGTTTTAATTATTTATCTAATTTTCCTCATTGAAATTGTAACAGCTAAAGGGGACTGCATTGTAACAGCTAAGGCTGCAAAAAGGTTAAAAGTTCACCTATGCAAATTGGAGCAGGACTTTAAAGTAATCAATAAAATACAAGGATTCTAAATTGCACAAATAGTCAGTGAAGACAAGTTAAAACAGGAGACGTGTCATTTATTGCTGAGTTTCAGACGACATCACAACATTCTGCAGGCTAGTTCTATTTAAATCAGAGAGAGGGCGACACATAGGGCACAGCGGTTAGCGCTCTGGCCTCATAGCAAGAAGGTCCTGGATTCGACTCCCGGGCTGCCCGGGGCCTTTCTACGTGGAGTTTGCATGTTCTCCCCGTGTCTGCGTAGGTTTCCTCTGGGTACTCCGGAGGAACAACTAAAAACATGTCCAATGTGCCTCCCTCTCCCCTCCCCAGGACTACAGATGGAAATTAGCTGTAAGCAACAATCTGGTACAAGCATCTCTGCCATTGGGCTTAATGTAATTGTACATTGTCCTTAATAAACATTACCTTACCTTACCTTAGGACAGCTAAAATGAATATTGTTTAAATTATTTTTGTAATACAAAGGTTTAATGGGTCTAGTAACCTCAGAAATCACCACTTTTTAAATGTGTGAAATATATTTTTAAAATAATTTATGGTAAAGTACAATGTTATTAACAGGAAAAACTACCTCTTGTCTCCGACCTGCCCCATAACCACTATGATATAAATGTGAAACCAACCTATTCAATCTGTCCAAGGATTGAATAGGTTGGTTTCAAAAATGCTAACATTTTGCCTGCATTTTCTCTTTCTGTTTAGTTCATTTCTGTGAGGTTTTCACTACCTCAGTCTAAAATGAAAAAAATAAAAACAATTTTCCGTCAACATCTCACATACTTTACAAATCAGGAGAAAACTTCACCAAAGGACCAAAGTGTGTTAATGCTAATACTAAAACTTAATTTTACAATAAACAGCTAACATGCACAGTCAATACCAGTGATTCAAAGATAATATCTACTGCTGAACATTGTCGTAGAGGAAGTGAGAGGTTTCTGGTCAATGGATATAATAAGAGTATAAATCTTTAATAGTGTCAAAGTAGAAAGCAGTACAAGTGACTCTCCAAGGCTGGCATGATGTAAGGAGGCATTGATCTGGTGCAATGAAAAGAACTTTGAAACTGAGACTCAAATCAGTAACAGAAATACACTGCTGAAAATGTGTGGAAGCTTTTCTTAAGGTGGACACAAGTCAGCAGAAGTTGAACTCCTTTTCTCAAAGTAAAATCTTTATTCGCAGTGATTTGATGACCTATACCCTGAACACATAAATGAAATACTGTGCATATTTCCTGCTAGTGATAATATGGCAAATTTTATATTATCATTTGGCTTTTGACTATTTCTGAATGTATTGCTAGACACTGATTCACTGATATTGTGCATGGTAGAATAAGAAAAACGAAAGCTGACAGATAAATTGTTAGTCCAAGGACATAATTAAAACCAATAAACGATATGCATTCAGTGGAAATAATGCTTTTATATGTTGTATACACTCCAGCGGAGAACAGTCAGCCTTCTCAGCCTCTCCATCTTTCCGCACACCAAATAGAAGCACCGTTTTTCCTAACAAATCCATGTCCTTGCTTGATCACACAGCAGACTTCTATTCCAGCGGGATTTGTCTGTGTCTGCTCAATCTCTTGGTGGGAATAATATAATATACTAAAACATTTAAACATGTCCTCATTCATAAATGCATGGAGCTTGTTGGCCTGAAACTCACCTTAGTCTTGGCTGCCTGAAGTTCACAAATATCTGCCTTCGAAGTGGAACATTTTATTCTTGATTTATTTATGGCATATGTAATTGGTGTACTACTAGGTCCTGCTCTCAGACATTACATGCTCCGAATATTACTGCAACTGATCTAAATCATGCCTGAAAATCTGCTTTTTATGACAGTTTTCTAAAAAAGACAAAAAGTTACCCAGCAAGTTGAACATGTTGAATAATAATATGAAAGTAGTTATGTAAATTCTTTCTTGTCTTTTTCTGTCAGTAGCTCAAAATAATGTTGTAAATATGTTTTTGGAAGCCACAAATGGGTCTGTACTTTGATCTAATATCTGCTTTTCCGTCATCTCATAAATATGTAGTGAACGCTAAAGAAGATGTTAGGACTTTGATCTGGTGCAAAGTAAATTACACCTTTACACCCGTCCACCATAACTGTATGACTACTCAATGATCACACATATTCGCTTTTATCTTGGCATTATTTCGTAGGAGCAAACTGGATGTATTTTAAAACATCTGAAAAGTTTTTTAAAGCATACCAATCCAAGAAAATAGACTTTCATTAGCTTTTAAGCATGTTATGCCATAGTTCCCTTGTCAAAGCATACACAGAGTCTAGTGATAATAACAAGATACTTCAATTTTAAACTATCAATACCACAAGACGAACAAAAATGCAAACTAACAGACTACAATGTTCAACACAAAATAAGGTTCTTTTAGGATTCTGTGACATGAGAAAATATGCAGCATGTGATAACTGTTTAATATTGGTTGTTTCTGTGTTTTCCTGACAATGACACCATGTTTGGCACTTTTCAAGTGACAGATGTCGATTCCTATTTTCTGGCCTACAGATGAGTTTATCAAGACTTATGGCTTGAAAACAGAATCAAACATTAGACTAAAGACTACGTGATCACTTTGCAGTAGCCTACATTAAATGTTTAGGGGCCACAAACACCTTTGGTTGTTTATTTGGGCGTCACGACTAAAAAAGGTTGAGAACCATGGACTACCATTTACCGTCTTTATCAAAAAAATACTAAATTTTTGGCTATGTTTTACTGTTTTAGTGTTAGCTTTCATTATGATTGTCTTGCATTGTTGACACTATATATACTGTATAGCAAATCTGGGCAAACTGTCGCCTGGGGGCCATATGTGGCCCTCAATTTGGTCTGACCTGCAGCATGTTTTCAAAAAGATGTGTTGCTTTTCGTAATAGTTTTTTTCTTTATATATAAACTTACCTATGGAACATATGTCTACACAATTTTTTTAATAAATGTCACAATTAAAAAAACAGTAAATAGATTAAAATTACCTATATTTTACAGAAATTTGTTACGCCAGTGACCATGGTCCGGCCTACTGCCATTTGTCTGGATACAAATACGGTCCTTGGTGAAAATAATTGCCCACCTCTGATATCAACCTGATATATTTGTTTCTATGTGGTGTAGACTATTTCTGAAATAGCTTAAGATCATTCTAATTCTACTACTTATTTATATCTACTAGATTAAATTCTAGTTTTAGTATTGATTGATTTAGTAATGATAAGTAACTGATTGTCAGTGCTTTTGACAATCCTTTATGTGACATAAATAACAAAATTAACATAACAATTGTTGACTTAAATATTAAAGCTATGTTTTTAGAAGGTCATAAAAAAATGGTACACTTCATATCAAATACATGCTTTCACAGGATAATGAAGTTACATCTGATACCGTAGGATTAACCGTCTTATCTCGAATGTTACAGGGATGGTGAACTACAGCGAGGTGTCTGGGTATCCTCTGGTCCAACAGTGGAGTCTGCGCTCGGTGCTGTACCATGTCAAACTCAATCAGTGGGTCCTGTCTCAAGGTAAATCACTGCTACATAATTAGCACAGAATAGGTGTGTATTATCAAGTCTGTGAAAACTGCACGCTCAGGCCTAAATTAGCAAACTTACGACACATAGGTGAGTGGCTAATGAGAACAGATGGTGCGTTGTTTAGGTCGTTTGAAAGAGTCATTTCTAAATAAGCATTGTTTTAAACTCAAGAACTAAGTAAAAGAATATGTTATAATGTCAGGGTAAAGTGCATAAAAGTGCTTATTAAATCAAATAATTATTCTGGTTAAAAAGTGGCTTGTGTATTGTGTGTATTAATGTGTGTACTAGGAGTGAGATGAGATCTTGTGCCATGCAAGATTGAGCTTTCACAGTATTGTGTGCACACAAATATCTGCCTTAGAAAGAAACATTTTCCTTTCTATTTATAGCATATATATTTGGTGTACTACTAGTGTTATAGACAGCTCTCAGACATTACATGTAGGCCTAACTGATCTAACTCACGTCTGCACTTTTTAAAAAAAAAAAAAAGTTCAAAATTATTATGAATGTGGTTAGGTTAACTTTTAGTAGCACAAAATAATGCTATATATGCGTTTTTAGAATCCTCAAAAGGGTCTGTACTTTGATCTAAAACCTGCTATTTCCAGTCATCTCATTTAAATTTACAATACCTTAAATATGTAAGGAACTGTAAACAAGAAAATTATGTGTACACTAAGGTGTAACTGTGTACACGTCTGAAAATCATCAGATTCACTAGTCTCAACTATTCTGCACCGTGTTGCTTCAAAGTATATACCTCCTTTATTTAAAATGTACATCTAGGTTGTGCATGGTCATATAAAACTGACTTTAAGTATTTGCATCTTAGGTCAAACTAGACTTGGGATGTGCTCATTGCCTTTTGTGCAGTTGTAGGTGGTAGATGTAAGAGCATATGAGCCATGTATTGTGTACTAAATGATGTTACTCATAATAGGAAAATGCTTCAAGCAACACTGCAAATCCATGCTTACCTTGAATAAGTACTGCAGACATTAAGAGAAGTTTGAAGTCCTATTGATCTTGCATTTCTATTTGTTCTACCGATGCCTAATTTAAAACCTGATGAAGAGGCGCTATTACCAGCAGGACTCATATTTGCCTCATTAGACATGTTTCATGCTGTATGCTTAGCTTCTAAGAGTATTTCAGCAAAACATGTAGACCAAAAATGCAGAAAGATGATGTCACAAGGTCACTGCGCCATAATCTTGCTTTTGCCCAGCAGAGTAGAAAATATATGTGGTGAGTAAAACCTTGGACTAATTGTGCCGATAAAACATAATTAGTGTATTTACATACGTATATACGTATACATATATTTGCTTTCCCTCTTCTCTTTTAGTTTTAAAGTTTTTTATGGTTATACAATGATCATTATATTTCTCATTGTGGTTTCAATTTTTCAAATCAGAAATGAGAGCTGATGCCTGCTGTGTGTCCTGCAGAGCTTTTCCTGGGATTGAAAACATAACGACTACCACCACAGGACATAATGCTAGCTTCTATGTGCAGCAGTGCTAAAAGGTTCAAGTCAGACTCATTCCATAAATTAAAGCTTTTCAAAGAGTTAATTACTGGACGATTCTAGTGTAGAGGGAGTGCAGAGGCTGGTGGGCTGAGCAAAGCCCAGGGTCAAGCTCCCTTTAATCACAAATTAGCACAAGAGCATGTCAAAGGGGCAAAAATCAAGCACTTAGTGAAAAAAAAAAGAAATGCATCAACACAAGCAAATGTCAAAACAACATGACATGTTTGTATAGGCGAAGGTCATTGTAGATAATAAACATGAAAGAAGCCTGAATGGTGTGCTGCTGTGTACTTAAAGCCAACAAGACTTCATTGGAAGATTTTGCAGCAAAAAAGTGTCAAAAGTGAAAGATGTGCCTTGATTAAAGACTTCAAAACTGCTTTCATCATCTCCAAAAACCCATTAAGTTGTGAGAGACATTCAGTCACTGCAGTCAGTAGTGCCATTAAAGTTATTTATTTGGAAGTTCAATACAAAAAAAGCACTAAAATTTAGAGTATCAAGGTGATCCATAGCTCCATGAATTGTGTTGGAGAATGATGGAAAGAACAATAACATAGAAGCAATACAATGTTGTTTTACATTATAAATGTGTTTTTCAGTTTTGAAGACGTGCTACTAATGCAGAATTTAATCAGTAGCTGCTACATGCACATACAAAATCAAATTGCCAGATTTTGGGAAATTAATAAAATTGTATATGAACAAAAAAAAAAAAAAATCAGTTTAATTTATTTTAAAGTGTGAGGAAAAATAAATACAATTTTTTTTTTTTTTTTATTCTTTTTAACGGCAACCAAATATTCTTGAGATTCCTAATTGCTACATAGACATATATATTTAAATTGTGGCATTGTTTCCATTATAAATCTTCTTTCTTGGACCTTTCTCATAATTAAAATCTTACATAAATACAGCCCTGAAGCTTCTAATGCATCCATAATGACGCTGTCGTGGTTTGAAAGTGTCTATATTTGCTGAAAGAACACTTTCTATATTTTTTCTTCCTGTTTTTTGTCTTCCCTGTTTCCCACTTTAGAGCATCATATTTCAGCAGCCAGCCAGTCGAGGGTGAGACTAGTATACTGATTTTTACATCTGATAAGCGAGCTACCATCGCTCATCCGCACTGTCTTGCACTTCGCTGGCTTCCTAATTTAATTTTAGAGAAAAGAGAGCGATCGGGGCGTGAGGGCTGGGATATTAATACCACGACTCCTCGAAACCATAATGATAAACTGCAGTTACACTTTTGCTTTCCAGTGTTCGCAAAGCAGATCACGGCAAACACATGGTCAATGTAACCCATCAAACTCAGCTTTTCATATACATATAGGCTGTATATTTACTACACAGCTGAATAAATAATTTTTAATAACAGGTGCCGTTGCTAGTATTACTGTAGCAATCTAAAAAAAAAAAAACGGTTGTCTGTGTATTTTCATGTTATAAATTAGAAATATATTCCAAAGCTTAGAAAAGATCTGAGACAAAAAAAGTATAGTAATAATGGTGAATAGTATCTTCAAAATTGTTGTGTTACTAAGAGGGTTAGGATTAAATGTAGTGATATTAATTAGTAGTAATTATATAACAAACTTAACTCTTTCCCTGCCAATGATGAAAATATCAGTCATTGCGCAGCCAAAGCCTGCCAATGACGTCTATTTTTGTCATAAACCTTTTATTGAATGCGGCAATAGAGGTCTCTCTGATGCATGTGCTGACTTTGTCTGCGGTCAAATACATAATGCAGTTTAATAGATTCATCATTAGAAGGAGGTGTATTTGAGTATAAATACCCAGAGGAAGTCACATGACCTTTTGTTGACACCATGGAGCGCAGTCGGCTGTGATCAGCTGCATCTAAAGGGCTGGCTTTCTTTTCAAACGGATTACAGGAAAAATATCTTGGACTAAAAACATTGCTGAGTAAGTTTAGAGTAGATATTTTATCTTTAAAACAAAGAAAATCATGATAACGGAACATGCAGCTAGTTTCAAGGAGAAAAACTAAACATCCTCTTTTATGAGTGGTCAGAGTAAGTAAAACTACTGTATTTCTTCATGTTTGGAGGGTTAAATATAATCTATACCCCATGACAGAGGCTGAATCTAATCTGCATCAGAAAGTATAAAGCTGCTGTGCTTCTCGTCTGTAACACAGCTTTCGTTGGTTTAAAGATGAAAAAGACAATTGTCCTAATTGTTTTAGTTATGTAAACCTCAAATTTTATACTAAAGACATTATTTTATTTTAGTAGCTCATATCCTTTCACCCAAAAGTAGAACAAATGAAAATAACACTGACATGAGGTTTGATTTAGAAAAAGAATGTTACCTCAAAAGTTTGCCGTCAAACGCTGAAATCAAATGAAAACAAAAAATTCTAATACACATAAAAAAACAGATTCACAAAGAATAACAATATTTTTTTTTCAATGAAAGTAGACACTTGTTGTTATTCCACTCAATGTATATAGTAAAACTCAAAATGAAATTACTACCCAAAGTGAATAAATAAACCATGTGTCTGCTTTTCCTAATAAAACTATTTCTAAGAATAAGCAATCCCTGCAGAAGCAAACATTTTCAGAAAATTTAATTTGATCAAAGTTGCCCTCATCTGATCATAGCTCTTCTGTAAACACAACTGATTACTTCTGCACCAGAGTATTTTTAATAACCTTCATGCTTTTTGCATCTATCCAGATAGATTTTCTTTCATGCGAGTCTGTAAACATGCATTTGTGGACTCCATGGAACATTGGCATTCTTAGATTAAAAAGCTTTTTGAGTACTTTTTCTGAAGTCTACAAAAGCTCATCAAAGACATTGACGCCCAGCTAAGATGTCCACAGTTTATTGAAATGCCTTTGTTCAATAAAAAGGGAGTTAAACTGGGATTAAAATGGATTAGTGTGGGTCTATAACACCAAACGACACTCTTAAGCCCCAACAATATTTGACATCGATCACAAGCTAATCTAATGGTCTACAGCGTCAACACGCTGCACTGCAAATTAATCAGCTCATCCTCATAATGGGAACAGCAGGTTTCTTGAAATAATAGACAATTAGGTTCAAAAAAAAAAAAAAAAAAAAAAATATATATAATATATATAATATATATATATATATTATAATATATATATAAATATATTATATATATATTAAATATATATATATATATATATTATGTAATTTCTTTGTTATGTTGTCTTCTAAAGTGCAAATATGTAATGTATATATTTTGGTCTTTCCTTTTGTTACATGCAGTAGTGACTTTGTAAGTACACAAATTCTTGCCCAAAGTTAAAAGTATGGGCTTTGTGCATCTCTGACTTCTGACAAGACTAATCTTAAAATGAAACAAAAAAGCAATTGCACAATTTGTACATTAGAAACATTTGCCTTGTGGTGGCGACACACAGACACAAATTATGCTTGTGCTTAATAAACATAATAACATTTCCAGTGTGATTGTTTGCAGTTTGTGTATAGCTTTGTTTCTGCGCACCCTGCACCTCTGTAGCTTTAAGCCTAATAATGCAGTATTACAGAAAACACAACGTCTTGAAGAGCTACAAAAATGCTAACTAAACGTATATTTTTCTCCCTGCAGCCTTTAGCTCAGCCATCCATTCTCTGGACGGGGCGACACAGCGCAGCGACTACGTGTCCATCCTGAGGGAGTTTGGGAACCACTACGTGCAGGAGGCGGTGTACGGCTTCCAGGAGTCCTGCACCATCTGGTACCCCAACAAACAGGTCCAGAGACAGCTGTGGCTCGAGTACCAGGACATCAGCAAAGGTAGGACGTCCCCTGGTTCTGCCATGGTTATTATGGAGTATTAACGGTAATTATTGGGATCTACATCAGAGGCAAAGTGGGAGAGCTCTAAAAATATTATACCGGCTCTCATTGTGCAAAGTCGCTGTGTTTCATTGGGAACTGGCAGAACTTCTGTAAGCTTTATGTTGCAAGGGCTGAATGATTCGAATGCCATTACCATTACACACTATGTACGTGGGCCATTTTTAGACCAAAGCAATGTGTGTTTTCATGAAAACTCTTGGCAGCAAGTTCAAAGTAAATATAATGTTCAATACCAACAGCATATTTACATATAGTATAAGCCATGAAAAGTGCAAAAACAGATTTTATATGTTTAGAAGCATTCAAAGGGATGTATGTATTGGCTTCAAATATAGTTACAAACATGAAAACTTGTAAAGACACATGCGTTTTGATGCTATAGCAAAAGTTTAGTCTTGACATATGAAACAAACTACACAGAATACTATGACACTTTCAACGCTGATATATTTCTTCAAAATTCCACAAATTAAATACATTTCCATTTTTTAAGCACTATTATGAGTAGCAAATTGCAGTTGCTTCACTTTCTAGAATAATTTCTATGACAGGCCTTTTTGTGTACTCAACAAAAGCATTTCCAAATCAAATATTGGAGCAAATTATTGTCATTATTAAGCCGTATTTTTAACAATAATCCTGCTCCAGTGCTTTTGTAACACCTTTTAATTGTGTTCCTTTTAAACTTTACAATGACAGGTATTTTCACACCAGACATGGCTGTTTCTTGCTGAGACAGAATTTGTTTGGCATGTTCCATCTGCTGTGCCTAGATACATGTGCTACATACGACTAACTACTTAATGCCACAACGCTTTACCATCTGTTTGTTCCCATTGATTGTAGCCAAGCGTTACTTTATAATCGGCATTGAACATAAGCCGCTTCAGCACCTCTTCAAGGGTTTTACCTAATTGAACAATCAAAGTCTAACTGTCTTTGCATGTAGC
This sequence comes from Mugilogobius chulae, assembly GCA_038363315.1. NCBI lineage: Eukaryota > Metazoa > Chordata > Actinopteri > Gobiiformes > Gobiidae > Mugilogobius > Mugilogobius chulae. Next base: position 34,223,577 of record CM076395.1, on the reverse strand, counting down.
TTTTTTCTCACCGTTCTCTGACACATGTCATCCACCATCTTTGTTGCTGATTGTTTTGTTGCTAAGATACAGCAAGGTAACTGCCGGTATTTATCTGTGTATAAACTAATTGGCAGATGTTTTGGTTGCATCCAGCCTACCTTCCACAGTTGCAGGAAATAGGTATAGTTAACTATAAGATTGTACTCAATTGTAAAACTTAATACGCAGAAAGACAAATAAATAGCATAAGAAAGTAGTTATTTCTGACTTGTATTTTGATGGCACCTAAGTTTGTAATGTATGACAATGTTTACTATATTTGTGAATTGTCTTATTTGAGGCAGCTGTGGTTCAGTGGTGGAGCTATTGTTAATCTCTAGGGCTGCACAACATATCAATATCCAATTAAAAACACAATGTTGATAACACACTGCAATTAGCTAATTTCAACATTTTGCTCCTTTCTATTTTGTTGTGTCTCTCCCAGTATGTAACAGCGCCTGTGTGTATACCAGGCCAATCAAGCCACAGCCAACCAAGCTTGGTTGTAGCTTCAGTCGTAGCAATGCCTAAATTATACGTACATATTATTAAGTATTGCATATTGAATAATACCCCAATAATAACATTAAAAAACTCAATTTGATATTTTGTTAGTATTGTGCAGCTCTACTAATCTCAACCATTTGAGTCTTGTTTCAACAAAATGTGCAGGGTGTGTAGTTAAAATTTATCAAATCCAATCAAAACCTGATTTAAATGCCCAATCAAAAGAGCTTCCGGGACATAGTCTCTTTTGGTGCAAACAGTCTATTAAAATCCCACCTGCAGCTTCGAGTGTTTTCTTCTAAGTTACAGCCTCACAATACAAACTAATGAACTCACGAGTTCTTGCACCTCACGTTCTACCGTCACCTATGTGTGCAAGACGACTCAAGGCACGTTCATGTGTCAGTCAAGAAACAACTTGGAATATTCATAACTCAAACAAGCTTTTTTATGGCACCCACAACCAAATTTAAACATCAGACAAGTTACAACAAAAGGTGGGGAAATGTAGAATTAAGTATTATTGACTTGTTTTCTCTTCGTGAGTTCAACCATGTCAACCATGTCCATCTTCACTATAGCTCTGATGCTGGTTTTATTGACTTAAAAACTTGCATAGCAACACTTTTCATGCACATTTTATTCAAATTGTGAACTTTCTCATTTCAAGATTTTAAGCTGTGTATCTAATATTCACATAGTGAAAATGGGAAGTGGATATTTCAGCGTTTCTACCTTATCCATGCATGGATGTTTTTGAAGTTTAGTACTGAATTTTTCAGAAACAAACGTGCAGCAGGCTTAGAGTCATACCAAAGAGTCATATGGTGACTTACATGGTCTTACTTAGTTTAAAAAGATACATATTTAATAAGAGTGTCTGTGTTGCATGTCTGTATTTAACATTGCTGTTTTACATGAAACAAAACCCTTTTACTTCACTAACTTTTTGGAAATTATAGACTCTTCTTGTTATGACAGTGATAATTGGTTGGCTCTGTGCGCTTAATTGAAACTAATTGAATCATCAAAGTCTTTGCTTTTGGCTTTATTATCCTGGATTCCTAGCACATTGTAGGCATTCATTGTGACTTGCTTGTTTCTTAAGTGGCAGTGACGATAACTAATGGCCTGTCTGTTCCTGTTGTCTCCTGTCGTTCACTCCAAGCCCTCTTCTTTCTCTTTCTCTCTCTTTTTCTCTTCTATCTCTCTCTCTCTCTCTGTCTCTCTCTCTGTTTCTCTCTCTCTGTCTCTCTCTAACTGTGGCTTTGTCCAAGGACGCCCATGCCGCGTTCCCTGTTCTCTCTCCACTCACCTCCGCGCTGACAGATGGTGTTCGATGACAGAGTTTTTCACACTCGCATCACAAGCAAATTCCTCCTAATTTTTTTTGCCTCTCACACACACCCCAAAAGACATTACTAAACGATTCGCCGAGCTCCAAATAATGCTGTGTGATTCAATTTGATTGTTGTTTATTCATTTTGCACCAATGGCTGTGCTGTCTTATTGCTTTTTTACAGACGCAGGGTGTTCACAGCTTGTAGATTATGCCGTGTCAGCTGTTATCATTTATTGGAATAGACACACAATGATATCACCATAAGGCTTATCTAGATATTTGTCAGTTAATCACTTATTCTGCTGGTGTAGCATCAGCAAGTTTACGTGACTGGACTTTCGTTAACAAGCAATGTTCACAGAAACACTGAATTGAAATGTTGCTAAATAGTCACAGTTCTGTCAGAAAAAAAACAAAAACAAATATTGAAGATTTTTACCACAATGAAGCTTTTATACCAAAAACTTTTATGCCAAAAAATAGACTTCAGAAGTCTGTTTTTTGTCATTTAGATGTTATCGATGCACTAAATAAATAATACAATTGGCGTCTATACTTTGATCGGGCATGTATAGCCACAAAATGGACTATTAGTTGTTCTTTTTATTTCTACAGAAAAGATGTTCCTTTAGATTTTTTTTCACATTAAGGAACATTGCAGTCGCCGTAGTTTCTGCGGGAGACAACTGAGAGAGTCGACACACACATACATAATAATAGATCATAACTAGATACAGTAGAAAGGAGCAGTGTCTAAAGCATAAATACACTACTAGATAACACGCTTTATCAATAAAAATATCTATTGTTGATCATTTATTTCTAGCTCTGAAGGATTTGTTTTTTCAATGTGTGCATTTGTGGTGTTTTAAGTAAAGTTGGTCAGGTCTTGCCAGTGAAAGTGTGTATGACAAGTCATAGTGAACATGATTATATTTAAGATTTCACCAAATATGTTACCTAGATTGGCTATTTGTATGAAGTTTGTAGTTGTATTTTGTCCACCAAATATTAAGTAAAGGGGAACCCACGCTGTTACCTAGCAACCACATTGTAAATGTGACCAAAACCCACATGAAGGACACAGATGTTGTGATTTGACAAATGATAATATTTTGTAACACTTAAATTGTGGTAAATGATTGTTTAAACAGGTGTCAGTTTTGTGTAAATTGTCTTTGTATTTTGACGTTTTTTACGTCCTATGGAGGGATTCTGTTTTAGAACTCTTTTATTTACTTTATTTGTCATTTTCTTCATAATTTGCAACTTAACTGCTGTAAAATTATGATAAATATTTGCTATCACTTCAAAATAAGTAAAATTAGAAAAATGTGAGAATCTGCCGTGTGGGCTTTAACATAACTCTTCTGTCCCATTTTAGTCAACTAATCTAGTAACAGGTCATATCTTCAGTCAGCTAAAAATGCCTTTATAGCTTACAACTTCAGCTGATAGAAGTATTCATTTTGGTATTAAATATTTTGGTAACGTTTTATAATAAGGGACATGAATTCATTGATTATCATCATGAACTTATGAGAATTAATGCATGAGTTCATGAGGAATTCATGATGTATTCATGCATTAGTTCACCGTTACTTTCATGAACTCACCATGAATTATCATGAGCTCCAGTGGTTTCATGAATGAATTCATTCATGAATTCCACCATGAATTCATCTAATGAACTAACATGGAAATCATGTTAGTTAACCATGACTTTTAAACCTACTATGAATACAATGAATTCACATGAATAAGAGATATTTAAACCAAAAACAGGAATTCATCATGACTTTTGAAAGTCATGCATGAACATCATGAGTCATCATGAGTTATCATGAATTTCTTTCACCAAAAATCTGAAAAAAAAAAAAAAAAGTGAATAAAGCCTTTTAGGAAAACTTAGTTGTCAAGAACTTAAAATTGAACTCATGATGAACTCACCATTATTTAGTACTTTGTGCTCGTTTCTGTTTTTTTTTTTATCACTACAAAATCAAGGGTGCCTTTATAGCACCAAACACAATTGTCAGAACATTTGGTCAATACCAACAGATGCATTAGAACATCAGAAATGTTCATTTAGAAATACAGAATTGGAATGTCCAACAACGAACACCCAGATGGATAATTGTCTCAGAGCATCCCCTGTCCTTAGACCCTTCTTCTTGGCAAGGTAAAACTCAAAATCTGATGGGAGACGAAGAAACCTGGAGGAGAACCACAGTGAAGGAGAGATCCACTCTCATGTACGGACAGGCCGTAGATGTGATGGTGCAGACCATTTCAGTGGACCACAGGTTGACTCATAAAATGTGCCACTGTTGAATTACTTTGTTCTGTCACAGAAAACATTTTAGTGCTAATGTCACAGAATTGCTGTACCTTACCTATTTCGGTTATAATTGTGCTGTTTCTAATCCTAACTAATGGTGCTGTAAAGGCACCCTTGATTTTTGTTTTAATTTAAAAAAACAGAAACAAGCTCAAATGCAGCACATTGTACTAAATTATGGTGAGTTCATCATGAGTTCATCATGAGTTCATTATAAGTTCTTGACAACTAAGTTTTCCTATAAGGCTCGATTCACTTTTTTTTTTTTTTTTTTTCAGTTTTTGGTGAAAGAAATTCATGATAACTGATGATGACTCATGATGTTCATACATGACTTTCAGAAGTCATGATGAATTCCTGTTTTTGGTTTAAATATCTCTTGTTCATGTGAATTCATTGTATTCATAGTAGGTTTAAAAGTCATGGTTAACTAGCATGATTTCCATGTTAGTTCATTAGATGAATTCATGGTGGAATTCATGAATGAATTCATTCATGAAACCACTGGAATTCATGATAATTCATGGTGAGTTCATGAAAGTCATGGTGAACTAATGCATGAATACATCATGAATTCCTCATGAACTCATGCATTAATTCCTCATGAATTCATGATGATAATCAATGAATTCATGTCCCCTTATTATAAAACGTTACCAATATTTTTTCATGGTTGTGGTTGTGTTTTCTAAAATCCCAATTTTCATTGTTACAAAAGTGAGCTCTGTTTTTCTTTCACTTTTTCAAGGCAACAAAGCAATAATACAGTATCTGACAAATAATGAAGTTGGTCAATGGCTGCATTTTCCGGCTAAGTGCACATCTTTTGTTATTGTATTTTTTCAAAACCGCTTTGGCACAAAGTAAGGGCATGCAGCACTATAATGCCCTGCTTATTATTTATACTCATGTTCAATTCAGTGACAACACAAAGCACAGTTACAAATCTATGCATCACACAGAATAATTACCTTTTCAACACATTGGGTGCTATTCTCAAAAAAGAAAAGGGAAAATCTCGCAGTGTTGTCCAATGGCAGCATTTGTGTGTTTTGAAGAACAAATCTTTAGTGGTGATGAATAGGACAATCACTCTCAGTCAATAATACAGCATGTTTTTGCATTTGACAACAGTCTGTATCTTAATCTTTAAAAATAAAGACCATGAAGACGTCTGGTTATTAAGTAGTGTTCTATAGAGGATTTCGGTCGTCATCACCGCCCTACTGCGCATGCGTTATGCAGAAAGACCCGCTCTCCATCTGTTACATGGGGAAACTTTTCGAATAAAACAATGAAACGGGACAACAGCTAGCTGGTTTACATGCGTTGACAGACGTCTGTCTCCTGAAGCTCGAGACAGCGTTTTTCTTGCAGTTTTTCACATTCACTTGAATGTAACTTTTAAGGATGGTAGGATCAAATTTCATTCACAAATGTTGATTTAGCAGCATAACCTTTCTTTTCGCACAGTGATAAACTCTTATAGTTAACTTACGATGGTGCTTTTTCGACTTGTTTCCACTGTTTGTGTCCACTGTTCAGCGGCTCTCTCTACAGGCGGGTGCGCGCATTTCCCGTGTTGATAAACAAAAAATCCCTCTATAGTAAGTGATTGTTTTTTCTGTCACAGGAAAATTATCTGACAGAATCAGAAAATATAGTGGAATGAATAACAAAGATTATTTTATTGAATGTCTTTTCAGTATTGATATTCAATTCATTCAATTGATACGGACATTGATACATTTTTATCAATATCAATGATATTGTCAATTCTTCTTATTGATGCGATTCCTTGTGTTTTATGGATTCCTTTGAAAAAATATATTTATCAAATTTTAATATATTTAGACATAGATGTGGACTATTATATGATAATTATTAATTAAAAATAGGCAACGTGGCAATATAAGGCAATAAATAGGCAATATAACAGTTTAGTTCTAATTTCAGAGGTACATGCTTACGCACATTTGTTATAGTTCCTAACTCTGTGTGAAGCAGAGCAGGATCAAGCTGTTCTATAATGCAGAGACAGTGAGGAATGTTATTTCTCTCTTTACTCCTCACATTTAACCCAAAAAGGTTCACATTAATGGAGAAGGCTTGTGTTGGTGTCTTACCTCCCGGTGTGTGCGCCCTGCTCACACTATAATTCCGCTGTTTTTTATTTCTCCTGTGCTGTCTGTAAATACGTTATCAACGATTTGCCAAAGCTAAAACTTGTGCTTGTAAGGAAACGAAAAGTAAAGAGTGCAACATTGGGTCAAAGTTCACGCAGCATTTAAAGGATAGTGCCCCGAAGTGTCATCAATAGAGAAATCAATAAGGAAGAGACAAAGGATTCCAATGGATTGGATTGTTACAATATCATCAAATTATTGAACACAAACACAACTTATTGCAGTTGCGGCTGTTTTGCCTGCTTTTGAGTGCTTGTTTTGCTTTGTTTGGACCTAGTGCCAAATGACTGTGAACACCTGATCCAATCTGTGTCTAACTGTTCCACACAGGCCCTTCACTATCCTTTTTCCATAGAACTGAATAGATTTCGTTGGCAAAAAGGTGAAATCCGAGCCATCTTTCTTAATCTTTTCCTGGTCTTTGCGGAAAGTGTTCTGGCCTTTTGGAGGGAGTAATGAGCTCACGGGAGAATTGATGATCCATGTGCTCACCCTTTGCTCCAAACATGGCTCTGCTCTGGTGTCAGAGACTTCCATATGCAGCCACAGACACTGGATCATTCTGCACTCCTTAACTGCTGCTGGAACCTCACGGCTCCTACTACGAGGAAGGGCTATTTTTAACAAGCAAGCATTGTCCTCTTGCATGGGTAGAATAAAATGTTTAGGTTCAAAACATTTTCCCTCGGTCTCCCTTACTAATAAAATAGACTATATTTACATCAACTAATTGTGACTAGTCTTAAACAGATTGCCAAAACACTCCATTGACTTGACAACATAGTTTATATTCAGTTCTTGCGCTATACTTTATACGGTGCAAAATTTTCATTTCAGTAGCTTATGTTTTTTCTAACCCCAAAAGGTATACATAAATGTAGCCTACCAAACCATGTTTTTTCGAAACCGAAAACCAAACCTGGGTATGATTTTAGCGTATACTGTACAGGCATACCACTAGTATTTGTCCTAATTTATTCTGAATGACAAATTTTAGAAATCGACCGATGGGATTTTTCTTTGTTTTTCTTTGACTGATAAAAAAATATTCTGTCTGCCGATATCAATTGTTGATATATTGGTACAAAGAAAATAATAAAAATAAAGAGTAAAGCTGTATGCTTACTAAGTCAAAAAGTTCATCAGATTTTCCTCATATACAGTATTAACCCAGTTGTATGCATCTTTAGATTGATTGTTGTTGATCTCAAAGTTAATTCACAATATCTAGAATATTTATTGGTATTTTTTTCCTCAAACTGACTCATCCTTGAATTTACTGCAGCCTTTTCTCAAACCTACATTGCCAGTTTCCAGTTTCATCACAAATCAATAAAACAATCTGGAGCGCTGATATATTTGGAGCACACTAAATCTTGGTTTCATTGAGCATGATCTCCGCGGTTATAAGAAGGCTCCACACACTCCAGCGGTTTCCAAATGAAGCAGCCGTACATTTACATGACTGTACATCTCCACTGTACGGCCCGTTCGCAGAGTGCAGAGCTCATTAGGTGCGGTCAGTCGCGGTGTAGCCCGACCATGATGCCTTGTCCGGGTGATTAATAGCCGTTTCTCTCCCTCCTTCGCCGCTTCGTGATATGAGTTTTCCCATTGTCAGACACATGACCTCAATTACTACGCCAGAGATCAGACGACCAGCGGCAAAATGAGCCTCCGCTGCCATCTTCGCAGCTCTCCCGCTCGTGTTAAGAGTTCTTTGGTACATAAAGAAAAAGGCGATTTGTTGAGAAGTTGCAGGATTTCAAAGTCAGAATAGCTCTTCATTAGTTGGTGATGTGTTGTCTGTCCCTATGATGTCTGTGCCAACTTTGTACCTACTGTGAAGCATTGATACAGTGAGTGCGAGTGGCGAAGCTTTATTCTAAAGTTGGCTAATTAAGTATTTTTTAGTGTTTTTCCTACGGCTTAAAGTTGCCAATTAACTCTCTGTACAGTTTTGTCCCTGTTTTGCTTTACATTCTGGTTTGCTTCTTGATGCGAGTTTTAAGGCGTGATTAAAGATTCTGTCTCTCAATTAAGGAATTTACAGGTTTTAAATTTAATTTTACATTTAAATGATTGTGTTTTTCATATGGGTTTGACAAAAAGAGCTACACGACACTCTGGCTGTTCTATTTTATGTGCTTGTTTTGTTCTTATTTTCCTTATCATAAAACAAATGATAAGGTGTATTGTTTAAGATTTTTGGTACAGAGTCGGCATTCATCTTTGATTCATGTCCACCAGTGAAAGGTCACAGTGCAGAGAAATCTTACACTTATGCTTAACGAGAGAATCAGGGAAAACAACCAAAGTATCAAGAATTTAAGAACAGGGCAGAATTTCTGTAAGATAAACCTTCTAACATCATCCCTAAAGAAAAAGAAATAGAGGGAAGAACTTCAAACAAACAGCACAACTAGCACAGCATAGGAAGAACAAGGAGCAGCAAATATAGCCCCTCCTCAGGGGGAGGGCTCAACTTAGTATAAATACAGCCAGTCTTAGATCACTGCCATCAAATTGAAAATGACTTTCGAATGAGAGTCGAAGTGTCTTGATCTTCGGAAACACTGTCCAGATGACAACTTTGAAGACTTTCTACTATGGATCACCCCTGGACGAATGAGGGATTACACATTCTCTAATTGATAACATTTCATAGCATATGGGTATGGTGTCTTTTGGCCAAGTTTCAAGTGCTTTTGCTGAAATGATTGACAGGTTTACAGATTACAATTTTAAGCACCATGGACAGTATTCAGACGGTATTATACAAAATGGCCGACTTCCAGTAGGGTGGGACTACAATATTTCTCGACATTTTTTAACAAATACTTTGATATTTTTAATATTCATTTTTACAGTATGGTACAGGCATGTGGCCATGTTAAAAGTTTGTGGATTGTTGATTTGTGGAGAAGTGCTTGTTCCATTTATCAAAGCATATTTTTCCAGGTCTAAAAACATCTACATGGAAGACAATTCTCAACATACTGTATGTTTAATACTGTATGAGGAATATTATTGGCATAACATGAAGCCATACAGATGACAGACTACCTTCCAGAAATGTTGCAGTGCATCTTTAATTATGGGGTGAATCAGTTAAAATTAAAAAACTTAAAGTGTAGTCATATTTAACATTACTAAAACTTAAAGCATTGTACTATATACTACATTTGTGAAGGAAGAAATAAAACCATCTCATTGGCTTGCCAAATTAGACTGTTATGCTTAGTAACATTTGAACATCTACTCTTTGGTTCAAGCAGCAGTGGAATTGTACTTAAAAACATCAATTAAAGAAATGTGAAACTGCTGTCAGGATGTGCTCCGAATCCTTATTTATCCTGTCTTGTCCTCCGTTCAGTGGCTGACCTGTCACACTGGAAAGGAAAAATCGTGCGACACAGTTTGCTTCAAAATAATTAGATGGATTGGAGTTCTGTCAAAACAGCCGTGCAGCAATTAAAGTTTTGAAACGCTTCAGAACGCTCTTAAAGGTGGCGTTATATAGCTTGTTAAATTCCTAAATGTCACTTCAAATTGCGAATGCGTCAGACAGAAAAGTGGGATTTCACACAAGCAACGGCAGGGGCATCAGCGTCAGTGTCACGCAACATTAACTCTGTTTCCATGCCGTTTTTTGTCACATCGGTTTGACCTGTGCTCCGCCCCCTGCAGCACACCAGCCAATAAGACGTTAGCGTTTATGATCTCATTGTCCCGGAGATGTGATGTGCGTAGGTGTGATCAGCCAGCCCAGTGGCCGTCAGGTACAATGTAGGTGCTTTATTTATTTTATTAGAGGGTGCTATTTTAACAAGGAAGCTGCCGAGAGCGAGAGCGCCAGGAGCTTGTTAAAGGACAAAGAAGAGAAATTGAACAATGAGTCATTTTGTGCACGGTTTTGTCCAGTATATGTCGGAAATGTATTAGGGCTTCTGAAAAACAAAAACTGTTTTTTCGCTGTAGGACAGATAAAATCATTGCTCCATTGACCAGGTAGTGGACAATTCTACGTCCTATCAATTTCATCATCTGGCTTTGTTCTTAATCAGGAAATGTACCTGCTTTAAACTTGCCTGCTATGAAATGCATAAAGTAAAAGCTAGAGTTGTTTAGATCTATGCAGAAATGTTATTAATTTTATTATCACAGTTGTAGAAAATATTAAAAAACATAACTTCTAATATCAATATAAAGCAGCAGAGAAACATTACATTTTCTTCTTGGAATTCATAATGTACTTTGAACAGAATGATTAGCTGTTGTGGAGAAAATTATTAGACTTCAGAATTTTGTCTTTTTGATTTGACATTTGCTTCTTTTCAAATTGCAGTTTCAATTCAATTGTGAGTACTCTTTCAGCTTTCTGAAACTGAATCTTCCTGAAGATAAATTTTTACAAGTGATAAGCAATGCAACAACTTATTGATTTGTTTTAATTGAGTATGGCATAATGACAGAAGAATGTGCAGCAAATCAGATGGTTGTTCCTTTTTCTCTACTAGAAAACATCTGGTAGCTTCTGTTTTACAAGTGCAGCATGTTGTGTTATGTTTAATATTTTATGTTTTGGTGATTATTTTTTACTTGATTTGTCCTGATTTTTATAATCTTGACTAACTAAAAACAGCTCTGCATAAAACATGTATATACACTTCATAGGCAGAAGTATCATTTCTAAACAAAAGGTGTTTTATGGTGCTGAATTTTCTCATTTGTAGCCATATTAAACATTTGCATCCAGATGCAATATTATCTAGTGGTTGTAATTTTGAGATGTATTAAAAACAAACAGCTCTATATTAGGTAATTGCTTCCCCCTTTTTCTTCCTTCTAACAAGCTGTCATAACAAGAAAACTCTAAACATGCATCACAAGAATCACACCGGAGTTTCTCCAAAGCAATAAAAGAAAGGTCAAACTATGTCTCCAGCAGAAGCTCATTTGAATCATTTGTAATAATGTTTAATGCAGTAACGAGAAATAGTATCTGTGGATGTGATTCCTAAGGCACAGTTCTATTAGAGTCTTATCTGATCAAGAACATTATAATGTCTCTAATTGATTTATTACTCCCATTTTATTGAAATAGGTGTATTTGTGTACAGTTGCCTTCACTTAAAAAATATATATAAAAAGTAACATACACATTCACATTTTTACACCATATTAAAGTGTTGTATTTCATATATGCCCAGATATATAACAACTCTTTCAAAACTAGGGTTGAGGAGTTTATTTATGTAAATTAATGGTGCAAAATGTAACTTTCTGACTAAAAATCAACATGAAAAAATGTATATTTCTTTGTTGGACTAATTAGATGCTTTTTACTTTGAACGGGCTTACATCGTCACAACATAGACTATTATTTGGCCTAAAGAGAGTCTTCTTCTGTTTGTTTCTATAGAAAAGTGGTGGTATTTTTTACATTATGGCATAAAACATTTGTATTCCTTTTCAGAATGTTCCAAAGAATGGTTTCAATTTTCTTTTTTCGCTGAATTGTGTAGTTGACTTTTTATCACCAGACAGTTACACAGTGCAGTTTTTGCCTATTGTAATACAGACCCTTTAAAAAGCAGTATGGATACTGCAGCTACTAATTTTAAGTTCACAAAATGTTAAATTATATATTAGTATCAAAAAATCTAATCTAATGCTAAAGCTAAAGTCAAACCTAGTTATTCATTTTAAAAAGTACTTCTACTTATAATATACTACAGGACAAGTGTTGACATTTCTATACATTTTAATATGATCTTAAATTTTATGAAAAGTGGTTTTAAACCAGTTAATAAAAAAGTGCTAGGTTTGAGTTGAAAAAGTTTGACATGTTAAATTGCATTTTAATTAATGCTTTACTGAAACTGGTCTTAAGAATCAAATGTATTCCTTAGTTTGAAAACACTTCATGCAATTTCATTTAATCTTTTTTTCTTATTTATAATGACTCAATAGCTTTGAAAGATATTTTTATTGCAAGAAATAATTGGAAAAATCACTTACTTGTGAGCTGGCTAACACACTGAGAGACATGTAAGGTCAAGTGTTTGACCTTATAAAATATCAAAATTAAGTTTGAAAACACTTCTTACCAATTACCATTGAATTCTGTGCTTTATATAATGATCTAATAGCTTAAAAAAAAAAGAAAAAAAAAACATTTTTGAGTAAGACCGAGAAATAATGGAAACTTATTTAAAAAAATGTCTTACCTGTGAGCTGGCTAACACATTGAGAGACATTTGAGGTCAAGTGTTTGACAGTATAAGTATGAATCCAGCTGAGCCTTTGGGGCGACTTGTTAGATGGATCGAGTTGCACTGTCTGAAAATACCAGCTGCCGGAGACAAAAGAGGGTGTGGGAGAGGCGCAGAAATGATAAAGGATTAGGAGTGAAATAAAGAGGTTACAGATGACACTAGAGGAGGTGAGAGGAGAGACTTTAATGATTCCCAGGCCCGGACAGACAGGAGGGGGGGCAGCGGCTGGAGAGAAGCAGGTGCAGGGGGGGACAGGAGGGGTGCAGAGGTGCGAGCGGAGGTGTTGGACGTGTCATCCCAGGGCGGTGGAGGTGGGCGGAGTGAAAAATGTCCGCGCCACTTCAGGTACCGCACAATTAAAGTAGCAGATGTCGACACGCTCCAGAAACACCTTTTTGTGGAGGAGTCTGTGCAGTGTGAACTATGATCTTAGCTGGACAACTGAAAAAGCCTCTATATTCTAGCATTTGTCATATATTGTCATACATCAAACCCATACAATGGTGACAATGATAAATAGTGACAATGAAGATATCACTGTTTATTATAGTCATTTATTGTTGTTGTTATTATTCAATTTTTGTAGGATTTCTACACTTTGAATTGTGAGAAGTGCTTCTAAGGTGAAAATAACAAGACTCCTAATCTATTATTTTATGTGTTTAGCTCAAAATCTGATACAGCTCTTTAAAATATGCATTGACTGTTCGGTTGCCGGTGAATCTGATTACAGTCTTATTGGCGTTCTTCAAAAAACTCCCGGTTCAAGATGGTGTGAACGTGTCTGCAGTAGTTATGGGGTCAAGTGAGAGCACAAGCTTTCTGTGGGTTTTTCGTACAACTGGGGGGGAAAAAAAAGTCTTCCCCAGCTCATCAGGACTAACGAAGTGGAACAGCTCCAGCGGCTGAAGTTGGAGCAGAGATGAGGAACAGATTGTCGGGCCGCAGTGCCACAAAAATGGGTTTGTGTTGAGCCGAGTCAGCGAAATCATACAGTAGTCCTCAAGCAGAACTGACAAAAGGGCTGGGGCTATTTGTATGCAACATGATGATTAATCAGACCGCTATAATGTTGTTTGGAGGGGCTTAGATTTAAGATATCTTTTGAATGCACGTGAGCTATGCCCTTTGTATCCATGTAATACACTGCAGACAACCAGCTTATCACCAAAGTAGCAACTCTGCACTAGGTCATCTCCAGACTCCAGGTTCTCCATTTCTGATGAGTTTTAGCAGTCTAGAATCATTTTAAGGTTATAGCATTTCAGAGAAAGCGCATGTTCCCATCCTCTTGACAACATATTTTAGCAAGGCTTCATCCCTTTTTCAAAAATGAATTGTCAGGTGTACCTAGGGGAAAAATTAGCTTATGATGTCTTTTTTAGATTCACGTGAGAGCATAAAACTTCTCGAGACGAGACGAGATCATTGTATTTTATCAGCGCTTCGGTTGTTTGTTTTTGACAACTTTGAAAGTAGAGCCTCCAACCAAATAAAAAGCTTGAGTCGATACTTTTATCAAGCTGCATCATACGTGTGAAACCACATATACGTACTGTGGCTTCGCCTTTTGGTAGCTCTGATATGAATGTAATTGCAAAGCCTTGTAGCTTCACTCACACAGATTCAAAAAGAACTAAATGGGCTCTCAGCAGTCAGTAGTGATCTGTTTCCTCTGCTCAGCAAACAGCTACTTTAGACAGGTTTATTTCATCAGAAAGTGTGGCTCTTGGATATGGTAGGGATGAATAGTTGGACTGAGTCAGCCCAGTGTTTGATAACTCACCGTTTTATGTTCTCCAGTAAGGGCGCTGTCGACAGTTATACTTTTCATAGTTTGCTTCCAAAAGTTATACCTCCTTACAACAGCAATGGCCAAAGATGTTCAAAGATTATGAACAAAGAAAATGAATAATGCAAGTCTGAAGTGAAATCAGAGAACAAACTTTTTTGTTTTGTTTTTTTACTAGATTTAAATTGAAAATTACTTTTAAATGAAAATTGAAATGTCTCAATCTTCTAAAACTCTGTCCAGATGACAAACTGTGAAGCCTATTCTACTATGGATACTCCTGGACAAAATTACACCACCTTGTTTCTAAGAATTTTAAGGAGAAACATTGGTTTGGGATAAGCTTGAAGGCGTTTCTAACTTTAGATTTAAATGAATTCAGTTATTAATGTGAAATTTGCCTGCAAAACATTACACACTGATGAATGGCAGTGCTACTCTACACACCATCATTTCAACAATGAATTACCCTTGGATTTTACAATCATAATTTTCCTGTAGCCTGCAGTGTCACAGCGGTTCATATGGATTTTGTTAGTGTTTAATGCTTTTCTCATTTGAGAACTAAGCAGTCACTAAATTATGAAGCAGATTTTTGGTTGTTATGCTTGTTTTTAGACTGGAGTGACCTTTTCACATTTCAACTGGGTTGCCGGATGTTGTCATGTGAAAAAAACATCCCATTAAGGTGTCTGTAATTCCCAGATGTGTTTTTAGAATATTTGGGTATTTTGATAACAGTAATGTGATATAAATTCTCCAATATCTCTATTACTCTATTTACACAGTAAGGACAAGGCCATTTTGCATGGACTCAAAAATAAAAAGGTTTCCTTGAACTTCTTTGCGCCCTCACTTTGCTCGATCATATTTCTGTGTAAATATGTAAGACTACAAGCCACAGGCAGATAATTGACCCCAACACTCAACCCCAAAAAGCTACGCAAATAAACTCTAGAATGTCTTTTTATGTGGAAATGTAAAAAGTCACTTTTGAGGGGATTTTCAACGTGGCTGGCCTTGTTATGTCCAACCTTGCACTCAAGCAACACTCCACAGTGTGCGGGCCTCTTGTCATTCATTACCTGTGTTCTCTATTCTGATTCTGTGTTTTCTGATGGCGTCCTACAGCATCCGTGCAGGTCGAGCCACTTGAGCATCCACTTCTCTTCACACAAATTTAATTCCAACCTGAGCCAGTCAAGGTCGTGCTGCTGCTGAAACTCAAACATTTTATTCTCCTGATGTGAGGAACAGCCAGGCAGACAAAATACAAGTGTGCCTCTGTGATCACCCTTTTCTCCTTAACTTCCTGTCTCTCTTTGTTCTTCACACAAAAATGCACCTTAGCTCCAAGTTTTTATTATGTCTGAGCCAATCTTGACAATGAACTGTAACTGTTTCAAGGACTAAAGCTGAATGTGGCTTTTCAAAGCTAATTTGTGACTCTTTTAATCAATAAAGCCATCGAGCTCTTTTCTTCAATACATTTGCATTTTAGTGCATATTAACAGTTTCCCTGCCAAGGACGAGACTTTTCGTATTTCAGATTCTAATTGTAGCCTGCCATTGATGGTAAGTGTTGTCTTAAGGACTTAAGGAGACACACACTCAGTCTTCGCCCAAATACATGGAGAACAAATTAAGAAAGGATGAACTAGGACTAGGACTAATAGGTTGCTCTAGGACCCAGAGTAGTTGGCAAACTTCACCGACAGCATAACGAGGGTTGGTTGCTCAAATAGAACTCAAAGACCCATTTTCTTTTCAAAAGGACTTCAAGTGAAACGTTTTGCACTAAAACCTTTGTTTTGTAAGTTTAAAGCAGGTTTTTGTTATGGTAAAATAAAGGAAATTGAGGATCCTGACAACTGCAGCAGCAGCTACAGAGTAGTATTTACATCAGACAGAGACGATCCAGTTTACTTTTGTCACCTATATGTAAAGCTACTTTTTTCTTCATGGATGAAGTCCTCAAAATAATCTTTGCATTAAAAGACAAAAATCTTTACATTAAGAGAGAAAATAGCACTGAACATACTTTGTGTAGCACACAGATGAGAGCTGATGTGATCTGTAGTAGCAGTGGATTTATTGGCTTAAAGATAAAAAAGAATCATCCTCATCTTTTGCATCACTATCTACCCCTCGTATTATAATTCTAAAGATATTATCTCACTGCAGTTGCACATATTTCTTTCCCCAGATTGTAAAACAAAGAAAAATTGTTCATAAAAAGCGTTTTTCTCATTCTTCTCAAGTTGTCTGATTCTGATGAAAATATGGGTTTTCAAATGTCTAATAAAAAGGAACGAATCGATGTAACATAACAATTATTATTTAACTGAAAGGAGCAATCTGTGGTTTCATAACAGCGTTATTTCTGTTGAAGATATTGAAGTATTTTGTGAGGTTGTGAAAATGGTTTGAAATTGGCAAAAACAATGTCAGGCAACAAGATACAAAGTGACATACAATAAGGGCTGGCAGGGAAGAGTTAATTGTAAGCCTCTATGAACAAATACAAATTCATTGTTCTATTAGCACATCTCTTTATTTTAGTATTACAAACAGCAGACATACACATTTCTAATTTTGAAAAATAGCTACAGGTACATAAGACAAACTGAAACCCATAAATACCCAGTGTTGACATTTATTCATGTAAATTTTGTGTTCTGATTTTAGTTCTGGGTACCAGATATTTAGCATTGAAGATCAAAACCTAAAAAGATCACACGCATGATGCATTGTAAATTGCAGCAAAATTGCCCCATTGCCAGTGTTTACCACAAAGTCTGCAAAAAGTTGTTCTGAGGCAAGTTTAGGGCTCTTTTGCATTGTTCAGACAAAGCAGACTGAAATAATGCGTTAGTAGCTCTGCAAAAGCTCATCCACACTTAATAAATAGTAAAAAATACCAGCACACACTGTTGCATAATTAAAAAAGCCCTTACTTGGAGTTTCTCAGAACATTGTCTCCCCCAGTCATTAAAATAAATGTGTTTTTGCAAAGACTCTCTTGTCTTTTTACCTCAAACAGAAATATGATGTTTGCACTATTTAAATATGATCTGAAAAGATATGAAAATATAACGCTTGTCCTGACAACCCTTTTCTTGGAAATATTGCTTTTGTGGGTGTCCTTTTTTTTTTTTTTTTTTTTTTTAAGGCAGCCCTTTCATTAACTGGGGAATCACTGCATGCTCTTTTGTACATATTCAAAGAAAAGTGTGTGCTTTGTCAACCCCTTTCCCAATTTAGAAAATGTACTATTTTAATCAGGGCATGTCCCACCAATGTCTTTTACTTTTTACAAGGACAAGTTGGTCAAATCAGCCTGGAGTCAGAAGGAACGCTTTTATATTTAAAAAAAAAAAAAAGGAAAAGAAAAAGTTTTTCACGAAAGGTTGTTTATGCAATGTTTTTAAAATCCTTGTTTCCTATATTCATGGTTGATCTGTGTAAGATTTTATTCATTATCACTGTTTAATAGCTTTGTTGAAGAAGCTTCTCTATGTTTTTTTCATTCAGTCATTTTTGTCTGCGAAAAGGTTTTTGTACCCTTTTTACATTTTGGCCTTCGTTCGATCAGAAGAGTAGATTTGGGCAATACTTTCCTAGGTGCATTTTCTGATATTCTGAGTTCACTACTTTATCACTTAGTTTGAATGTTTAGTCTATTCTTTGTACAATAAATTGTTCTCTAGCATAAGTATTTACAGCAAGATGTTAAATTGCAGCTCATCATCATTATTGTTATGCATGTTTGTAATAAGCAACTCCGCTGTTTATAAACTCTTGAGTCATTGCATTGTTTTTTTCTTTTGTGAAAAATCATAAGCCCACTTTAGATTTTTGGACCACAAATCCTCTCCTCTCTTATGCTGCTCTCTTTCAGTACATACGGATTATTAAAGTTCATAAGTACTTGATAGCAGTAAGCCAAGTGACAAAGCAGTGCAAGAGGATTTTACAAAACAAACACAAGCTGGTCTGCAGTAAACAGTATGTGACATGATTCCACTACAGAGCAGATAAAAGAGTCAGTACACAATGTAAAGCATAGATTAAACGCGGGCATGGTAAACAACAGGCATGTCTACAGGGGTTAGCTTCAGAACGATGCAACATTGTTTGTGGAACTGTAACAGAATGTTCATAGTGGTCATTCTATTTGAAAGTAGAAGTGAAAGTACTGTGAACTTTGAATACAGTGGACATTTCAAAGAGATGAATTCTCTGGAAACA
Organism: Mugilogobius chulae; assembly: GCA_038363315.1. Lineage (NCBI taxonomy): Eukaryota > Metazoa > Chordata > Actinopteri > Gobiiformes > Gobiidae > Mugilogobius > Mugilogobius chulae. Next base: position 34,204,853 of record CM076395.1, on the reverse strand, counting down.
ATTACAGATACATATCTTTAGTGATTCACTGTAGCCTTATTATTTTTGGTCCAATTTAGTACAACCTTAAGAGCAAATTCTGGTGAGATTATCAGTGAATAATAGTTGAGTAGTTCAATAGTTTAATACCAATACATAAAAAAAACTTATAGAGCTTTAAAATTTAGCTTCTTAGTAAACAAAACATTCAAATGCATGGATTGTTAACCTGATTTTGAGTTAACAATCTATTCTACATATCACACACACACATTACACAGCCAATAATAAGAAATTGTTCCTTAATGACATTGCATTTTAGGAAACATTGTAGGCATCACTAAGAGGTTGCGAAGATCCGTTTTGTGTGTGTGTCCTGAATATCTGGATGTGAACACAGTGCTAAACTTCTCTCATTAACATGCACAGACCGACTGCCTCCAGGCGCCCATAACGAAGAACCTCAGCACCCCAGCCCAAAATATTCACCTTCTCTCACGCGTTTAGAGAAGGCTTCTATTGTGGCTCATTGTATAATTGAAAATTCTTTAGGCTGATTCATCTACTGTCACACTCTAAATGTATTACAACGTCATTTCACAGCCTTCTCAATGCGCTTTTGCATAATATAATTAGATTTTGCGGCTCTTTATACGATCCACTCACTGGGAGGTGCTTCACAGCAGAATATATCAGCAAGTCAGGACTCTGTGAGCACAACTTTCTGAGCCCTTCTACAGACACATCGCCATTTTGAGAAGCATTTTTATTATTATTGTAAGCAAGATGTGTGCTCACAAAACTAGCTTTATCTACTTCTAATTAAATCAAAATATTTTAGTTGGACAATCTTAAGCTATCCGAGAAAAAAAAAACAACTATATAAACATTTGTGTTATTTCTAGTATAGGTTTTTGTTAGGTTCCAACAATTACAAAAACTATTTGATAGATATATAATTAAAATATGTACAGTATTTTTATGTGATGTTTGCATGTAGCATTAATGTTTTTGTTTTTTTCCGGTTAGCTTTGACTATGGCGAGCCAGCCAGGAGAATTACAATTGTGCTGAAATGACTGAATGACTTAGTACAATGCCTTTTCTTATTGAAATACATTTCAGAAGAAAAATAATCTTTATTAATGACCACCCAATTGGTGGAATTTCTTTCGGTACAGCATTGACCAAGAGCTCACATCTGTGTTGTCAGAACATAGAAGACAGTAATAGTAAGGACATACATGACAAAGAGGTAATTAGTTTGTAATCAAGGTTTGATTAAGTGTCCTTAGGGCAGATTTCAAAGAAACTGTTATTGAATCTTACAGACTTTTAGGTTTTGCATCTATTTATTTAAAATTAAGGTGCTCTATATTCAATCTGTGATTCAACTACAATGACTGTAAGCTAATTATTGATTTGCATAATTATTTATTGTGTCTATTTTGTGTTTTATACCTAATTAGTGGTAGCATGATAGCAAATGATGAACTAATGAATGAAAAATTTTATTAAGACTTAAAAACTTACGTAGCTCAGGATTTAAGTTTGAGGAATATGGTTTGAAGTAGTTAGTTACTAAGCCTTATTTAACTGTATTATCTTAGAATGAATCAGTTGTTCATGTCAATGTCAATGTCAACTTTATTTGTATAACACAATTACAACAACACAAACTGCCCAAAGTGCCAGAGTGCTTCACATGCACAATAAAATAGTAAAAAAAGACATTCTAAGATGAAAAGTCTAATAATAAAAACTTTAAAGTTTATATTAAATGTGTCTGTTTTGAATTATATGCAAACATAAAGAAATCCACCTACACTTGAAAATCCCTTTTCACATTGTCAGCCATGAGTCATTAGACTTTATACAGTTCACTTTGCCTAGACACAATTATTTGTGATAAATGCTATATACTTCAAATGATGCACTATCTAGTCTAGACTCAAACATAATTGCCCTTTTCATATTTCACATTTCGCTTGCATTTTACACATTGCTCAGCTTTTCTCACTTCTCACAAACTTTTGTTCAGCCATCACAAGTTTAGCTTTTAGCACTGCTAATTAAACAGTAAATGAAAGCTCCCTTTTTGCCCATGTGTTAAATAAGTTTTGTGGTCTTCAGCTAAATGTAATTAGAGCTCAGATGGTGTGGTCTTCATGCTTCAGCAGCGGTTTTGTTGCTGAAGATTGAGATGGTCACGGATGGGAAACAGCTGAAGTTAAAGAGCCTAGTATAATGGATGAGGCAGGCAGGGATTTGATGAGATAGTAAGTTGTGATCAAGATGACTAAGTACAGTATATTGGGTGGCCTGAATCATTTTTAATGAACTTCACAACTCAGAACAAAATAGACTTATATGCATCTTAAAGTCTATCATAGAAAATGTTTTGCACCCCAATCTGCAGGACAATAAAATGAAAATACTTACTCTGTTGACAAGGTAACTACTCAAAATTTGAACAATTCAAAGTAAATGAGACATATTAAAGCAAAATGTAGTGTACTTTTGCCTTTTTTTAAGGCTTTAAGTTTTTCCATCATTAGTTTTCTCAAATGTGTTTCAACTTGCATTAGTTGAAAGTGTTGCATAAATGACCTTCCACTGCTGAGAGAGTGATCCATTTTGAACATGAACTCAGTTTATCAGTTCCTTTCCAAACGGTTTAGAGCAAAAATGCAGTTTACACACAAGATGATAATTCTCTTATGTTGTAGTCCAATACTAAGTTACTGAAAAATAATGTGTCTCCTTTAAGCTATCTTAACTTAAAACTATACTCTTTTCTCCATATTTAACTGTATGTCTGTATTTCTGTTGAATGTCCCAGAGAACAATGTACCAGTAATTTAATCATCCAATTGCTGTACTACTAACAAGTAAGTCTTAAGTTGCATACACGTGTTTTTAGTTTATAAATACGAAAGTTCAAAAATCCACATTTCCGTCAGTATGTTTCACCTTACTGTCTGGGTTTGCTCGTGCTTGTCATAAATGTTCCCAAACATGGCACCCAGCTCCACAGCCGCAGTGAGATTTCACACATTGCACATCACACTCTCACATTTACGTCTTCCAGATTTAAGTTGCACGCTGTGGCGCCAGATAAGGCGAGGTGTGCTCTTAGCAGATCTACTTGCTCTGTTCAGACCCACAAACATATTCAGATGTATTCATAGCTCCACCAATCTGCCCAGAAGAAATGTATGGAGACGAATGTTAGCATATGGCCGATAAGAGCCTTCAAAAACAATCTGAATCTCTTTACAGGCAATTGTCATGGATCGGTGAGAGATGTAAAGGGGCTGATGAAGTTTTATCTGATATATGAGCAGTTTAAAGAATTATACAATCTGGCTGATGAAGTTTTATCTGATATATGAGCAGTTTAAAGAATTATACAATCTAATCTTATGTCCATTATCTTGTGAAGGTGCAGTTTAAATGCAGATGTATCTGTACTCTAAGTAGAAGTGACTATGGCAAGCCAGCCAGGAGCACTGGCGAATTTAAATTGTACTTCATCTCACCTGAAATGATGGTAGATACTGTGTAAACTACTTGAATATTTGATACAAGCCATTTACTTGGCCTGTGTCATGCATTCCGAAAATCTATAGCTTTTTATCACGTGAATACATTTTAGGTATTGCAATTGTTTAGGTAATTTAAATGGCAAACTCATCTTTTTTTTTTTTTTTTTTGTTATTTTGAGTCTTATTACTGTATAACTTTCATACCTTACCTAGTGGAGATGATGTAGTTTTTCCTCACACTTTTAACTGTTGCTTCAAAACAAATGCATTATCCAAAACAATCCCTGGCATGGCAGTTGTCAGTGGCTTGTTTCACATTTTGTTTGTTATGATGTGCCTTCATCAGCTTTTCAACTCATTTGCAGCACAAGCAGAGCAGACAGAGACAGCAAACGGTATGACATGCGGCACACTCTTCACCCTTTTGTTTATTGCTCTCTCTGCCATTTCATTTTGTTGTTGACAAATGCTTCATCACAATTCGAGTGGCTCCATTGGCACCCTTCATATCCCGTCAAGAGCAATGTGATGAGAGTGAATGAAGTGGCTAATTACCTGGTGGTGTCCTGTGCTGTTCAAAATACTCTGGAGAAATTAACATTTACAACAGGAGTATGTTTGTGTACAGATAAAGCATTGTAAAAGCTTGGCAATGCAAGCCACTAATTGGAAACAAAAAAATGTATGTATGTTTTTGTTTTTTATGTATTTATTTATTTGTATTATTATTATTAGGGATGCACCTATCCGATACTGGGAACGGATATCGGTGCTGATCAAGGAAATTTTGCTGGATTGAGTATCGACTCCATGATATCGGTTCAGCCGATACTATTGTTCTCCATTTAATTGGACATATTGAGACTAATTTATTGGTTGGTGTTGATCAAGAACATCTCATATTATTGGACATTTAATTCTGATTAAGTTGTTAAATTATGGCTTGCACTATAAAAACAGTTGCATAACACTAAATGACAAAATGTCTTATGTTTTGATAAGAAAGAAAAGCAATTTCAGGTATCACTTTATATTAATTATACCTTATTTAGCCTTACTAAAGCCTTATTAAAGCATGAATAAAGAGTTAACAAATTAATGGACAAATCATCAATTAATGAATGGAAGTGTTTATTAAGGCTTAGTAACTGCTCAATAAAGGAATTAAGATTAGGATTTTGGGTTGAGGGGTAGGGCTTGTAGTAATTAAGTCGTTACTAAGCCTTAATAGCCTATTTTGTTCATTAACTTCTCATTTGTTCATTAAGAATTAATCCATTATTTATGCTTTATTAAGAGTGTATTAAGGCTAATAAAGATGTAGTTAATATAAAGTGTTACCCAATTTCATTCCTTACACTGGTATCAGTTGGGATTGAGTATCGGCAGATACTTAAACGCAAAGTATCGGAATTGGTATCGGAACAAAAAAGCTGGATCGATGCTTCCCTAATTATTATTTTTATTCCCAGATTACTTTATCTGGCAGATTGTAGTTATTATATCTTGTGACATTTTTATTCAGTGTAAACCATAAATTGCACAAATGAGAAAAACAATTACAGGTTCTGTAAAAATCGGTTTAAAATTGGAAACAAACAAACAAAAAAAGTCATGTAGGCAATTTTTTCTGCACCGTTGGTAAAGATTTGGAGACGTTTGCAACATTTACTTTAAGTGATATTTAGACTGGGTTTATCATTTAGCCAGTCTAAATATGCTTGTTATTTTATGTCCTGCCTGCATCTAAATGTCAGTTTTTTGAAAATGTGTTTAAATGTGCTCCTGATACACTTTTGCCAATACACAAGGATTCAAGTGTTGCATATTCATTCTGACACCAGTGTCAAACAATTCTCTGCTCGCTACTGTCAGCTGCATCTTTCCAGCAGGGCCGTCAGCCTGGTCCAGCAGTGTGACACATTGTTGTGATGTTTATGATGCTCTATAAAAGGACAGGCGGAAAACCTCTGTGCAGATGTGAACAGGAAGCACACACACTTATTTCTTCTTTTAACTTGTGTACTGTAGATGCAATGTAAATCAAATTAAGAATAATAATCTGTCATAGACTAATTAAATGCACATGTACTATAAAATGTGGTGGTAAAAAAAAAAATTAATTAAAAATAAAAAGACAATTATCAGTGTACATTTTAGCACATGATTCGAGATACTGATTTGGTTGGGAAAATGTGATTACCCTATATTTTTGTCCCTTGTTTCTTATTTTTGAGACAAAATCTATATATTATTCTGTTGATCTTAAGCATGTATGTGAGCAAAACCCCAAGCATCAAGTCTTGCTGAGGTTATTGTAGTGATCAAATCTGTTTGTGTCATGCTCCTTTGTTTCTGCAGCTGCTGGTGCCAGCAATGCCAGTTTGAAAAAAAAAAAAAAACACTTCTCTTTCTGGATTCCCCTTCTTATTACGTTTTTCATCAAAGCTTTCATATCAGTTCAGCTTGTATTAGGATGCAGAACACATGTAAATTATTATTATATGTTTTTTCCTCTGCTCTGCCTCATGTAAATTGACTCATACATTGATTTATTGACTGGCTTGTATTCAGATTTAATTAATATGTGCTTGTTTGGCTTGGTCTTAAAAGATATTTCTGAAGAAATCAAGGCAATTGATTTTAAAATTGACTCACGCATGTCTTTCTGTAAAATAGTGTGCTGTGTTATATGCTTCTAAATTGCCCCCTACAGGCCAGAATATTCACTGCAACCATGATGTTAAAAAATCCAAGATACATGTGTTGCTCTATTAAACACAGAGCTCATCTCTCTTTCATTTGCTGGCTGAGCTCTATCTGTCCTTCTACTATATTTCTGTCTCAGTGTTTATTAGGTAATGGAAGCAGCAATAGTTTGACAGAAATCCTTTATGATAAGATGGACAATAAGACTTAAATATGTTGCTTAATCCCTGACAAACTGTACTGCAACATTGAAATCTGTTTAAAACAATTGTTTATGCATTACATTTGAACCACTGTCATTCTAAAAAAAAAAAAAAATAGCTATTCTTTAAATAATACAGTATGAACTATACTGAATGCATTATAAACATCATTTGCTCACTAACAAAGGGATGTATTTTCTCTAAACAGTAAGGTGTTTTAAGTGACCACAGCACATCTGTTTCCATAATTTCAAACATCTGCATAATGAACATGATTTGTTCTTGAATTAGTCTGTCTTCAGCATTTGGCTTGACCATCTGATTATGTTTTTATGACTTAACAATTTAACACCATGAAGAAGTGTGTCCATTTCCTAAATCTGCCCCACATTTGACTTGAGAACACTTCATAGGTCATACTTACCTTTTCGTACACTGCCACTAAAATCCACGTCAATTAGTATTTAGTTGACAGCTGCACTGAAAAAAGTAAAGCATTGGTTAAACCTATAATTTATACGGTAATCATTTACATCTAAATTTCTTTTGTTGTTCAAAGTGATATGTATTAAATTGGTCGTACTAAAAGAGTTTAATTTGTAACAGTTAATATATTATAAATTGGTTTAGAAGAAAAAATATTCATTAGTTCAATGTTTACCATTTTAATTGGTTCAATTAAAAAATACTAAATTGTATTAATATACTAGTTACAGATTAATACAATTTAATAGTTTACATTACATGAATGTATATTAAATAGATTACTGAGGTTCATTGATTTAACTTACATTTTATATAGTAATCATTTACATCTAAACATTTTAATTGTTTCCATTTATAATCTATTAATCAGTCCTAAAAAAGAAAATGTGTTATCTCAATGTTCCAAGTTCTTCGAGCACATTTAAAACAATTATTGTTCTTTACAATGCATTTCAACTTTCAATATTGTCTTACATTTAAAAATTACATAACACATTGATTATCTTACAGTTTATTAACAGTGAATGCACAAACTTGACACTATACATAGTTCTGCTTAAAACAAACTATTTCATACAGGGCTTCTGCAGTTGTGGTCAATGTGGTATAATAATTTTACAAAATGTATTATTTTGGCATAGTGAGATTCATAAATTACCAAAGACAGAATTACAGGTGGTGAAAAAGCTCAAAAATTGCCAAAAGAAGAAGACTTGTGCAGCTAAATGAAGTGACGCGAGTCGAAACAGAAGTACAATCATACTGATTTTGTTTGGGAAATGACAATGATTAAATTGGTCAACTGTTTTTTCAAATTTTTAATTAACCGGTTAGGTAATTGTGAGAACTTGTTGTGTCTTTGCACTACTTGTGGTTTAATAAAAAACACAAATTTAAGCTAATCATCCAATTTTCACTGACGAGTGAATGAGCCTCTGTCTTGTTTTCACCGTTTTAGTTAAGATCACATTCTGTAACTTAGTTTTTAACTAAATATTATAGGTATTGGGCTTTTGAGGAAAAAAACCCAAAACATCTAACTTCTTTGGGCAAAATTATTTAAATTCTGAAAACTTAAAAAAAAAAAAAAAGCTTCTTTTAATGAAATGTTACAAAAACTAAAGCGCTATTGCCATTAATTACCACAGAGACACAAAGAAGTTCTATAACAATTAAAAACAATTTTAACAAATTACATTTGTCTTAACAGCTGTAATTTCAAACAAATGTTGCAGCTTAGCAAACTTAAGCTACAGAAGTGTAAAATGTATTAAACTGTATGAAAGCAGTCGAATGAACAACTACTTGCTGTGAAATTTTTTTTGTTTCAATCCAGTCCCAGAAGTCATTTCTGAATGAACTCAAAAGTCCATTTGCACTTTTAGAATACCTCATATTTGGGGTGTAGATCAGTCAAAAAAGCAGGGTGAACCCTCTAACTGGAGTCCAGGTATGACCACTCCTCCTACCACAGTCCAGTCTATCTGTTGTGTTGTAATGGCTGCCATGGTCGCTTCGATGTCCTCATTTTGTGCTACCTGCAAAACACAGACACATTCAAATCAAATCGTGTGGTATGAGTTCAGACAACAGCATTTGTACATCAACATTGCTAAGTGTACTAAAAAGTTAGTATTTATTTATTTTGTATTCAACACGGATCAAATTAGATTAAAAATGCTACTATAGTTAAAATTGTATTGAATTCAAACTGACATGTATAGTAACCCCTGGATGAAAGAGGATTATGTAGATCAGTTTGCAGGACATAACAGATGTCAGTGGCTCAGGCTCGTCCAAATCGATTAGTAAAGTTAAAAAGGAGTTAGGAAAGGAAGTTGCCAAATAAAGAGTTACCATATTAAACTGACAAATCTCTCATTCAGACTCTTAAATTAACAAGTTTTCAGGCTTGAAATTCCAATCTACAAGATCCTCTCAAAATATGGGAAATATCATACCTGAACCACAGCAACAACAAGTTGGTCAGTCGTCTCTCTGAATGTTTGTGGCTGCAGCAGAATCAGTGCATCTTGGACTCCATCATCTGTGACATTGAAATAATAGATATAATATAATCTATATAAAACTCAAACACTGAGGCACTCAAAACAATTATACATATATATATATTATTATTTCTTTTTGAGTGTGGTACACATAACACACTTTAGGAATGTTTTTATCTAGAGGTCTACGTCTTACCTTTTTTGCCTTTGGTGCCAGTTCATCCTGCGTTTGAGTTCTGGACATTGTGATTAAACTGTGGACAAGAAAAAGACACTGTGACATGTGCAATAGACTAGTCACTTCCTTTCCAAACTAACATCTAAGCTTTTGCTCACATGCAAAATAGTTCAGGCTAATTAAGGAGCAAAAACCTCACACACAAATTGATAAATTTGATACATTGCATATACAGTATTTACGAGAAATGTGAACTGAGTGCAATAACACATAGATTTATCAGTTTATCCTTGCAATGCACATGGATTGAAAAATGAGGCCTAAAGTGTAGAATACCTTTATAGTAAATGCATGTTTCACTTACATGGTTAAACTTTGGGACAGAAGCTTGTGTTGAGGTGGTTCATCTGGAGCTCGGGCTGTGGACACTTCAGTCTCATGAAGATTCTGCTGATGGATAACAGATCTGTCAGTGTTTCAGAAGAAACTCATCTCAGGCAACAGCAAGCAAAAAGTGCTTGCCTATAGCCTGTATTGTGGCTAGATGACACATTTTATTGTGTGAGTGTGTGTTACCAGTTTGTAATGGCACAGTTTTAAAACCATTGGGAAAGTACTTAGTAGGTACTGTACAATAATATGTGCTATATAATAAACTGCAGTGTAAATAGATGTACAGTATAACAATGCACTTACTTACACATGACAAATGATATCCCACGATGTCATCAGGTCTAAAATTTCATTTCTTAAAAAAGACTGTGGACCGTCAGTCAGCTGGAGATTCTTCTGTGAGAAAAAATAGAGATGTTAGTCAAACAGCCAGCAGGAAATACTGAGAAACCAGCTTTGCTATAGTAAAGGTGAGTAGAGTAGCCAAACCTAAAGTTACTTCCATATACTGGAAGTGAATGTAATTGGAAAGGTAAAATGTAAAAAAAAATTAAAAAGCTGAATACCGGTAATACACATGAATGTATTTGTAAAACAAATTTGAGTTAATAAATTATGTCTATTGTGCAAGAAAAAAGAAAACAAATCAGTTAAATTTTCAACATGGAAGCATATCTCAATTGAAAATAGAAATAGGAATGTAATAAATGCAATTTGAGAAATAAAGCATATGTCTGATCCAAAATCTATTGCTGGGTTACTAGCAGGCGATAGAGTAACTGAGTATTACCAAACTCTGACTAGTAAAAAAGTGTTTGTACACTGTAATAAATAATAGGGCAGTTCATCTTAAACATTTTTGAACAAATTCTGCCTTAAATTTGTAAGTTCTGATGATTTTGCTGGTGACTACACCACAACAAAAACTAAACTTTTTATTTGTATTTAGAATTAAACCACACGATTTAATGTTTTGTACATGCAGTACGATAGGTTTGAGGAGGCTGGCTGTAAACTATTACAGCTAAAAATTTGAAATATTTTAAAGATTTTTTAATTTGGAATATTGATTTAAATACTTAAGTTAGAATGTGTTTAGAATTATTTTAAGTATGGTATGCCACCTGTAATTTTTATTGCTACAACTCAGTTATTATTGGCTATTGCAATATTAATAGCTTAATTGCTTAACATATTAAGCAATATATTGCAGTAACAGTAAAGGTAATTCATGAATTCAGTTTTTGGCACTTCTGTATGTGTATACAGGCTCAGCTGTATACACATACAGAACTTTAACATTTAACATATCAAAACTACAAAAACGAATAACGAAGCAAAGGAAAATGCGCGCGTGGTCAAGTAAGTGTAATTCACCAAATTTATCACCGCTGCGCCTTCATTTACCCCCAAAAAGAGGACGCGATGGAGCCTTCGTTTACACCCGGAGAGATAATTTACGGAGCCTGAAGAGCTCAGCACCGCGGAGTGGTTCGTGTTGAAAGTCTGTCCCACGCACAGGTAAACTCACACTCGCGCTGACTGTCGCTTCTGTGGGCAGGAAGACGTCCGTGTGTGATCCCGCGCTGTGCACACAATTCACATTTATTCCCGATTAAACTGATCAGAAACTGTAAAACCAAGGCTGAATAAAGTCACGTTTAACCAGAACCACGCAGGTCTAAACCAGGACTGAGCCAGGTCTAGGGTCTAAACCAGGACTTGACGAGAATTAGAGCGGGTCTGACGCATTATCAAACCACGACCAAACCTAATCCATGCCGCCTCCCGGGAGGACTTTCTCGAGTTTCCCCGCGGGCTCTCCCGTGAAGCTTTTATTTAAACGCTAAATATGTGTTTAAAGCAGAGAACTGTCACTAGAACATTGCTATTAGGCATACATTGCGTTAAAAATAGGTCTTAGATTTCGATTAAACAACAATCCGTTTGAAAGCAACCGTTGGCCGGAGGAGGGACCTCTTCTCCGGCTACGGCCGGAGGAGGCACCCGATGCATGCCAAAGATCCAGAGCTTTAGCAGAGAAAATGTAAATTGACTGCAGATTTGGCGATAATACCCACTATTTCTCGCCTCAAATGGTCTCAAAGTTTAGATTTTACTCTTATAAACAAAAATATAGTAACTTTAAACTTACCCCGTAATGGCGACGCCGCCGCATCTGGCGCGGCGCAAGGCCGCAGGACTGAGCTCGTCAAGCGGCTACGGCCGGCGGAGGCTCCCGGTGGAGACCCAGCCTCCGGACCTTTAGCAGAAAAAAAGTTAAAATGACCGCGGATATAGTAATATACCCGCCATTTCTCGCCTCAAATGGTCTCAAAGTCTAGATTTGACTCTTATAAACAAAAATATAGCTAGTAACTTTTAACTTAAGACCGCCGATAATGCTAACAGGCTAATGCTAACGCGCCTCTTTTTAAACATATATTTTGAACCTAAAGTGATATATTACAGCTCTCTGTCAGTTCTGGATATTTTGACAAAAATACAAAGACTATAATAAAGCTTAAATATCCCCTCTAAATACTTGCTGACTAGTTATTTGTTGCTGTAAAGCATTGTTAGCTACGTTAGCATTTTTAAAGAGACCTCCAACATAATGCTACAGCTACAAATCCGTCATGAGAAACTAAACTAAGCACAATGCTGGTCGATTCAATCACTTCTGCTAACTAATAACCTGTTGGTTTTTTGAAAAAATGTCCACACTTTTTCCTAAATGCTGAGCATCTTGTGAGATTTTTAAATCTAATCTTACACAAAAGTTATAAAAACAAAAAAACTGTTCAGTTCAAACAAGCACTTCAGTATAAATTAAAGATAAAATGTGAAATACCTTTATGAAAAGCCTTTCTCCAGCAGCACACTGACTGCACACAGCCGAGGTCTTGGTCACATCTCAGTTTGAATGAAGCACATGGTGCACAGTGCTCTTCTGTTGTGTTATGGCAGAGTCAAGTGGAGTTGGTGTCAGTGCTGCCCCCTGTGGTGGAGGGTTGACTCAGCACTGCGCATGCGCAAGATATGTTCAATGTACAAATTATGAATTGATTCAATTAAACTTTTCTAAACTACTGTTAATTTACATCAGTCAAATCAGAAGTACATACAATAAATAAATACAAACACAAGGTTAAATCTGTACAATTTGAATTGTACACGCCAATTAAAAATTGTTTAATTAACCCAATGTAGCAAAACACATTGAATGAACAACAGCAATGTTTTACTTTTTTCAGTGTGTCTCAAAGCTAACATTTCGCTATTTTATGCTTTCACAAGATTGGCACTATTCTGTGTTTTCCAGGAGCAACTCGGGACCTTCGCTGTGCACTTTAGAGCAGAATTTGTGTGTCTAATCTGATGCAAGTGTTTCTTCACTGAGGAAACAGCAGCAGGTTGTAAACACTCACCGCAGTTGTTTAGTTTTGTCGAAGTTATGCTCATGTCATGGATTACAAGGACTTTGTCTTGTTGTAAGAAGGTAATCCAAAGTGCATGTGACTGGGGGTTGGAATATCGTTTTCCACTGACAGCTGAGGTGAATAAGGCATGTTCTCTCTCTCTACATGCTCCTCATTGAGTGGATTAGAATGTTTATATATCAGAAAATTAAATAGCACAGCTTCCTGCATTCTACCACAGAAATAGCAAAAGCATTAAGACTGACATAAGTACAATGTCACAATTTCTATTATGCCAAGTTAGTTCATTTTAATATTTTTGTTGAAGATCAAGATTATTCCGTCTTTTCGACTCTCTTCTTCTTTCTTTTTCTTCTTCTGTATTTGAGAATCTTAATTTTGTTCACAGTGTTTTCATAAGTTCTTTTCCAAGTGGGTTTTGATATCAATAAAACAATATACTATATTATGACATAGTTCACTACAATTAGACACAGAATTTACTCGGTAGTCTCATTTTGACATCAACAGCTTTGCACTAAAGCAAAACAATTAATGCTAAACTACTTTGGGAAAAAATATCAGTCTGTGTAAGTCAAAACTTATATAATTTAATTCAAGAAAAAGGGAAAAATGCCAAGAACCCCAGCCTATCCAGTTTTTGCTGTGCAAAGAGACAGCCATATTTCTGTGGTCCATCTTGTGAAGAGTAACTGGGATAAAAAGCAACAGTTTTCCAAAGCTACGTGGGAGTTCATGTAGGTTATAAGTGAAAGATCACTATAAGAATAAAGTCAAGTTTATTTACATTGCATAGCTTGCAATGTGTTTTCAGAACAAGAAAGATATATTAAAACACATCTTCAACAAACAAATCAAACAAATCATTCAAAAGTTTACCATAGAAGTAGATATTAGCTAAATAAAACAATAATAAAAAGGAAAACTAGATTGTCAAACTGATGGGCATAGACTTGTTTTAAAATGGCGGTCATTTCACAGTCTAGTGTTTGTCTCTATGGCTAAGTTTTCAATCTCCTTTAGATAAAACTCATCCTTGAATCCAAACAAGCAGTGGCCTTGAGCGCAGCAGCTTTGTGGAGATGTATCAGCGTTGGAAGAGGTGTGGACAGGCGGGACGTGTGTGTGTGCGAGATGTGTTTTGATTAAGTTTGAGGTTTGTCATTGACTCAAAGCTACCGCCATGGGACTTCCGCCTCAGCTGTCCGTCACAGCTCGTATAATCAAAAGAAGAGGCTGAAAAAAGGAAAATATTTCATCATAAAAATACTCGTTTTTCATTAGAAGCGAGCTAAGGCACAAATAATAATAAACCAGCCTAATTTTGTCTTAAACAATATGTCATTTTTGAGGCCATTAGCATTTGTTGATTGTAACAGTTGTTTTGGTTAAATAAACAACTCCCAAAAGAAATGGAAGCTTTGCATGTATTCAACTGTAAAAGCACGAAAACAATCACGTTAAATGTGTTTATTTCACTAAAAGAGTGAAGAAAATCACAGTCTCTTCAGTGGTCGAACATACTCCAGCTGATGTGGCTGTTTTATCCTGATTAGAGCCGAATCTATTGACAAAATCACATTCCTCTTGTCATCTTGAGTGTGTCGGTTCTTCTGAGAAAAAGTGCATTCATCAAAGCTCTGTCTGCATTGATTTTACATCGCGCAGACGCAAAAATGCAGACTTTTCAAAACACAAGACGCAGTTGTCATTATGATTTTAGAAACAATAAATCATGTTCAGTCATTCCCAATTGTTCAGTTTTACTTTTATTTCAAAAACAGATATTAGACTGTTTTTGCATGCTTTTAATGTTAAGCAAAAGCACTAGTTCTGTTCTTTGTTTCAGTTGGACACAAGCATGAGTCCAAAAGTGCATGTTGCTAACCAGAACATGTTCTTGTGTCCGTGTCACTGCTCTTATTTGTCTGACAGTGGGTTGTGTCTGTCTGATATTTTCCGGGATTTGGGCAACATCAACAACAAAGACATGTATTTTTCATGCTCTTGCAGCCCACCAACAGAATTGTGATGAGTACTGAAGGTCCACTGGGTCACAGTCTAAAGATCAGGACTCGGCGGCCTTTGCAGAAAATACAACTCTTAAAATAGGAGCGATGACAGAACATTTGAAAAAATACAAAAACAAGCCTCAAAATAGTCTTGTTCATGGTCATTTAGTCAAGTCTATTTGGTCACATAGTTACATGATGCAACTTAAACTTGGTCCGTCAGTTTTTTATGTAACTCATATAATAGTTAAAGACATCAACACATCCACACTAATTATAGTTTATAAATTACATGCAAAGGGAATAAATATTAAGCACTCTGGCCCTTTATGCGCTATGTAATATCTACAGTACTAGTTTATGCCCCTGATGCATTGTTTGGCCTTGGCTTGTTACGTCTTAAAGGGTACAGAACTAAATTATTGCCTTTTTGCCCAAAACAAGCCCCCGCTGTGTGTCTGTCTGAGTTGTGCTGATGGACTTTTGCATTTCGTGCCTTCACTGTATTGAAATGAGCTGGCTGTCAGTTCAGTTCTACCCACACTTTGTGAAAATGCCACAAAATCAGCTATAGTTTCTGTCTTCCAACCACAAATTAGCATCAAATGTGTATCTAGCAGCCTTTTCTCCTAGCTAGACAGAGAATATAATTATGATGGCTCTGAATAAAAGTTTTTCTGTGACTTTACTGTTGACGAGGTATGTTAAATGTTTTACTTGTGTACTGTGGTGTTTTTCTCCAACATTATCATACGTCACTCAAATTTGATGCACCATGTGGTGCTTAGAAAAAGCCAACGTTTGAGTTGACAGACAGAGTCAACAACAGAGTCTACACACAGCATTATATGTCCACTGTCACAGCAGTGTTTGGTCCAAATCCACTCAACGAGCCTGTCTGCTTCCCCAAGAACTTTAATGTCATATTAACAGAGTGGGGTTGTCAGAAGTATTGACAATGAGATACTAGTCAACAATAAAAAATATTATTTATATTATATACTCATTTGAGAAAATATTAAGAATGATCATATTAACGTGACACAGTTGGAACTTTCACAGTTTTAGAAGGATCTTGAGTTTATCATTAGAATAAAGGGTTTGCAATTGGAATGTAAATTTATCATGAGGTAAAAAGGTCAGTCTATAAAAAGTGCAAAATTTTATTTTGCACTTTTTGTGGTATCAAAATTGGTATTGAGAATCAAGTGTATTCCTTATTATTGAAATTGAGTTGGACATTTAGTGTTATGATAACAACGTCGTAACCATCTAGTTGTGAAAATTGTACTAAAATGAAAACAATACACTAACTTGATGAATAGCAAATCACAGTTTTAAAAAAACAGCTAAACCTCTGAAATAAGATCACTTATTGTGAGGTAAACCCTGATCAAGTGTTACACATTATTTGTTTATTTAGCAGCTACATTTTTAAGTCGTATATTGTAGTGTAAATATCTCAGGATGAGCTGACCATATTGAAATTGAAATGAGCACACAGTACTTTGCTGTTGACTCTTTGTTTTGATCATGGAGGTATACCATACGATCCCACTGCATCTCCTCATTGACTCCTACTTCTGTGAGGCTGGTGACATGCTCTGACCTTCGGGCTGTTTATTCCAGTGCTGTTTTTGTATAATGGTGACACTGGGCCCATCACTAACTAACACAGAGGAGCTTGTATGTGTGTGTCAGCACCTCGGACACAGCAGTACGTATGTGTCTGTCCTGTGGACCATTTTTTATTCATGAACTTATTTATTTACAACCTCAGCTTTTTGTGGTACATCTCTGACACACTGCCCTTTGAATACATCTCATATAGCCACATAGTGAGGCCTGAAGTGCTCATGTTGTTTTATATTTGAATGGATATGAGTATGTGTCATGGTGCAGCTATTTCTGTTGTTTCTTTATGCAGCGTGACTGGTCAAAAGTCACACATTTTGGAAAGAATTAAAACTTTCTGAATATAGCTGTTAGAAATACAGATATAATTCAGTAGCTTGGTAGTGGTTGTGTAAAAAGAGATTTCAGCTTAGATTCTCCAGGCTAAATTTTCAAGTCTCTATACTGAATTGTATTTCAAATAAACAAGTCCAGCACCTTAATAGTTAATACACTCAAAATAAAAAAAAATAAAAAATACAAAAATGTCACCTATAACATTATTTTAAACTGCACTGGACAGTACATCTAGCTAAAAAAGTAGTTTTAAAGTTGTATAGTACTTCATTTTAATTGTATTTCTTACTATTATATATAATATACACTAGATCAATACTGTAATTATAGAAAAAGGTTGTTTTGCAATGAGAAGAATAAATTAATCTACAACAGACAAAAGTAAACTGTTGAAGGATAAACATGGCTGTAAACAGCCTCACGTCTTTAACAAATTTTCTCATGCATATCTATCAAAGTCAAAGTTGGGTCGATAGTCTTAGCAAGGAGACACGCCTTGTTTTGATCTAAAGCATCTCCCTTATTAACTTGTCTGATTAATCACCTTTTGTCTGCTCTGTGCCAACTTCTGCATCAAATCACCTCCATGCAGTTAGATTTTGGACATTCTCCTAAAAGAGAATAGGTATGAATTTAAATGACCACATAGCCGACAGTGGAAAGGCCTGTTTTGGTTTGAAAGTATAGTTTGGACATAGTTTGGCTCGGCTGAATATAAAACAATGATTACCATACATACACAGTATATGATGTGAAATGAGAGCTTGCTGCAAATGTTTTCTGTCTCTCAATGGCTCTTCAAGGACAAAAGTGGGCAGCAAAGAATCAGTATATGATGTTTGCCTTATGTTTTCTTCTAATGCTATGTAGTTGTGTAAAACAGTAGTCATTTTGTCATTTGCGGCAACAGTGAGATGAACCCTATTAGTCAAACCTATAGGAAACTGGGTGGTACTTAAAGCTTGACTTTGAGGTAAATACATTATTGAAATTCCCTTTTCTTTGTTCTTGCTGCCACTTTGTTCTCGTCCTAATATCCAACAGTATGCTTTGTGATCTGATTTACATGAATAAGTGATGTGAAGTGGGCACGTAATGACCTACAAAAGGCCCGAAGGCAAAGCAGTCTGTGCTGAGATGCACTGAAAGTCAAGGGGGCATTCCATGTTGAATAATTAAGCTTAATGATCAGGTATGGTAATGCGTGATGAATATTACATTTTCATTTGTATTTGACGTATGGAATAAGGCTAATAAATGGAAATGTTCTTCACAAGGTCAGAACATACAAATATGCTTCAGATCCACTGGGTTCCTCAGCATGCAAAGTGTCAGACACAGGAGAATAAACACAGATTCAAATACACTACTGACCTAACTATGTGGAATTCCCTGTTATATTCTATTGTATTCTTTATAGCATTTTTTAAGGTAAAATACACAAAAGATCTGACATATTTATAAAAGGCATAACCATTTAGTAGTCTATAATGTGTTGTTATCATATTTGCTCTTTTATATGGTGATGAAAATTTGGACGATATCACCCTGTTCTATTAGCATGTAGCGCTAGCCACAGCTAACCAGTAAAACTTCAACACAACCCGCATAGAGTCTGATATTCACTCAACAAACTTTGGTCTTGAAGCAACTTCAACCAAATTTAGTACAAAAACATTTTGGCATCTGGAAAATACACTGCTACATTACACCTCAGCATTAGCACATGGCTAACTTGAGCTTTCTGAATACATTATCGTTGATAGTGATTTCATAGTACATTGACTCCAAAATTCCAATAATGTCTAATTAAACACAAGCACTCAAATGATTCTGGTGAACCGGTGTGTTTGGTAAAGTGCTACTCATAACTGTTTCACCACATTTGCCCAATTAAGTGTAGCTGGTTGTCATTAAACCCCTGTGTAGAATCCAGCTGGCACACGTTTGTGCAACTCGTTATGACAGGTTTCAACATCATGTTCCCACTTAAATCCCAAGATGTTTGTAATCGAACTATCCCACTTCTGTCTGCATATCTACTCTCGTAATCTCTGCTCATTTGCGTTTCTTGTTGACCCCATGATCCAACCTGAAGACATTTTCTCTATTTTAAAACCTCTTATAGCTGATTCCCTTTGAGGATTATTGCCAATTCTCCTGTTCTTATTAGCATATCCCCTGTGTTTTTACTCATACTGTGCATTTCCAGATGCGTTGATACCTGAATAAATTAGATATCAATGCATACCTAATTTGTTCTTGCTGCCACTTTGTCACATTTGTGCATATTGGGTGCATCATTCTTTTCTTACGCCATAGTTCTGGCACTATTGTAAATCTTCATTTCCCTTGTTCTGTCTTATTTGTTTATTTTCTGCATTGAATTAAGAAAAGAAGCATTTCGCCCGAGAAAGGGGAGGATTTTATTATTGTGTCTACTCTCCAAAAAAGGTTGCAACAAAATAAGAGAATGAAATGTGTATCTCATTTCCTAGATGTTTCTGCTTAGATGTCAAATGAAGCACAGATGAACACAAAAAGTATTGTAAGTAATACCTAAAAAAGAAGAAATACTTATATAGTGAAGTACAGGAATTTCACACTACACATAAAGTAGATCATACAAACTACAATTTTAAAAAATCACTGCAGTAAAAAAGAAGAAGAAGAAGAAGAAGAAGAAGAAGAAGAAGAAGAAGAAGAAGAAGAAGAACAATAACAACAACAACAACAACAACAAACAATAAGTATAAAATCCCAAATACTAATTCTGGTTCTTAACATAGATCCAAACACAATCCTGTCTTTAGGTAACCTGGCTCAGATGGATATGTGTTGAACTCCTATCTGAGTTCTCACTATATCCGTCTGGGACTTGACTCGATGAAAGCGTTTGATTGGGTGTGGGGCCTACCTTATTTGAGCTAGCCAATCACAGCAACAACTCGTAATGGTGTATCCAATGTCCGCGGGGTAATAGAACAAGTACGTGTCACACACACCGCTCTTCTTTCAAAAAGAAATTACTCCGTATTTCTGCTGAAACCGCATGAAAAGCAGCAGACAACACATACATCCACGGAAGCCGCCGTCTTTGTTTAGCTTGAATCAGACTCGGCTGCGGCACCGGGGAGCTAACGGCCCGTGTTAGTCCGCCCTGCTACAATGTGATTGGGCCTCAAAACCATGCTGCTGTGATGTGAGTGGGCCGAACCACGGCCGCTTCGGACTCCCAAACCAATCGGGCTGGACGAAGGCCAGATGGTTTCTCTCGTGTTTGTGAATTCACAAATACCGCGAGATAAACCATCTGGCTGGCCAGGTTAGTCTTTAGGGGCAGATACTGCAATTTCGCTCCATTTTTTTTTTTCGCCCCTAAAAATATATAACATTCTGTGACAAAAATTGCTGGTCATTTTCTCAACCCAATTATAAACCCTTTTAGTTCTCATAGATCAGCTCCCTGATTGGCTGACCTGGGTGGTTCACTTTAGTTTCACTTTGCTGATTATAAAAAGCTGCCTTACACTGTAATTGCATGTGGCAAATGATTTGTGAGTCTAGAAAATAGTTGGACAGAAATAATAGCCATTCCATGATAACCAGGAACCTTTCTAGCTTTAATGTCGTGCTAACAAGTCAGTTTTTTAGTTTTTGTCTCTACTCAATAACCCACAAAAATAAATACACACATAGATAAAAAAAAAATGCATAGTATAGCAGAACATGTTTTTTTTTTTTTTTTTTTGCAATAAACATAATGCATCCTTTCAACATTTAGTTAAAACTCTGACCAGCAGCAGGAGGCCATCTTATAAATGGTTATACAGTGGTCTTGATCTTTGTCTGCACTTAGATTAAAGAAACTACAGCCTCAGTACTTGAATATTGCTTAAGTTGTAGTTTGGCATCACCTTTCTTTCCTCAGTCCAGAAGCTTTGTCCAGACAGCGGCTTACACTCAGCAGGAAGAGGTGTCCCGTAGACTCAGACCACAGGCATTTCTCCTATCGCCCTCCCTTTCCTTTCCTACATCCTCGTCTCCTCTTCTCCTTTCCTCCATTACCCCTAAGCTTCGGTTGCTCTCTCTGGCCGGGCTCCCCGCTGCCTCTGTCCAGGAGTGATTACACTTGTATGCCACCGGCGTGAGAAAGACGAGAAGTGTGTGGGGGAAGGTATAGAGGATTATGTCTTGCTTCACCTGTATGTGCCTGCAGGTTCATAGCAGTTCAGTGGATAAGCCCCAAACGAAAACTACTGCACAGGAAACGCAAACGGCCAAAGATACGGTGGTTGGGATTAGTGCCGAGTTGCAGCCAAACAACTCGGAGGTACAAAATCAGCAGAAATACATATGCAGACGCTGACTATAGATCTTTAAAGTTTTTCATCAGTGGAGGGAACAATTGATTAATCTGTTGGCGCTTGTTTGTGTTGAGATTTTTTTTTTTCATCTTCTAACATCCTTCATCAGACTTCATTTTCTTTTTAGCCCCTTGATGAAAAGATCAATACGTTTGGTTTTGCTTTATCTCAAGGACTACTGGCTCATGTAATGAATCTCTCCAAGTGATAATGCTTTTGTAATATCAGCAGCAAGGCCAACAGTTATGCGAAAACTCAAACTAAAATATTTATTCATTCATTTTCTACCGCTTAATCCCTGGTCGCGGGTGACTAGAGCCTATCCCAGTGACTTTGGGCCTTAGGCGGGTGAACAGCTGGACAGTGACCAACCCGTCGCAGGTTTAGACAGACAACAGCTCACTCTCTCATTCACTCACAGTGATGCCCAATGAACCTAACCTGCATGTTTCTAAATTTGGGAGGAAACCGGAGTACCCGGAAAAAACCCACGGTGACTCCACCCAGAGAGAGAACGTGAGATGTTGATATGGTCCGACCCAGGAGTGTAACCTCCTTATTGGTAAGCCAGAGCTCTAACCACTCTGCTACGGCCACCCCAAACTAAATATTGTTTGCTAAATTAAAAATTGTTACTATAACTGACACATGCCAGGTAAAATACGCAAAAAAAAAAGAGAGAGAGAAAAACATAATAAGCCTAAAAAGAAAACTTGATCATTATTTTGTTTCCTGAAAAAGAGACAATATAGCTTTTGTGACACCAATTTACAGATCAGCAGTGGTGAAGTAAAATTCAATTGTATTACTTATAGTGACATCATGTAACTTCTTCAGAGTAAAAATCAGAAAACAGAAAGTTAAAACAATAGCTTGGGGCATTTTTATCAATATTGAGTCAATACAGCATAGTATTGACAGTAATTAACAAGTAAGAACAAAATACCTAGTTTTAAGGAGATGCAAGCCTCAGAGCAAAGACACACAAACCATTCAAGTAAAGAAATGCTTTTGTTAAGTCTTTTTTATTTAGTTAGGCTTGTTATTTTTTTCTGAAAAGTTACACAATATGTCTTTTAAGTAAAGATACCTAAATATTTAACTTATGTGTAGTATTTTTACTTTGTACATAATTCCACCACTGCAGATCAGATATATTTTGGCAAAAACATTTGCATTAAAAAGAAAGTGGGGGAAAAAGCTTATTTCTATGCTGAATAACATCTAAGGCTATAATCACGATGGAGACAAACAGCAACAGAAAACTCAACGAAAACTCGCTAGATGAGCAGACATGGCCTTTATCCACATTTTAATTGTAGTTTGACGGATGAGATCATATCTGAGAAAGTTATACATCATTTTACAAACAAAGTAATTTTGGTATCTTTGGCAGTTGTTGTTGTCTAATCTAAAAGTCGAACAGTCACTCACTCTGAACTTTCCTGTTTTGTACAAACGTAGAGAATGCACTTTCAAATCACATCAAACCCACTCATTCCACACATCCGCAGGGCCGCTCAAAGTCATGAGGCATATTATTTCGAAAAGTTCCAATAATCTGTTGTG
Source organism: Mugilogobius chulae (assembly GCA_038363315.1). Classification (NCBI taxonomy): domain Eukaryota; kingdom Metazoa; phylum Chordata; class Actinopteri; order Gobiiformes; family Gobiidae; genus Mugilogobius; species Mugilogobius chulae. Next base: position 34,181,987 of record CM076395.1, on the reverse strand, counting down.
AGAGGGCTGAAAGTGTAATAATAAAAGGGAGAGAGCTTTATGTAGGCCAGTGGAAAGAATATCAGCAAAAATTGATTAGCATTCGAGCAGACACAGTAGGCTGCGGGGGGTGTGGATCGGGAGGGGCGGATGAATATTTATCAGTAAAATGTCTTCCGATTCCGCCAGGCACTTCGACACACCCAGCGGCTTTGGAAAGAGAGAGGAGAGACAGAGGCGTCCGGTTACATAAGAGATTTAGAGACTGGCGGAGATGGGTCAGATTTATGATTGCATTATACATTTACTTGAGTAACGTAGCTGTGCGTAAAGTTCTATAGGCTCACCTTCTTTTAATAGTTAAGTCATTATACTGCTACTTTATGTAATCTATAATACCTGTAAAGATTTTTTTGGCCCATTAGCACTAACATTGAAGTGCAAAGGGTGAAGAAATTGGCAAAAATATATACCAGTAATAGGTTGCATTCACATTTTATTATGGGATGATGTCGTAGACCAAATAATGGGTGTTTGTCAATGAATAACATTGTACTTAGTATCTAGAAAAGTCATTTTGCAAATTTTTGATTTCTGCTAATGACTAGAAACATTACCTTTCTGTATTACAAAAAATAAAGAAATCAATACATGATAACAATTTTAGCAGCCCATTTGTAATAAATATTTTTGGCCTAGAGAGAACATATTGAATTGGCTGCAACTAATAATCATTTTGCTAACCAATAAGACCAATCATTACCTTTAATGGAGCACAAATGTCATGTGTTGTGACTAAATTTGACCCAGATGAGGCCGAATGAAGTCGTTGGAGAATCATGTAAATGGAGTTTCATCAAAACACCAAGTTTACACATCTCCCGCTTTATTTTGAGCAATTTCTTGTCATTTTGAGCCATATGTCTCTTCTTGCTGAAACATACGGAAAGATCAATTTGAGGTTATTTGTTGACTACCTTAGTTGACAAATATTTATATATTTATTTGTTGTGCTTACTTGCCTCACTCAAGTTATACAACAGTCAGTCCAATATATTTTTATACTCTGTGGTTTGTTAACATGTATTTTATTCGACCTTAGGAATACGTTTTTTACAGTATGTGCTTTTTCTTGACTAGAGAATAGAAAATAGATATGATGTTAACTGTCCCCTCTGATGACTGTGTTCTGCAGCTTTCACCTTGCCCAGGGATGTTTAGTTGTACTTCCCCTCAGCACTGTCCCTCAGGTGTGTCTGTGCATTACTTAGCTGCATTGAGCCGCACACGCCTGAACCAAGAGCACAGTGGCACACAGACGAGTTTACTAAAACACTACTGGAGCCAATGAATATCTGAGCAGAAAGCACGCACTGTCCCATCGGAGGTCACGGTGCTGTGGTTTTACTCTAGATATTACAAGGTTAGACATTCAAAACCAGGGAAAAAAGATTGAGGAATAACTTCAATGCATGTCTTTTTGAAGTGTCACTGTGTAGCATTCTGAAGGTGCATTTCTATTTCATTGAAATAGAAAGTTAAAACAAAACATTAGAATTTTCTTCAAAAGAATAATTGCATTTACAAATTGTGGGATTTTTTATTTATTTATTTTTTTTGCCAAGAAGCTGCATTGTGGACCATTAATGTAAACTAGATAAGAAAGCACAAAATAGCATATTGAAAGCACATTTTCTTCTTTGCAGTGCAACACTAATACAGTAAAAGATGGACCCATACAACAATCAATAAAATGAAATAAACACATTCATTCCATTATATGTTTGGTTTTATTTCACATTCACCTTGTTGAGATAGGCTGCCTAGTGGAGGGTAAATGTGTCTATAAATAATTTTGTTAACTCGATAAAACTTTCTAATGATTTGTATAAAACACATCAATTACAATTACACTAATAAATCAAAACAAAACCTTCTCCAAAATTTAGTTTTGACTTTTTAGGCGTTTCCACACATGAAGTCCCCTGTCCCCATGTTTGTGTTCACACAGCAACAGTTAGTGAAAGTGGGGCTAAATAGCTTTAACATTAGCATCTTTCAAGTTGTTTTTGGAAAACAAAAGTTTTTCTTTTTTTTTCCTTGCACTTAAATATTCAGTGTTATTCCTAAAAATAGTTACTATTTATAAATGTATCCATTTCAATTCAATTCATCTTTATTCCGGACTCAAGGTCCAATTAAAAAGCAACAACAAACAAGTACACACAACATTTATTTTTGGGGCTACAGATTTTAAGTAATTTTTTTCAAAGATTAAGAAGGTTTATCTAAATGTCAGAATAATATGAAACATGTTTCAAACAAAGTTAGAACTGTTAATGTGCTTGTGTCACCAAAAGGATCCTAGTTTGACTGGAAAGCTAAACAAAAGTCCCTAAAGTGTGGCCCCAGTATGAAGTTCCTGTGTGTGAACACGCTTAAAATGGGGACTGGAACTAAAAAAAAAGTACGAGGAATTGAAAAAAGTACAGTAGGAAAATGCCTTATGTAAAGACCATGTTGGTGAATTGAGAATCTCCAGGAATTTTACACGACTTTTTCTAAAACAGCATGATAAAAAGATTCCCCTATGACAAGAAAAGCACTGAAACTTACCATCAAAACCACTATTCAAGAAGCAAATGAAACAACTACAGAAACTCCAAACTGAAAGAATAAATATGTAAAACTGACCTTTTTGTATCTCTGCAAGAATAATCCATTTATGATAGAGACATTTTATGCATATTTTCTTTTTAACAAACACCTTTCTGTTAACATGCCCTCAGCAGAATGAGGTCTTAAACATAGTGGCCCACAAATGCAGTAAAATCTAAAGGATCCACTTCAAACCCATAATTACTCCCTCCCCTCGCCGACATTAACTTAAAATGGAGGTATAATGATAGTGTTAAGCTCATTCAATAAAGCTTTCCATAATCACCATTATTGTGCAGCCCAGCCGACCGTAGCCTCTTTTGTGCGGTGACTGAGTCGAACATGCTGTTACTCAACATTACCCGCGCCTTTGAAGCATCCGATATCGCTGTTGTGTCTGGAGATCGGACGCACAAGCTTTTAAGATAAAAGCATTTTGCATGACTTGATACCCTTCGCTCTAATGTGTCTAGGGATCACTGAGTACACTATCTATCTTACACTGCATACTTCTTTAATGCATAATAAATCAGTCAGGTGCAATCTGTGATAAGTGTTAGAAAGAATAGATGGAAAAGAGAGGTGTGACAGCCATATTTATGGTCTGTGTTCAAAATTGTATGCTGTTTTTTGTAACCTTTGAAAACGGGAGATGCCATTTACTGTATGTAGTAAAAACAACTACAACTAAATTTTTATGTGCGAAGTATATAAACTTAATTAGCAATTGCTGGGTTTCACATTCTAGAATTCTTGTCAGTTAAAAGCCAGGTTGGGGGCAAGAGCCAGTTTTTCCTATTAATAACATTGGACTTTGCCATGAAATATTTCAAAAGTGATTTAATAAATTTAAAAAAGTGATGATTTTTGGGGTGATTAGACCCAATAAACTTTAGCATTGCAATCATAAACTGCATTTAAACAATATTCATTTTACCTGCCCCCAGTCTGATTGAAATAACATTGGATTGTAGAATGTTGTGATGTCATCTGAAACCCAGCAATAGCCAATGATTGGTTCATTTTAGTTACACAAACCTACTCACAACATTTGTAGTCATTTTATTTTATTTTATTTTACTTTTCTTTTCCCTTTAACCCCTTTTCATGAGGGGGGCTTTTGTCTTGAAAGATCTGGCTAGAATTCTAAAATTAAAACTGAATCACTCTCTAAACCCTTTTTTAAACAATTGACAAGACTTTGTAGTTTTGGTTTCTAGCAAGTAGCATGACACTAGCCCTAGCCTAGACTTGAATGACATTTGATTTGGCAGTTACAGGTCAGATTTGTGGTGAAGTGAGCCCAGCACTGTAAGAATATAGGATTTTTTTTGTGCAATAAAAACACATGTAATTGAATGAATACATCATTATGCAATACGGTGGAAATGAAGACCCATAACTAGCCTTTAACCTTTGCCCATCTTTAAATAAAAAGTTGACACTGATATATTAAGGTGACCATCAGAATATGATCTTTGCTTGGGCATTGTCACAAACGTGTCACAACTGAACACTGAATAGTAATACTGATCTGATTTTAACAACCATTAGTATTCAGACGGATGGTTTTGTCCTTACAGATCATTGAAAGGCACAAAGCCACATCACATAGAGTGGGTACCGATCATCTGCCTCATGAAGTCATCCGCTAATGAGGCGAATCGCATTAGATGAATGGATAGGCCGGCTAATCGCATAATGCCTGTTAATTGGATGCATATTGTCACAGCTAGCAGTTATAGCGTCATAAAGCCTTCGAAGGTGGCTCCAGCGCTTACATGTGTGCAAAGATCCATGACAAATCTCTCTCACCTCTTCTGTTCGCCACCTTTCACTAGCCCCGCACTGCTCGCTCCTCACCCTCCAATAATCATTTTTAATTTGGGACTTCCTGTCTCTGTTCCCTCTGCCCACCTGGGGGAATTTCATCAGCCATTTCTGCTTAATTACCTCCAAGACGCTGTCAGTCGCACCTAATTATAACTCAATTCTCACCGTTCGGTCTCTAAAGGGGCGGGCAACGAATTGAACTGTTAAAATGGGGTTTATATGCGTGACCTCTGTGACTCCCTGATATAATAAGAACAGATGTTACTGAGGCGCCCATGGAGGTTAAATGTACTGATGGTGTTGAATTCACTGGACAGTTGAGCCTTATATACTGTCGATCAACAGAAATGAGCCTGCCTTAAAAACACACATGTTCTCAATGGTGTCTTTATTGAGTGTGTGGCGGTATTTTCTATTGTAGGTTTCATCTTGATCTTCACTAAAATGTTGCAGTGCAATTTCTTAGTGAATCTTTGATTATTTTGTGTCAAAACCATATTCCAGTATAGATCAAATACAATCTAGCTTTTGCAATAGCCTAGAAGAACAAGACAAACCAGCGGACCCATCACATCCTGCATTTTCAAGGTGACTGTAAATCAAAACAAAAAAAAAACAGAATAGTTACATATTATAGAGCAGGATTCTCAGTCTCAGTCCTGGGCCCAAATGTCGACCTTGAGTTGCCCATTAATCAAATATATTATTTACATGTGTTTATAAACCCACTTATCGTAATTTCTGGGTTATAAGTTGATAATTTTGTCTCAAGCTTCAGACCCTGTGGCACATATAATGACATGGCTAATGTATGTATTTTTTCAGGCCACCGGGTCTGAATCTGGTGTGTCGTTGCAGCTGGATCGCACGGAACCCTATGGCCGCAGACGTGAGGCTTTAATTACAAAACTCACATCAGAAAATGACGCTAAGAATTCAGCCTCTGTGACTCTGAAACATCTGTAATAATCACTGTGTTCATCTAATGTCCAACCGTGTGACTGAGCTAAGGCAATGATTTTTTTAGCTGAAGCAGAGTCATACAACTCAAGTGTCACAGTTTATTTCGTCCATACTCCAAGTGTCTGGTATATCCACGGTTTATTTCGTCCAAGCTTGAAGTGTACACATTATTCGATCTCTGTGCATAAAACCTAGCTCTACATTTATTCCTCTGCGTTGTTGCTGTTTTTTATATATTTTTTCACTTGTGTGTATATGATATGAAATGTAAAATAATTATTTTCTTTTAATTGCTATTTAATGTAAAACTTAAAAAAAAAAAAAAAAAATCACATGTATTCTGAGCCCCCTAATTCTTCATCACAGTGAATTTATAAGAGCTTTTCACAACTCTGCAAGTGTAAGTTGAGCCGTAGACACACATCATGGATTAAATTAACCGCTCTATGATTAAATGTACACTGTACATTGTGTACTCATTTTCACTCAAATTAGATATGGTGACAGTATATATGAGACAGAATGTTTCCAGGTACTGAGCCTTTAAGTCCATTTATATGAGGCAAGTGTACATCTATTTTAGTACACAGCACATGTCTTGTCTCCATAAAAAATAATGACAAAGTTCAAGAACTAAATCCATATATTTTCTTCTTTAGCACTCACTGAATATTAAACACATCTCCAGACAACACTCTGACCTTAACTGTTTTCTGAAGATGCACATGTTCAGGCCTTGGGACACTGTGGCCATAAAGTTTGTGCCATTGCTCATGTTAAATTCATGGGTGTTTTTCATAAAAAGCCAAACAGTCCATATATCACACGAGTGCAGAGTGAGGTGGCAGGCCTTAATGATGGAGGGATGGAGATAGAGGTGGAGGTCAGAGTGATGCACAGCAGATTGATAAGTCTTCAGATAATGATTTACTGTCAGCTGTACAAGACTTGGATCTGTGAGTGAGCAGAGGATGAGGGAGTTTAACAGATGGTTTCACTAAAAAGGATTGAGTCAAATCTATTTAATTTTTGGATGAAGCAATGCCTTCACTAGCCAATTTATGCTTTGTGTTTTTTTCTGTAAGTTTATTTTGTATATGAACTTTTTAGGGTTAGAGAGATTTCTCTCTGCCTTTGATGACCCATCTTTCAATCTGTAACTTTAATATATAAAGTTACAGAGGATCATTCATCTCCAGATGCAGTATTTAGTTCATACTCGATAATCCAAGTTCTGCATAGAAAGCTCCTGCCCAGGAACCAAACCCAGGACCTTCTTTCTGTGAGCCTCATGTTCCACCTGTAGTCTACAACTGTATTCATACATTTTTTGTAGTATAGTAGTACTTGAGACCGGTTTTGGCTTAAAAAACAATCTTGAAATCGCTTTTTTAAGGTCTTGGCTTTGTTGTGGACTCGAGCACATTTAGACTTGGTCTTGTCTTGGACTCGGGGTCTGACACCTCACATTTCATTACCACCATGCTCTGCTAAACTTACACCTCCATGGCCCTGTAACGCAGTGACCTGCCCTAACCACAGTTTGCAATAAGCAGTGTAGAAAATGACAACAATTGTCTTGATTTGGTCTCAGTGGACCACGGTCTTGATCTTGTCTCAGTCTCTACCCTCAGTGGTCTTGTCTTGGTCTCTAGACACATGACGTCTTATTGTTTTGAAAAAATATTAGACATATAACGACTTCATGTTGTGTTTCAACAGTATGAATCAGGATTTTTTCTTGTTAAACTCTCTTTTGTAGTTGTTGTAACTGTAAATGTGTGCAGATTTGTCAGTTTTCTTGCATTTTACAAAATGTTTTTTTTTTTGACCATTTAGTTTCTATCACATGTACACATACTGCAATCTCTATTCACCAATCAACACATGACTCAAGATTTTAGATGTGATGAAGGTGACAGGGAGTTAGTACTTTATTTTCAGGCATACAGCAGACTGTCTAAACTGTCTTGACTAGACAACAGTGTTGATTTCATGCTGTAACCAGAAGTTGAATGAATAAAGGATTAATAATTTACAAAAAGCTGTTGATTAGTATTGTGTTTATCCCTTTCAAATAACTTGCATCTCTCAAAGAAAGAAGAAACATCTGATTGGCATAAAATGTGCTAAGTTGTATCAACATCAGCACTATGATAATAGGATAGATAAAAATGAACTGTTTTCAAGCCTTTTTAAGCTGTAATTGTTTGCATAATTTAAATAAGTTTTGTAGCTCTCCACCTTGCAGAGTTGAGAATTGTGCTCACCGTTGGGAAGCATTAATTTGTTAAAAGCAGCATGTGGCTCAGGGGGGAACAAAACAAACACAGAGCTGATGAGCCCTTTGTGGTTCCACATTCTGACAGCTCAATTTCAGACCAGAGAGAAAGTGTCATTTTGTGACGTGTGGATGTCCGCATTCATGGTCTTTAACAGACAAATCGATCCAGTGTTTTCAGCTTTTATAACATGGCTCTCATGTTTACTGTTATGGGCAGCTAATGGAAAAAATATGTCAACAAAGAAATGCGTGTTGTGAATATAGAAACGTCAAAAACGTATCATTATAATTGACTACAAGAGTGGAAAACATTTGTACAGTAGAGTTCTGCTTCTCCTGCTATGCCTTGAATGAAGCTTCACTAATATTATGCCCTACGGTTAATTAGTATTGTATGTCAAGAAAGAATTTTGGAACTAAAATCAAGCCCTGCCAATCGGATCAGTCTACTAAAAGCAAAAGTATGCATTGGGCCAAAGCCAAATTCAGAAGACTGCTGCAAAAAGCCACATCTCCATTTACTGTAGAGAAGCAGGTGGCGGACTCTCCTGCAGAGTTACATTGTACACTTTGAGACATTGCTGTGTCAGAGTGATTGTGGGCCAGAAAACTGCAGTATATCCTTCAAATATCCATTCCTTTCTCCTCCTACCCACAACGCGTCATTTTTCACCTTAAAGTCAATGGAGAGCTGCCAGAAAGAGCACAAAGGCAATCGAAGGGGAGCTGCACCTGGCAGTGGGAAAACTACAAAGGTTTGACTTTTATTTTTGGTGGAAAAGTGCAGAGTGACAATGAATCACTGCGCCCCAGTCGGCCAATCATTATCAAAGAGTTCTGTGAGGACTTTGTAAATGTGGGAGAGGATAAGTGAGACAGACCAGGCAAATGTAAGAGATGGAGATATGATGTGATGATGCTGATGCTGATGCTGGTGTATCATAATGGTTCCATAGTTTGCCATTTAGGCCTCTGAATTACATGGTTTGATGCATTTTACAGTAGTCTCTATACCTTTATGTTAGCAATAGTCATAAAAAAGTACATTTAGACAAGTTGCCACATATTACTTCTAAGTTCACTGTTGTTCTTTTAGTTCTATTTATTACAGGGATTTAGAAAAATTAAATATTAATTATTTAAATGTCTGCTCGTATAGCTAATATCATATGTGGTTGTGTTAGCCCAAAAACACCTGCAAAACTACAACCAAATGTTGTAATAGCTTCATGATTTTTTTATATTTCAGAAACAATTTTCAAAACAACTTTTATAGGTCCCCATGATCATTACTCACCAGATGGCCCACGTTTCCCTTTGGAGGAAAGCTGAGCAAAACTTGCTTATTGGAACGTCACTGTTGTCCACATTAAAAGAAAATAGTTCATTCTTTTATTTTTAACTGGTGAATCAAGACCACACCACAAATGAATAACATTTTTTTTTTTCACAGAAATGTTATTGATTTGACCAGAACATTACATTGAGTTTTTGTATTGGTAGTAGGAGACACCAACAATTCCACATGGAGGAAAGTCAACGTCACACTCACAGTATGCATTTGATAAAGGATTTCTTATTGACTGGATGCAACAAAGATCAGTTTATTTTTAAACTAGGGACTATTAATAATTAAATCGCCATTTTCTCACACAATGTTAATACATGAAGAGATGTGAGAGTTTAAGAAGCCAAAAAATTGTGATATATTGTTTTTGAAGTTGATTTATTTACCTTCCTGTTTGTGACACATCTTTATCTTTCAAAGGTTTGATTTCATAGTTAGTCACAGAGTCTTGTCACAGTTAAAAGTGAATTCCCTGAATATTTTTTTGTGTAAATACAATTTGTGGCTCTTAGCATGACAGTCAAAACAAACAATCCAGAGCTCTTTTTAGGGGAACATATGCATGCATTCTCAGATCTTACTGTACCATCATTAAATTTATATTACTGCTGCTGGTGGGTGGCTTTGGAGCGTGGGCCTATGAGATTCTCTGTTGCCGCGGATACACACATACAGATTTCATATTGCCATCTTTAATAATTTTTCTGTCATTTCCCTAGCACAAACCAATACGCACAGATAAAAAGCAAATAAAATGGCCATCTTATTGGAATAAACATGGGGGAAAGATCCTCTCTGCCTGTGGAGCTGCGTTAGTCTTGGCTGCCAGCTGAGAGAGTATTAAATATTGATAATGGCTGTGTGTGTATGTGTGAGTACAGTATGCTTATCACCACGAGGGTGTTTGCGGATATAGTAGAAGTGGTAGTGTTATGAATCTGGGCTAATAAACAGTATGAGATTTTTCTTATTAATTTATTTTGCCTCAAACCAAGTCCTTTTCAGTGACAGTGGCAGCTCAAGTGGCTGTTTCAACCGTAAAGGAAACTCATAAAAAGCTTAGTTGCTTCTTAATTCGATTACAATGACATGCATTTTTAAAAGACTTTTTAAAAATATATCCTTACAAGCTGTTTTATAGTAGTTTTTTAAACATGCAAGTTTCTTCTAATTAAACAAAAGCATGTTTGAGTTTGTTCTGTTCATAGTCATCAGATAAAGGTTGTAGAGGTCACGTTGGAAGGAGATGGGCTTTGTCCTGCTCCAGAACATGGTGACCTGGCGTTGCTGAGTTGACATTGGCTGAAATGTTGCAGAATGTTCGTTTATTTGAGTTTTTCCTAACTCAATGTCCACATCCCCAAAAATGTGGAGAAGACATGGAGTTTAGGGCGTGTGCCCTGAGGAATGTTTTTGTCCTTCCATCTCTGGTGTGTTGAGGCTTTCCTGAAGATTCCCAAAAGGAGCTGTGTGGGCATTCTGTCTTTTTGGCTCTTGTGTGGCTTAAAAGAACCTTGAGTCCAAAAGATTTAATCCAAGGGGCCACCTGGAGGTCTGGACGTTTGTTGGAGGGCGTTTAAGTAGGCTTCTGTATTGGGGTGTCCGAGAAGAGCAGCGTGGTTTCTGTGGAAGGCTTTCTGCCCTGAACTTGTTAATTCATAATCATGTTACAAAGAGCTCCTAGAATATCAGATAACTGCGATCAAAGACTCAACAGAGACTGATTTACAACTGGTCAAGTTGTCTTCTTCTGGGCAAAGGATCCTCCCATTGTGGCGGGAAAATTGTTCAACCAGTTTGAAGCTTGTGGTTAATATCAGATCAGAGCAATTGGGGGTTGAGTTTGTCTTTCTCAGACAACATCTGACTTTATTAGTCTTAAGGTTGGAGTGACTGCGCTTGGGATGTATTGAAGTGAGTACCTTGTCGTGTTTCGGAGGACCAATCCAGCTTCCAATAATTAGGCAAAAAGGTTGAAATTCAACCGCAATGTTCAGATGGGTAGTGAATCTTTCACTAAAATGGAAAGTTTCACCTTGGATGTGTGTGAATTCTGCCCCTCAAAATCCTGTTTGTTGCGTTTTCTGAACCCCAAATCCATCCAGAACCTGTTATACAATACCATTGTCCATCTGTCATAGTGTCCTTTCTTCTGCAGGCGATGCCCCCACCTGTGGGCTCACTTTCTTGATTCTTTGGACTTGTGGAGGTATTTGAAATCTCTTCTTTGTCGGCGTTTCACACTGCTGTAGCAGAAGTGAGCCGCGAGCAGGAGCGTCTTTTTTACTTTTGTGTGCAGTGTATTATATGCTAAGTAAGTATTGTGGAGTGAAGTCAGGTATAGTGGATTCTGCTTCTCTGTGGGGTATTCAGTTGTGTTGTGATTCTCTCTCTTTCAACTTTCTTTGATGTTTAAGTAAAAAGAGGGTCTCAGCTCCGAGCACTGGCGTCCCCTTTCTCAATAATGACATCTATTGGAGTGACTTTAGGATTTTCAGGAAGCAGATTTGCTTTGTTTGTGCTTCCTGTAACTAGTTTGAAAGACCAAAATAAGCAGCATATGGGATATTTGGCTGGTGCTGAAAGTCTACAGCAATTCTATGTTTGACTTTGTAGACAATCTTTTTCTTTGTGGCCAGGAAACATTCTTTTAACCTCAGCAAAACCAGAAGCCCGATGACTTGTTTTTATTTTTTCCTGTAGAATATCAAATAACTACAGTGATAACTTTCAGTAAACATGCCTTAAAGCAACTGTGTGAGTTTTTATGAAAACAGTTTACACACAGTTGTCTGCGCTGGCCCCAACCTAGTGGCCACATTTTAATATATCTATATGTAATGAGTTTGGCAGATGTGTTGCATTTTGATTCAAATGTAAATCGGTCAACTAGAACAGCAGTTATTAATGTTTTGCTCTGTTTTTTGAAGCAGGTAGGCTCAAGTTGCTACTCCTGTTTGTCACACAATATAATCAACATTTTGTGGGACGTTATTTTCTACCTATTTTGACTGACTGCTTAACTGGCATAAAATTGTTTCTTTGAGTGTTTTACTTTGTTCCTTAAGTTATATAACTCAGCTGAAGGATTGTCAGGTCACATTAATTTAGATTAATTTTACATTGTTATAAATATATGGTCACCCTTTTGCCATTGTAGTAAGAAAATGTGTATATATTATATATTCAATTTAAATGTATAATGTCATTATCTCTGCTTTTATTGGTCAGTGACAAATGGCTGTAATTTACTCTGTTGTCAAGGGAGACATTAGCCCAATCCCAGTGACCCATCAAGGTCATGTTACTCACTTCATAAATCCATCATGTTAATTTTCATAACTAACGGTGGGTTCATTGTTTTTGGCACTTTCACAAGTAGTTTCTCAGGTGACTTGTGACAGGTTTAGAGTGCACATACTGTAAGTAAATGTAAAAATATACTTTAATATAAACTTTATTGCTCCACCTCCTCTTCTTCCTTCTACACCTTTTGCAGCTGATAATTAGCGTTCCAGCTCAGGCATGTTTTCTGTGTGTGCGATGACCTTATCTGACAGTATGCACCATATAGATAGCTGCATTTTCTAAACTCAACAACAACAGACTCGCAGTGAGACTCAGTGCTCCCCGCAGAGTTTTGGTCCAAGCCAACATGGCGCCCCACGAAGAACACACATCATTTATTAGCACACATCTAATCACCGCCTCAAATGAGCTCCAATGGAACTCATTAAGGTGGTTGATGAAGATAGACCAAGACAAAGAGGCAGCGTGAATGAACAGAGGGGGTGAGTCCATATTATGAAAGGCAAAGCAATAGGTTTGTTGGTTTCGAGCTGTAGGGGAACTCAATTGTCTTTTGCAGTTCAAGTTCTTTTAGGTGAAAGGTTGTAGTTTTCCTTTAACCCTGATTCAGTTAGAGAAAATTTGCCTTTGTTTGAGTCATGATATTATATTATGCAATTTTTGCCAGCCAGCCCGGGATGCGTTTCTATGTGAAGTCTGCATATTTTCTATGTATTTGCATATGTTTCCTCCAGATGCCTTGGTTCCTCTATCACTAAAATATGTACAATAGGCTCAACCTCTCTTCCCTTCCCCCTGAAAAAGATTTTCTGAACCTCAGCTGGATTTTACTGGTTTAATAAAGGTCAACAAATAAATTTCAGTCCTTTCAAATTACAGCAGCACTTGCAATATTTGACCCAGATGAAATGGGTCTTTTTGGAATCTTTATCCACATAAATATCCAGTCTGTTTAACTCAAAACACCTGACTACAATTCAAACTGAAGCTGTTTCTGAACACCCAGAGCACAAATAATTTTCTGAACTCATTGTGAACTTGAGTCTAAGTAGCTTTGGTCTTTGGTGACTGCTTGACTCTAATAAGTGAGGAAACAAGCTCTGTTCAAAGGAATAAATGGGTGAGAGTTTGCTTTTATCAAACGATTGACAGAAAAGTAGTAACTGGGAAAAAGTGAGACAGTGAGCTTGCCTTAAATCAACCGGATTTTTTATTTATTTCTTTTAATTGTGGTAGGTTTTTTGCATTGCATGTCCAAAAAGTATATTGGTTTTGCACATAAATAACAGAGGTCATGCCATAGCAGGTTTAATCTTATAAACCTTGTGCTGTGATTTAATGACAGTGAATTGAAAGCGCAAAAGAATGAACCGTTCTAGCGTCTATTGAATGCTCTTGTTGTTATTTGTTTACAGCAGCGTACACTAACCTCACACTGTACAATAGAGGTAGCATAACAGGCTATTTTAATATGTTTTTCACCCTGCTCACGTTTTTCATGTCTCTCACAAAGGCATGTCAGGCGTGCACAGAATGACTTGCATTGTGCCTCCTTCTTTTGTTGAAGTTTTTTGCTCTGTAATCCGACATAAAAAGTGCACTCAAGTGGTTCTCTTTTGTCTCCAACTTACCCCATCGCGTCGGTCTTTTGAGGCAGGAATCACAAGGAAACATATTTTTCACCAGGCTGGGTTTGATATTTCTTAAAACAAATGTGTGACAGCAGTTAATAGTTTGTCTGCAAGCGTGACCTGGATAAGTAAATAGTGTGGTGTTAAAAGCTAGCATTAGGAAAATATTTTACTGTTTGTTCCTTGGGCTTGAGCTTTAGTATGTAACAAGATTAGAGGCAAGTTGTAATACAATATCATTCTTATTCTTATGTAATATTTGAAAGAAATATGTAACGAAATAAGAGTAAACTTAACTAATAAAGCACTTTGATGTATATACAGATAATTTCTTTGTTTAACACTAATGTATTTTAATAAATGTGTTATTCAGGGAATGTAAAATTCACAAGTGTAGCGACCAAAATTTGTAGTGTCAAATCACCTGATAATATACAATGATAATGATACAATCAAGTGACAAGTCATCCATAAACAAAAATACATGCATGCACAAAAGAAGAAAGTGTGGTATTATCCAATGTTTTAGTTAAAAAATAAAACATAAACAGGATTAAATCAAGATATCTGATGTTCACAGAAGACTTTAGACAAAGGGCAGCGCCATGCCAAGTACAGCTCCAATAGCTTACATAATTTGGTTTATGAATTAAACCTAACTTTAACCTCACCAAACTTGAGGTTGTTATACCAGATTTGTTTTTGCAATTACATAACATAAATCAATTTCCTCTGGCTCAAATATCTTGTTAACGAATCTATTCATGTGAAAGTCAATTAATGTCCAGTCTCTGTCTAAAAGTGTCCAGTTTTTTCAATAAAATCCACAAATTTCATCTGTTGTTGTTAGTGTGCATTAGTAATTAGCATTAGCAATGCATTAGGTAAGTGAGCAAAACATGTGTGCTAAACACTGATGTTGGAATAAATTATATCTTTTTATATTTTGAAGGGAAAAAACAAACAAACTTTAGTCTAAGGCCTGCACAGCCAATCAGAGCGCTGCTTTTGGCCATATGGGAAACAGTATTTAATTATAAGATTGAGACAGTATACAGCAGTCAGATTGTATAGGAACATGCTGTGTTTAGTAGTCAAAACAGCTTCTGTGTTGAAAATCATTTCCAAAACCATAATTCTGTGTGTAATTAAGTTGTTACCTGCCAAGTGACCATGCCCATAGGGATCTCTATTCTTCCTCGCAGCAGCCAGAGCCCTGCAGGTAGCACCACCTCGGACACCCCCTGCTTCGTACTGCTGCACTTCCACAACAGCGCTGCAAATTGAGGCCGGTGTAATCAGTGCAGTGCCTGTGTGTAAGTGACGGCATCGATCGTGCGGGATTGAAGAGTCAGTCTTAATTCAGCCGCTTACAGGAGCAGTGCAGCGTCGGGCCACGGGACACCCCACAGCTAAGGGGGTTTTTATAACGAGGATGGATGGACAAGGCGGAGGCGGGTAAACTGTTCCCTGCTCTTATTTGAAAATGGCCGCTTCAATCAACACACAGCAGTTTAGAAACAGGCGATTTAACTGG
This sequence comes from Mugilogobius chulae, assembly GCA_038363315.1. Classification (NCBI taxonomy): domain Eukaryota; kingdom Metazoa; phylum Chordata; class Actinopteri; order Gobiiformes; family Gobiidae; genus Mugilogobius; species Mugilogobius chulae. Next base: position 34,166,445 of record CM076395.1, on the reverse strand, counting down.
CCATTCCCCAGCTAAGGCTTAAATTAGGCCCTGAGAAGATGTGTACATTTACAATGGGATTGCGTTCAAAGGTTTCCAGAGAGTGGTGCACAGGGGGGTGTCTAGCAGTTTTAGAATACAAAAATGAAATGGGCCAGCTTGTTTTGCGGACAGAGTTAAAGTAAGCGTTGATCCCTTCAGATGTAATTTGGCATAATGTTTCTAAGGGATTGCTTAGTTATACGTGGAAAAGACGGCGAGAGGATGGCTTGTTTTCAAAGAGTCCAGCACATCTCATTCGGTGGCAGCATTAGTTGAATACACAGCACAACACGGATTATAATAAAACTGGAGAGGCATAACCAAACAATATTAAATCTCCTTGCAGAGTGGAAGTGCATGTGGACATATAGAGTATATCTTAAAGCAGTGATTTACCAGAGTAAGTCCATTTGCATCTTTCACAGCCATCCCCATTTCACACTCCAGCAGCCTTCCGAGAGTTAGATCTGCTGGTAAACACACACACTCCTCACATACTGATCAAATGTGCTGCTTCTATAATACACTGTGGGAAAAGCTATTAGTTCTGTTGGAGAGTAGCAATTTGGCCCTTCTTTGATAGAAATGTTTACCTAAAATAGTTGGTACATGGAATTTGTACATCTCTAATACTGCAATGTGAAAAAAATACCAGTGGTAAAAAGAATGAAAAAAGAAAAAAAAAAACTTAACAAGTACATGGTTTGTGTTGCAAGTCTATATTTTTAGCCCTGTTTCTGACACAATCTTACTTTCTTACTCACAGGTCTTACTTTTCGGTAACAAAAATCTGAATCAGAAAATGTGAATAAGGCTTAAGTAAAGTTACTTATGGAACAGTTAATATCTTTAAATACAATGACAATGCTACAGTATAAGCATGTGGCGCATATAACCACATGCTCGTATCCATAAAGATATCTTAGTTTAAAGCCAGACTGTGCAACTTTCTATAGGCAAAGCAAATCATCTTCATAGAGAATTCTATCCTTGTCCACCTTTGAAGAAGACATATTGCATTTTTTCCCTCATGACATATAGACCATTATTTTACTTTTTTGTTTGTTTGTTTTGTTATTTGTTAAATGCTATCAAAAATGTAGGAATTTTAATGTCGACAATATGTCAAGATAGCTTTCCAGAAGTTTTAAACCCCAGAATAACAGGAAACACTCTGTGGTGGTAGGAGGTTGAGGCATCAGGTGTTTAGGCAAATCGCTTCTGCTGAGCTTAGCTGAATGGGGGGGCACTTAGGAAGACATCTGTCTGTGCAAATGTGCTATATAAATAAACCATTCAAACCATGATGTTTTAATTGCTCAGGGGAAAAGAAAAAGCTTTTTTCTTTGAAACCCATGGACATTGCTGAACTCATTGTTGTTACCATTCTAAGTAATTCTGTTCAGTGGTCTGCTTCCAGTTAAATAATTTTCATCATCAACACAGCCTGTGTTAGGATGTGTGCTCAGAGTTATTAAGTAAATCAAAGATCTTTTCACAGTTGAAATTTGTGTGTGTGGCTTCTTCTGTTATCGCCTCTTCTCTCCAGATCTAAGACTTTTTAATCCAACCTGAAAATAGCTCCCTGTTGTGCACAGTGGGCGAGCTTTATTGTAACTTTTGCTTATTTGTTTGTTTCTTGCAGCGAGGTGTAGCTGAGTTCATGAGCGGCACACAGCTTCTACACTCCTGTGCCTAAATTAGATCCATTTTATTTATAGAGCCCTGTTTAGAGTATAAGTGCAAGATGATTGGTTTCACTGGAAAGCTTTTCACAGAACAGAGGAGAGATGTTGGCTTGTAATCTGACATGTGATGGCAGAATATTGCTTAAATGATGGACACTAAAATATGGTGCAAGCTATGCTGGACAGGAACAAACTGTGAAGTCTGTCAATGGTAAATTAAACTAGCAATTTATGTTTCATCTAGCTTTTGAACTTTTGACCTCCTTTTCTCCTACTGTTACATGTTTTTTGTGTGCTCATGTTATAGAAATCAGTTGCTTCTTGCCCATGAAACAGAACAGGTGCGACTACTGTAGCACAAATGGGGCTAAGTAACACGTAGCTCAATAAATAGCACAAAAGACCTGAGAGCTCTCAATCACAGTCACAGCAGGAAATGCTGGTGCCTAGTTTAACCATGTGTTAACACAGAAAATTGCATGTCTGAGCAAGGCTGTAAACATGTTTATTTTAGTGCAATGGTTGACTGAAGAGGACATTGTCTATGTACCATCATCGATTCCTGCTGTGACCACAAATTGGAAACTATATTTTCCCAGTAAACAATTATACACAGCTAAGTGTTTTTTTTTTCTCTCTTTTTTTTTTTCTTTTTTAAATTGTGCACTTTAACTTTTCCAGCAGAGGCCACCTCTCTTGCCTCTTTGAATATAGGTTAGCGCTTTGGACTGGATACTATTGGGGGGTGTCACTTTTTTTCTTCACATAATGATCAATGTTGATTTTAATTTTACATTTTTCATTGGAGTTTATATATATATTATTATATATTTATTATTTATATTTATATATTATATATATATATTTATTTTTTTTTTTTTTTTTTAATCAAATAAAAATGGTTTTCAGTAATGATTTCATGACCATAAATTAAAAGTATTTTCTAATGTTTGACTTTTTCAAACTAAGCTGTATGTGTATTTATTGACTCAAGTTTGTCTATAGAACTCTCAAAAATCTGACCATTTAACTGACTGTAGACATGACTGAAACTTGATCTCTTGATCTTTCCATTAATTGCCCGGTCTGGCCTGGCCTGGCTGGTGATATGTTACATAGTGACTGACTAATATTCCCTAATATGTCCCATATAGGAAGGTGTCTTCAACGTAATAGTTCACAGCAGTGGCGGCTGGTGGTATATAATTTGGGGGGTGCGCAAAAAAAAAGGGGGAGACAGTTTTATACACAGCTCCATGGCCCATCAGCACCATGTGCAGATAAACAGGAGCACATGGAACACCCCCCCACACAGCAGCAAGCACCCACCCAACAGCACATCATCATCACTAGAGTCTTTTGAATTAAACATGAGCTCCTTTTTTCACATAACTTGTTAGCAGTAGGGCTTTAGCTGCTCAGATCTCCAACAGTGAAGCTAAAAACAAAATGTCTGACCTTTTCTCCTCTTGCTCCTGTTTGTTTGTCCAAAAGTGAAATGAAACTAATCCAGATCCACGTCCAACTGGATCAACAGCTCCACAAGTTTAGACAAAAGAAACAACATGCTAATATAATGTTTATCCTCCGGTGCTCTCCTGCGCTAGCATAAGAAAGCATGCCATACTGAATCCTGATTGGTCGATGCATACTGAATCCTGATTGGTCAGTCACAAATTTTGTGAAAAAGTTAATTTTTTTTAGACTAAATAAGTACTTGTAGCATTAGAGCAACGATGATAAGTCATTCATTAGTCTCATTGTAACTGTTAAGGTAAAATGGAGTCAGTGAGACACATCAGAGCAAATGTTCAGTGATTTTCATTGGTCACATGTTGAACCTTGACAGAGAAGTCTGTGGGAGGAATAGAGTTCCCCAGGGACATTTAAACCACCGAGAGGCGCAGTACCTAGCGCACCTACAACGAGATTATAGCTGAGCTATAAACTAATGGGGTTAAGCACAAGAAATTAATTTCTCGCGACACTTCAGGCCTTCCCATTGCTCTATTAAGTGTTCGCTAATACCTCGTGCCCCAATGGGAAAACCCCATAGACTTCAGCCACTCTTTTAAACTAACATAGGAATATATTCTAAGCTTTTTTTCGTTATTTTTCAGAGTGAAATCAGGGATTGCAGCGCACTTGCGCCCCCTATTGACCAGCCGCCACTGGTTCACAGTCAGATTTAATGAGTGATGTCACGTTTATTTGATCGCCATAAGCCCATTTGCTGGTGATTGCATCTGAAATCTTGCTGGATGTCCATAGACTGAAGTGGTTAGTGGAGAAATTTCCTCTTTTGTATACAACACATTTCGGTTCTTCCTAAGTCAATTTATCTCAGTCAGATTTGCATGTTGTGTGGCTTGAGGTAAAACAAGGTAAAAGTGCTTAAAACCCCACCCACGGTTTTGATGTATTGCTGCTGTTCATTGAGCAAATTAAATGTGCAATACCTTGTTATGCCTTCCATTACTTCACTTATGGTTCAGGACAATCAAATTACAATGAAAGGAACACGATGGAGATAAATTTCCTAGAATTAAACACAATCTCTTGTGCTTATTTTTTCAGTGTGTGTTTCACTGTATTCTCAGTTAGTTAGAAGTGAAAATGTGTCCTACAGCATGAATCTCAACTATTTAGCCAACAAATTACTGATGCATGTTCCTTACCATTGCAGAACAAATCCATAGAGTGTAAAATGAATGCTCATAAATAATGTATTGTGCAAAAATTCTAAGAACTGCATTATGTTTAACAATAGGCAATAAAATGTCCTTGAGTTGCTCATTATAGAAATATACTGTCAAACTGTGCGTCAGTATGTATTGAATTTGATTGATAATACTGAACTAGGGATGCACGTTTTCACTGTTTTATTTAACCGTTGTTTGGAGCTCTTCACGGTCAATAATCGGTTAACCGGTTACGTAAACTCAGTACTTTTTTATTGTTGTTATTTTCACTGGACGAGTTATAATTGAGCACAGCATCGGTACGAGAGTGAACACAGAGCAGAAACAGCGATAGGCCTTTGAATTTGGCACAACACAACTGAATAAAAGTCTCTATAAACACTGTTTTAATGCACTGTTGCACTATGTATTTAATAAAACTACTCATAAATAAGGAGTAATGTTTTAAAGTTGCTGGCTGCTAATGTTAGCCACTTACCTTCGATAGTGCCCCTGCAAAATCTGAGTAATCCAGTCTGTTCTCTTCTCCAACGTAAAATCCAAGGTAATTAATCCTGCATGACTGATATTAGTCCATAAACACTGTGGTGTCACGCAGGTTTGCTCAGTCCTTCGGAGATAAACAGTGTTTTTGTAGTTTTTTTTTCACTCTGACAAACGCCAGCGGTTCAGAGGCAGTTATCCAGCCATCTGCTGGAGCAACTGTGTCAGTTAACCAGTGAAAGACGTCTCACTCGGTTACGCCATTAGTCACGGTTAACCGGTTAATCGATTAACCATGAACATCCCTATACTGAACTGTATACAGTATAATAGGCCTGTTACACTGACCGATTTTAAGGTGCATTATATTACTTTTAGAATATACCGAGTAAAGGAGACAATACATGCTTCTTTCAGACATTTTAATATTGAACTAAATCAAAAATAGATGATGATATTTTACTTAAAACTGCAGAACTTATATAGTAACATTCCAGAGTAACAAGCAACATATTGTCATTAGCATTTCTTTATTTAATTATAAACATTTTGTTGATAAACCGCTACATGACAGTCACACAAGTTTTGTTAAGGGGGTGGAGAGAGGGGGTGGGGGTGTAGGTGAGAACAGAAATTTCATCACTCAAGCCTCGGTGGCAGGTCAGTACAGCTTATAGTTAAAGTTGCAGGAACTAACAAAATGCCAGTTTGTGTAAACTAACAGCAAGGAAAAGCGGTTATAATAAAGTTACCGAATTTGTATATGTTCTCTTTAATAGATTAATCTCTCTTCAAAACCTTGCCTAGTTGTTAGTTGGTGTGGATCATAAATAATATCCTAAAGTTAGGGTAACTATTTTTTTGTTTTTTGTCTATGATAAATGCAGCACTTTGTGATAAAACTAGATAATTGTGTACCATCTGAATAATACTAATTTTTAGTTCTAATCAGAAGCCGGATGATGCGCTCTGATTGGCTGAGCTTGGGTGGTTCTCTGTAGTTTCACTTTGTTGTTTGTAAAAAGACAGAATTTGATATGATGTTCGTATAATGTTTAAGAGAGTGATTTGCGTGGAATGATTTTCAACTAATTTTTCTGCCAAAACCTACCTTTACCAATTGCTATTTCAGTATCAATATTGAGAACATTGGCATTTTCAATAACCCACTGCACCAGTCATTACATAAGACTGTGGTGTAGTGCGTGCCCAGCGAGACGGCCCAGATCCAGTGGTTTAACAGCCAACAGGCTTGACTAAACGACAGCAGCTCCTCACTGCAGCGTGCGAGCAGAGATGACATTTGAAGGAAGTGCTAATTCATGAAGTGTGTATGTCAGGACTATAAATACTTAGCAGCCCAGACCCGGACGCCTACATGTTCCTTGTCTCCTCCCATCTCCTTCTCGGCTTCGTCTGTACAGTAATAGAAAAAGTGATTAGCACACTTAACCGACATGAGAAGCCGCAGTGCCTTTGGCTGAATTGTTCTGCCATAATTTCTTTGTTAATTGCTTCTCTGGGGAGGGAGAGAGTAACTGAGGCCTGAGGGTAAGCGAGTCTGCTTCCACGCTGGCCTTGTTTCTGCCTGGGAGACACTTCCCTCCTTGTCTGTCGAGCTCCTCCCCATTGTACTTCCTTATTAACTCCACTGCTTAATTCACTGTGGGTATTGTCCTCTTGTTCCAATTTCATCCTATGTTAAAGGTATAGGCTACTATATCCTCCTGACTACCCATAGTTCATTTTTGTCCTCTCTAGTGGACATTTCTCCATTAAGATATTTCAACCCCTTGCACACTACCTAACCAACTCCTGTTGTGATTTAAAGAGGACATTCAGAACTTTCAAATGATATCAAAATTATAAGGGTGGGGCTGGGAAAGACCCTGCTCCTTTTCAAGGAAAATGGCCATCATCGAAAAAACCTCATTTTGTGGAAAGAAGGACAGAAGGTGATATACCTTTTTATTAACCCAGTTTTAGATCAAAATTCCATTGGTATATTTTTATGAATGTCTAATAAACACATTAAAACAGTTTTTGAAGTAATGTGACAATATTTTATAACGATTTTGAGTGTTTGACAGATGTCCTCTGAGTGGACATTTAGAGTTTTTTCACTTTTTTTTTATTTTGAAACCAATGGTTCTGAGTCAGAGATAGAGAGAATATTGCTACAAATGTGGGAGAAAACTCAGATATTGAGTTGTTTGATGATGATGATGACCAAGATCCATTGTTTGAGGGAGAGGCAGAGTAATCAGAGCTCTGAGGATGAGCCTGAGGCAGTACAAGCAGAAGAGGAACCGTCAGTGTCCATTCGCCGTCTGTCTAGAGCAAGACTACAATGTACATCTTGACTTTGTACTCTTTGGACAATAAAGAAAGAGGGCTATCAAAAAGAAAGGAGGAGGGGTATCTGAGATGGTGGTCAGAAGAAGTTCTGAACCTGCTGTCAGTAATGGTTTGACAACAAGTCAGTGGTTATGTGCTCCTCTGCCTACGGCATTGAGCCTCAGGACTTATGCAGAAGATGGTCCAAGAAAGAAAAAAATGTTTGTACAATGCATGGCTACACTGCTGTCAGCTTCTGAGCAAGAAACCACTAAAGTTCCTGGATTTTAAACAGGTCCTTGTTGAATCATTAGTCAAGCTCAAGGAGCAATCTCCAAAGAAAGTGAAGAGAGTGATCACACATAGTAAACCAGAAAAAAAAATCTGAAAAGTTCAATGTTCCAAAATAAATGCACTACAGATCTTGAGGTTGTGGAGAGTTTTAAACCCTGAGTTCACTTACTCTCTGTAGAACTGAACTGTATGGAAATTGTTAAATTTATACGTCGGCAAACTTCTGATGTCCTCTACAGCAGCGGTCCTCAACTTTTTTCTTGTAAGGACCGGTAAAGTCACAAATTCCTTTCCCAGGGACCGGTCGAGGTTGTGTAGCGCAGATAACAATAATTTAAAATGCAAACAACCAGTTAATGTGTACTCTTTTAGGTCTCTTATTGCTGAATTTGCTGTTTATAGGATTAAGTGGCACTATTTCGTCATAGTAAAGCACAAGGAAGTAGTGATAGACTATAAATAAATAAAATAAATATTGAAGAATCTCTGGGCCGTAGCCAATGGCCGCGGACCGGTTTGGGCCCGACGGTGGTTGGGGACCCTGCTCTACAGTAGACATGCTGTGTTTTAAACAAAACATGGTAAAAAAAAAATATTTCAGTGTAGTCACAGTCTTCTAAATAACTGGGGAAAACAAAAAAATTACAAATTGGGAAAAAAAATTCTGGTAGTCATGAGGATATCCAAGTTTTGCTTTGTAAAAAAAAAAAAAAAAGCACAATTAATTTTAAACTTCCTACATCAGTCTACACATTTTGCTCACTTTTCTAATACATTCTAAGCCTCTGAATAGTTTAGCACATATGTGTTATGCCTTTTCCACAGCTGATAGTAGCGAGGCTTGTCGGTATGCTAATATGAGTTAGCCACAATGCTAACAACAACAACATTGAACTTTTTTGGATTTTGGTGAACAAACTGGACATTATTAGACATAGACAGGATATTATGAACTCATTTTCACCAAATAGAAGATATCTGTGCTGTAGCAAAATTGATGTTGACTTTTTTATAGTAAAAAGTGTTGCTATGTTGTTCCCCTCATCAAAACATTACTGTAGTTTTATATATTTTCATTCACGAATCCTGTTTTACAAAGGTGTCTTTTAAAAATCACTGTGTACATTCTGTTGTCATATTGTGCTCTTTGCAAACAGATTATTCTATTAGCATAGCATTCATCATTTTGTCTAAATGTTTTGTTTATAAAGTGTTTTGATTATTCATTGTCACTGAAGGCAACAAATGGCAGTCCAACACCTGGGTACTGTTGTGCTATTCTTGTTAAACTTTATTACAATAATGCAATGCCCGGGAAAATTGTACCCCATTGAGCAGCATCAGAATTCTGTGTTCACCAAGCATGACTTCATAACCACCTGCTGTGGTGACAATATGAGCTGCTTTAACCATGCATATGCAGCTATGCACAACAACGTGAAAATAACATTCACTCTTCTCATCTGCATGCATCATCTGAAGCCGCTTTACCAACTTTTGATTGTTTGAACTGGAGTTATGCAGATGTTCTGACTGCAGCATCACCTGTTGATTCATTCATTCATTCATCTTGGACTTTGCTTCCATGACATTGACTATCCTGAAGGTATATTAATCACATTATGAAAATTTCAAAAACAAAATAAATATGTCTTTCTATTCTTTGTCATTCATCGGTTCAAAGAATTGCTTCTTCAAAGTTTGGTCTCTGCTTCTAACTATACGTTGTTTCTGACAGTGGCTCTGACATGGCTCAAATTTGATTTGCCAATTAATTACTCAACCCTTCTGTAACTTAATGTTTCTTTAATGAATAATATTGTCCTTTCACATTTGACTAACCATCAACTTTATTTGTTTTAGCACATTTCTAATAAATATCTACAGATTATTTTTGGGATAGTCTAAAAATATAAAGGCTATATCATTTGTTATCATCACTCATCCCCTGTTTCAAAGGAATTCGGTTAGACTATATTCAATTCACATTCATGTGGCTGAAGTTTCTATATTTGGTTCTTCCATCTCAAATCTAATCATGGATCCAGACTTCCAAACTTTACCGGCTTGGTATTGGAGATACTCTTCTCTTCTTGCAGAGTCCCACCATATAAACTCCACTGCTTTTTGTTCACTACCTTCCTCTCATTCACTCTTTCCATTTCCACAGTGCATCACATATTTTTACGCTATTTCACAGAGCCATCCTTTTCTGTCAAAAGCCCACATCTCGGCTCTGTTCGTTGCTCCCCGCTCTCGCCTCTGCCTGCCTCCTACTTTGTTATTCTAGCTGCCTTCCCGCGCTGTACCTCTTCATCCCATCTCGACAGCAGAATGCACATTAACACACAGCCACATGCTTGCCTGGATGATTTATGGCGCTTGACGGATGAAGTATCTTTAGGCAGCCATCTTGGGAAAAAATGACAGACCGCGAGGTGGCAGGATTCATTTGTGGTTCTGTCCCACTGTGAATTATGCACCGTGTTTCCCACTCTGTGAACACTGGACGTTTAAGATGTAAAAAGGTCCCTGTGCGGGTACTTGTAGTATGTGTTGAGGTTAGTAGTTCAACAGTAGAAGTGAAAGTTATCTACAGTTTTGTTGACCATAAATATTACAGATTAAATAGAATAACTTGATATGTTCATTACAATACCACAATTGTGAAGCTTTTAGACTACAGGGGATAAATTAGACTATGGGGCAGCCGCCATATAGTCTCCTCTATTAATGTGATCTTTGCCTGGAATGTTCCACATTATTTGTTTAGCATAGACAAGCATGTATCATATAGACATGCTAGAGGTCAGGGCCCTCCTTTACATGAATTTCTTTTCAAACCTATGCAGGACAAAACACTAACTTTTGAGCCTACAACAAGTCATCCCTGGATCATAGTAAATGATAAAGCTTCCTGCGGGTTAAATTGTATTTCAAATGAACAACTACAGTGTCTTTTTATTGATTACAATTGAGATATGGAAAGTTCTTTGACAGGCACTTTCTGCGTATCTGTTTATTTACCTATTTATTTTTTGCTATTACTTTTCTACATAAATCTATTCAATGACGATCTGTGGAAAATTCCAGACAAAGCAGTAACATTTCTCTCCATCACAGAGACTAGCAGGTGTGGAACAAAACATCAGAAAAGTTACAAAGTTCACTTTTAAATACACAGCACATTAGACCCGTTAGGCCACTTTTGCTCTGTTCCTTTCATAACCTTTTTGTCCCACACTGCTTTAAAATCGTGAGGTTTTATGAAATTCAGCCGGCCCCACAGAGTGGCCCTGCACTGTACTCATTCACTTCCCCTTGTCCAAACTGAGTGAGTGAGGCGCCCAGTGGAAGTTGTAAAGGTCACAGACATTTCAGCTGCTAATACTGTTTGGGATTCAGAGGCCCCACCGCTTTGGCCCTTTTTAATGGAAGTCTTTGCCGCCTTTAGTTTCCCTTTAAAAATAGACTGACCGTTTTCAACAGTGGGATAGAAGGCCTGAAAGTGCACAGTGGAACTCAAAAGAACAGATTTTGACAACCGTGACTGACTTTTGTGGTGCATTTGGACCAGTTCACACCAATATTCTCCCCTGAGCTACCAGTACGCTATAAATCAGAATGCAGAAAATAACAAAACACTGTAAGTAAATATATATTGATAAACTTGATCAGTAAAAGCAACATACAATCTCTGGAACTAGTATAATTTCATCTATGATTTTCACCTATCAATACGCTTTTTTGTACTGGACATGCTCTTAAGGCATGCTCAAGAACAATGTTTGTCAACCTGTAATGTTTTCATATAGAAATAAGTTGTATGTCTAAAAACATTTCATTCCAGTACAAGATCAGGTATTGCAAAGCAGCAGAGTGTTCCCAAAGACTAGGATGTGCAATCTGCCCTTAAAGGTCCTTTACCCATTTTTTGCTTCTTAAACACAGATGGAAATAATTTAACTTCCTAAATCAGTCCATATGCTTTGCTCATTTACAATTCTGAGCCTCCGAATTATTCACCACAACTCTGACTATTACTAATAAAAACTTGTTTGTTCATATCTTGTTAAACACATACAGTATGTTAACAAGAAATATATGCTAGGGGGAAATTTATTTTATTTTTATTTTTTTGTCAATAATGGGTCCCTTTAAGTAACTTAAAGTAAACATTATTTCAGAACATATTGGACGTCTTAGTTCTTTCCACATGTGCCATTATTTTGAGAGAGACAGCTGGCCAAAAACTTAAATCTGAAAAACAAACTAAATGGTTTTGCGTTAGTTACTTCTGCCATACTGGACATCTATTTCCAGTGGCTCAGTGGTAAGTTATATCCTTGGTGAAGTTTCAGGGGCAAGTGTACCCTAAAGAAAGAAATATTTAATGCAAAGGTCTTGGCTTTATGTCTGCTAACAGCCTGGGAGCTGCAAAATGGGTTTTAATATTACACAAGTGACCTTCCCTTTAGAAATACTATTGATTCTCGGCTAAGTGAAGCAATTACCCTTCAATTGCTCCAGCCAGTGTTAGAAGATACTGAGCTCCTCCTGTGAAGGAGTGCAAAATAACAGCAGGACTTCAAATATACAGCGCTCAAAAAAAAGATGACAGTATTCTACATTTTTGGTTTTAGTCCTGCACCACTTCTTCAACAATTCAGCTTCCAAATGAGATAAAACTGAAATACGTTTAAAAAAGTTCAAATAATAATATATTTTATTAGACTAGAGTTCTTCAAGTAAGCCTATTGCCTTGAAAACTGTACATTATTGTACTTGTTAGAAGTATCTCACCAGAACAAAAAATCTGAATTAAAAAAATAAAAGAAAAAAGTGAAGTATATTTCATAGCTAGCCAACAGCAGACTTTAAAGGTTGTTGCTACGCTGTTTTTGTTAACTGACAGACTTGCTTCTGGTTATATTCTGAATTGTTAATAATTTATTTTAGCCGCATTGTGTTTTCACACTTTTAAAAGGTCTGAGAGCAGAGGCTTGACACCCTCGCTGTAGAAGAAGAAAGACGTTGGCATTTGGGGGAAAAGATGGCTGTGCAGACCAAGTGACAGGGTTGTGCTAGTGATGACCTTATATTGTTTTGTCCTCCTCAGAACAAACACTAATATCTCCAAATCAGACACCTTTTAATTATGAAAGTACACAAACAGAAATGAGATGACCTTTGGGGCAACGGTTGTTTTGTGAGAAGTGAATGACCTTTACTTCAATGTTTTAAACAAACAAAAGAAGAAAATAGCTTTTGTTATGATTAACTATAGAAAGAATATTTACTTACTTCTATATTCTAGTGAGATATTTGTGTTACTTTTTTCAGATGAGAACACTGAATAAAATTTTCAGTTGTTTCTGATTTTTTTTTTTTTTACATTTTTTTTCTAACTGTTGACCAGGACTGTTTCATTGTTTGATTTTTTAACACTGACGGTTGCTAAATCATATATCTTGAAGTCTTAGAGATAACTATTGTTGGGATTTTGGGCTATACAAAAATAAATTGGTTTGATTAAAATACAGTCATCAGCATCCTTATCAGAAACACCTATACATATACAATACAATAAAAAAACAAAGTATTGACATATCTATGTACAATTTCATCTTTTCAGCTAATGTATGCCAGGGTAACTCTTTGCAGAGAGGACATTGACACATCTTTTTATATTATATGCCCTGGCCACTATAATTTCTTGTATCGCTTATACACAGACTTCTATTCAGAGCACCATCTATTTTTGTTCATTTCCCTTCTGCAAAGACAAGGACACATTTGCAACATATTATTTTATCTTCATACTCAATACTACCATATTTCTCCCTTCAGCAGCATAACTCTCTGTAGTGCCATTTCTGACCTGCCAGCGCTCTGAGACAGGCTTGCTTTTGCCCTCGCCGCATGACCCAAATAACAAAGCTTTTATCACCCTCCTGGTTAACCTTTCCCCGTACTGATGTGCCACCCAAAAGGAGCTTATCAGAACGCCCCAGAGACCTGCAGGGTTTCAGACCACCTCAGAGACGCCATTAACACTGCCACAAAACTATGACACTCTCGCGGTTCTGATTAATCACAGGCTGTTTGGTTATAGTATGGGCTGTCGGGAACGGGCAGTTTTCATAAGGTCAGCCATCAATTACATCAAACAAAAGTGTTAAACGTGTTGGGAGACTTTTTGTCAAAGATATCCAAGTTTCTTTCATAGGTGCAGGGTGTAGGTTTTCTTGCTGATTTGTTGTTTTGTGGCGTGTGAAAGTCCCTACATTCCTCCAGTCCTCATTTACTCAAAAGAGCCATGCAATCTTCCAGTTTGCGTTCACACAGCTACAGTTGCTGAAATTGGGTCTAACTGTCTTTAAGCATTATTACTGTCATTAACAACTTTATAGTCTGGAACATGTAGTAATTAAGTGGGCTTAGGAAAACAAATGTTTTTATTTTCCCTCTCACATAAAACTGAGGTGCAAAAAGCTCAAAACAAGCAATACAGTTTAATATACAACAGATAAGTATTTAGACTTCTTCCAAGTGCTAACTATTAAGAATTGTATTTTGGAAGCATCAAAGTATTTTCTCTTGTGGATCAGAAACAAATGTCTAATAATGTATTGTAATTAAAAATTTTCTAATGTGTGCCCCTAGTCCAGATTTTATTAGATGGATTCTCTCACGATATCTGTGAATTCATCTCGACCCTCACCTGCCCGATAGGTTTGCGTTCCGAATCAATGGCTTAAACGCCCAATCAGGCAGATTGAAGGGGGTTGTTAGCAAAGACAGCAGTAAGTAACACCTGAACCAAGCAAAACAAAGATGGCATTGATGTTTCTGCTGCTACTGATTCTGTTTTAGCAGAAATACAGAAACACAATACAGTGATTGGTTAAGCACAAAGAGAGGTAGGTTACCCAGTCAGCTCAAAGTATTTCATTAAAAGTCCTACCTTTTCTCAAACGCTTTCAACGAGTAAAATTCCAGATGAATAATGTGGAAAACCTCATCAGTTCACAATCATTGGGCCTGGCTAATAGATAAAATGAATGTTTAAATTGTTTGTGGACTGATCTAACTGCTAGTGAATATGCATCTTCTAATGAAATCCACACAAGCATTTGCACTATTTTTATGCATTTTTGAGCTCATTCAGTGTCAGTGATATTCCTTGAAATGTAAAAATTTGAAAAAATTTGTGGAAGTGAAGCTTATTACCTAGTTGAAAGAATCCATTTGGCTCTTTTTATAGACATCACACGTTTAAAGGGCACTAAGTGTTTTAGTGAAAGACACTCTATTCTTCTCTTTCACAACACAGAATGGGATTAGTTCATTTGTCTGCTCCTGCTGATTGACAGACCTAACCTTTTCCCATAAAAAACCCTAATTGGAACAAATAGCAGCTTCATGCATCACAACTCTCAAAATGAGTTCAAATCAAGCATCTTTTAATTGCTTTGAACCCCGGCTTTTCAAAGGAGTTTCCTTTTATCGCTTCTTGGCGCTATCTTCATGCAAAGCAGTCATGTGACCCAAGTTATCTGTGAAGGAATGGGGATGTTCATTTAGGAAATACAGCTTTGGCATTTCAGACAGGCAGAGACATTGCGGCTCCCTATTTTTTAATGTTCAAAAGTAAAAAAAAAAAAAGTAAATCAAGTTTAGAAGCATTTGTGCTGTAAAGGTTGCACATGAGTACATTAGGTGTTTGAGTTGCATTATATACAAACTACATTCTTATTTTAGCATGTGCTTGGTTGGTAAAATCTCTAGAATGCAATTTTGTCTCTTAACACACTTTAATTATGTTCTGAAGCAACACAAAGAAACAAGAATATGCTAATCAAAAGGGAAGTCTTTTTATCCATAGATACGATTTGAAATGATGTCTTGATAAAACCTAATTTGTTTCAAATGAGTGAAAGTCCTTTCAGTGTATTTCATCAGTTCACAGTCCACATATGACATGTGAGAAATGACAGGCGTTCACACCTGTCAGTGCAGAAGACACATGTGACATCCAGCTTTTATCACATTCACATATAGGAAATATAGACACTATGCAGCTTATGTATGCATTAAGTCATGTTGAAATGTATTCAGACTTCTTCTGCACTCCATTACCCAGGCATCATAATTACTCTATTGAAAATGCAAAGTTTTAGCCTTTTCTATTGTTAAAGGTTTGATTCAATTAGTCATTATGCATCTCACTGGAACAAAAAAAAAAAAAAAACATTTAACGTGCATTTAGTCGAATTTAAGATAAAATGTAATTCTATCTTAATTAAAGTTTTTGTAGTCAAGTTTACTTCCTCTGAAGTATGCATTCTTCCGAATTCATTTTTCATCTTTAAAATACTTCCATTGCCACAAATGCGTGTTCCCAGCGGGCTGTGGACTAAATCAGTGAGTGGAGAAGGGCTGAGTGATGGTGACAGGACAGACAGCAGAGATGGATGATGGGAGGCAGAAGAAGATGAAAAGTCCAAATGAATTTCAGAAGTCCAAGCAGCACCTTCCGGTTCAGACTGAGGATTGGTCCTGACGTTGAGAAGATATGTGGTGCACTGATAAGAGAGTTAAAAGCAGAAAAACATGTAATATATGTCAATCAACTGCAATGAGAATGGCAGAGCAAGACATTGTGGTGGTAGGAAGTAATGCAATACTTTTACTCAAGTAATGTAGATGTCATCAAAATAAGCTGTCCAAGTAGATTCCACAGAACAAAACAAAAAAATTATAATAATATTTCTGTCAACTGGACAAAAGTTGTTAGCTGAAGAGTAAAACCATAGACCTAAAAAGTGTATAAAAGGTAATCAGTGTAAACATGCATCGTTTCTGTTTGGATTCTCTTGTGCATGTTTTAAGTCTAGAAAATACGCTTCAATTAACTTGTGTACAAAACTAATCAAGAACTACACAAGGTTGCCCATTGACCTGTCTTTTATAAGTACAAACTGTATTTAACTTGTCCTTCTAGTGCACTTCTTTATCTGAATTTCTCTGGCAATGAGGAACGCACAAAAAGTTTATTTTTGAACTCCGACACAGATTTCTAAAAGCATTTCTTCATCAGGGTTCATTAACAACAAACCCAATGCCAAAACCTTTTCATGTGGATTGCATAGAAGTTTGGCACAGGCCCAGTCCTCTTCCTTTGACAGTGTCCTTTTATTATTCTCTATGCAAATACAGTATGATTGTAGGAGACTGGTAATTCTCCTAAGGCAAGTGGAACATCATCCATTATCCACCATAGCAGCTCTGTCTCTTTGACATATGGAGCTCATATGATTCCCATAATTTTCATATTCATCAAATCATTCAGTCAGCCTGCCATGCTCGACATAGATATTAACATATAAGATCCTCACTTTCTATGTGTAAAAGATGCCTGAGTATGGACTAAAATTAGATCGTATTTTATTGGACATATGGCTGGCTTGTATTCGGCATAATAAATGAGAAGCTCTGTTGTAATCGGTCTGGTTACAACAAAAAAGTCAAAGATAAAGCTGAGATGTCCAATATGTGCAATATGTGTGAAAAATGTATTTTGAATGCAAATCTGGAAGGAATTAAAGTAAAATAGCTTGTTTTGTCTTAATATTAGCTCATTCAAAGTTGTATTTGAAACAATTCATGCATGTATGAGTCATCTTATGTCCTGCAGCAGATGCCCGAATACTTTTTGCTTCAGTCGATCATCGTGCACATGTCTATATATTTACCTGCAATTTCAACAATAATAAATCCAAGTAAAACATTCATTGTTCAACACTGTCATATATGCATTTTCCAATAACATAAGTAAAGCAAGTTAATCTGCTGCTGGTTAAAATAAAATTTTACCTTGACTTATCAGTTCTGCAGTTTTAAATAAGAAGTCAGTGTTTTTATTTAAGTTTGTTTGTTTTTTAGCTCAGTTTTGGGGGTTTTCAATAAATCCATTTTATAATTACATATGTCATAGTTTAATACTAAGTACATTAAAAAGATGTATCTTTAAATCTGTATCTTTAAATCTGACCAAAGATTCTATGATTGCTTCTTTTTTATGGTTAACAAAGGATGCAAATATTTTGTAGCCCTGTTTCTATTATCAAGCGTGTTGCGTTGTAAATTACAGTATATATATGACCATGAAATCAAATAAAATGGCACCCGTGTCCTGTTTCTATGAATAATTTCCATTGCATTACCATAATTACAGTTTCAGTAAACATGCTAGTTCTATCGTATTGCCATTAGTGTATTTGTTATTCACAAAATACACAAAAATCATAGTCAGATCACAGTTTCTACATTTTCTGTATCTGGCACTTTCTTTTTGATCAAAAGTAAAACTTCAAACATTTGTACAATATTATTCTGCAAACTCTACATTGGGAACACACTGACGAGAGCCGAAGAATTACCAAAAAGATGTGCAAATGTTACCTGTATGTGGATAAGCTTTGAGCCTTGTCTGCCTGCTGCACAGATGCCTTGGAAGCGCATCGCCTCTACCTCCTCCATATTTACCTACTGCCAGCATATTGAGTGTGACAGCTGTTTGTAGCCGCGTTCAGGAAGAGATCTTTTACATTATTGCCATCTGCTTCCCACATAAGGTTCAGCATGCATCATATATACATCAGCTGTGCAACCTGGAGACACAGTGGTTTTCTATTCTAGTGTTTGCCAGGTAGTTTGACATGTATAGCTTACTGTTTGACACGCAATTCTATGTTTGGAAAGTGGCTTTTTAAAAGTAGACTTTCTGCATTTCTGATGCTTTGAGACGGCCGAGTTGACAAGACGTTTTTGGTCCAAATCTAGAGTACACCTATACAAAGAGGTGTCAAAAGTCTGCTCCACAGTGAAGTTATCATACTGAGTCCGATGCACTTCTTTGTAACTGAAACTCCACTCCTACTAGACTGCACCCACTTCACTTTTGTGAACAGTGACAAAAAGTGGGCAGTGTTGGGGAAAGCACTGAAATGATTGTCTTAACGCAGGAATTCAAAAAATAATGGCAATCAAATTGGTGTAAAAGTTACATAAGAACTCATAAAAAGTAATATTTCATTTTTGTGAAGTTTTGTTACCTTTTTTTTTTTTTTCAATAAATTGTACTCTGGCCGTTTTTAGTCATTCACCACATCAGAATTGGGACTAAGCCTGAAATTATACCTGGACTGCAGGATTATATTTCAAGGACTAGATCTAAATCTATAAGAGAACCGAATGGGCTCAAATTGGAACTAAAGAACAATTATTATCACTACTACTGAAACAAAAACATCAAGGTCATATCTTAGATGTGTATTCTTTTCCACAAGTTTTGAGAGGTAAGGCCCAGGTAACAATTCTTGTAAGAGAGTCTTTCTGTCACTCTTCATTTCTGTTGGTCAGTGCAAATTTGTTATGAATATTTGTCAGATTGTGCCATTGTAAGATTCCAACTTGAACAAAATTTTACAAAATTAGATGATGCTCTGATGCCCCATGACTTTCATTTCACGGCCTCAGGGAGGGAAGCCAGGTCTTCACTTCTACTGATTTCCGTGCTCTCCTGTGTTTTTTTCAGTCGGTTTGATCCACATGTTTTGTTGTTGTTTTTCTTTTTACACTACAAGTATTGCTGCACTCTATCACCCTGTCCATGATCTTATTTCTGTGGCCTGCACTTTTTTTGACACGTCTAAAGGTCGAAGAAGATTTTAGCCTCTTCTATGCAGCCGTCTGTTGTAATAGCACTCTCCTTTTTGTGTGGAGTTTACATGTTTTCTTTGAGTGTGTTAACCTAAAAAACAGGCTCACAATCCTCCAAATCTATCTTCTCATCTGGAAATTTGACATGATTTGCTTTGCCAGGAATGCTCACAGTATGACACCAAACGCCATAGAGACAAACTGATCAGTCTTACAGGCCAGGTTACTGTTTGTGGACATTTGTTTCCACTTTCAGATTATTCAGGTATTTGATGGAAGAAAAACATCTATAATTGAGAAACTGCCAGAAACACCATTAAAATGTTGGCGCTCTTACGGCTGCAGTTACAGAAACACATCTGAATTGCAGCGTGTTGCGTGTATGTTATTTCATTTTAACAGGAAGGTCATAATGTTACACCGGATTGCTTTCAAGTTAAGTACCACACTTTGATTCGTGAGAAACATGTTCCAGACTGAAGTGAAGTTACAAGAGAGATAGTTTTGCAGGACTTGCCGGCGTGTCTGGGGTCAGCGGGCAATTTCCTGACATAGATCCTCTTAAAGTAGGCAGGTCATCATCGCTGCGGCCATGTGTGCGCGCTCACTATCCACTCCTCCATCACCAACATCACTCCATTTCCTCCCATTTGTCCCGGCTCTTGCTCTCTCTCTCTCCAATCTTGTCCAGCTTAAACACTCCCTCGCCCACTTTTGTATTAGATTCCTCGCCCTACATCCATCTCCCCTTGGTAATGCATCTACACTTACTCCACCCTTCTACCCACAATCCATCTGTCCAGCCTTCAGTGTCTAAAAGGCATGGGGATGGTGCGCGGTGCCAAGCCAAGAGCACACATTTGGATAAGCACTGTCTGGAGATATGTCTGAGATAACCACTATAGTCAGTAACTCCTCGCCCTGCTGCCGGCCGCGAGTGAGTGTGTGTGTCGGGGAGTGTAAGATAACCCGAAATACTCCCTGCTCCTTCCTCCTCGGCCAACTGCAGTTTACAGCCGATAGCGACCGACGTGAAGGAAATTTCACGGATCACAAAAGTGGACACCTTGAAACGAGATAATGCAGCAGAAGGCAAACATATGGATTTTCTAATATAAAAAGTGTTGACAGGTGGGCCTGAGAAATGTGGAAAATAAATGTTATGATCATGGCGTGCGATAAAGCAGAGGACATGGAGATAGGACTGCTTTATTTTCTCGCCAGTGCAGTTCTTCTTATGAGAGTCAAACTGATTTAAATAAGCTTTCATAAGGAAGATAGTCAAAGAAAATCCAGGGCTGTGTATTCATAAACAGGCAACTTCAATTCAGCTTTACTTTGCAAATGACGTGGGTAATAGCTCAGCATAATAGAAGCAGCCAAACAAGATGCTGACCTCATCTGGCTTTATTTTGAGACTTAGTTATTTCCTTGGACCTGCCAGATGTAATAAAAAGGACTCAAAATAATCATATTCATTTTAAATAAGGGCAACTTTGGTTGACCGTCACCATCATCTAGTATCCAAATTGTACGTATATTACATTTTCTATGTAGTGTACATCTATTTTAAGCAAAATGTACAATCACAGCTTTTGTCAGACTGAAAGTTGTGAAAAGTGCTTCTAAGCTCATTGTAGTCAAGAGTTATGAGGCCAGAATGCTTTAGGTGAGTTAGCAAAACATGTGGTCTGCTTTGCATTCCTTTTTATTCATTTATTTTTTTATTACATTTACCCGCTAATCCTAAAGAAAATGCTCCATGTGGCTTTGATCAAAACTCATGATTATTTCACGTTAAGAATAATGGTGTTTATTTTACACTTTTTCCTATCGTGCAATATATATATGATGTAACATACAGTATATATGAAAAAGTGACGTGAAATTGTGGTCATCCTATGCATTTATGTGTCGTTGTATATTTACGCTTAACTGTGAGACCGTGTTGCACATTCAAACATGAGCTACTGAATTTCAACGTCACATTTAGGTGGGTTTTGTAACTTTTTTGTTCTTGTTATCTCTGCTTCGTCTGGTCATTGTGGTCTTAATAACAAAATGTGAGGTCTGTGTGAAAGTAAAATGAGAAATTTGCATAATAAACACATGTTTGGTGGTTAACCCAGTATCCACAAAATCTAATCCAATTAGTAATTGTCACAGCTACAATTATAAAATCACAGATACTACAATTATTCAAATAACACAATTTTGCCAGCAAACCACAAAATATTGTGTTCTGGAAATCACCCAACTCTAGCTGTTAAACAGTGTTTGTTTACCAGTTAGTTTTCAGTCTTCTTTCAATGTTAATGAACTGTGACCAGGATATTAAATTAATATAATCACAATACTTGTCAGAAAAATGTAAGTTAGATATGCATTTTTATCCATTTCACTCAATATTTGTGTTCACTGAGACAGACACCACTGCTTTGGTTCATCTGTCTGAGCACATTTTGGAGCACCTCTTTTCCATCTTACCAGCTCTCACCATTATGTGACAGGACCCATTGAGCCAGCCGAGTGGAAGCAAGCATCCCGAAAACTTTTACCAAGCAATTGCACTGACTGATGCGCAAATAAACTTGTTTGCTTTTTGCTTTCTCAAGAGCCCCTAATTCTCACCATGAAAAGCCAGCGTTCCCCGCCACCACCATTCAGCTGTGTTTACAAGTGGCATGATGGATGGAGAGGGACTGGCAGCTCTGGTACACATGTCGATATGAAGTCAGAGCGTGCCAAAGCGCCACTGCTGGAAACACCATGCACAGATGCCAAATGTCTAAGCCCATGGTAGAGTCACACTTATGAGCTGAGCTCTGAGCGGCAGGAAGGTAAAAGGGCAAGGCAGGTCATAGTGAGAAAGATATATTTTTTCTAGTTAAGCATGGTGGCCCTCCCTAAAAAAAATAATTGATTCTGAATCAATGTACAGCAAGTTATACAGTCAAATAGCATTATTTTTATTGTATTTTTTCTCTTTTTAATGATATGGTAATCAACTTTATTCTGATTGCTCTAGTAGTGCTATATACTATATTCAGCACCACAGCTGCAAGAGAGAACCTTAATTTATGTCTTGCTTTTCAAGCATCACCACCCCGAAAAAATGAATTTTATCTACTCAGATCAAACAAATAATTCATTTAATTAAAAGCTTAAATAAAATATTGATTGTGTTCGTTCCAATTTGTTCAAATCCTCAAGGGTCCCCATATTAATTTAATTCACAGTGAAAATTGCTGTACTGAGTTGAAATATTATTTTAAAAGTGCTGTATCCAGTCTAATTGATTGGTTAAAAAAAGTTTTGTAATTATCCATCCATTTGAAAGAAAATGGATGGTCGTTTGTCTAAATGACAACAACCAACCTCAGATCCCCCATAATTAATAAATTTTAATACTTTTGTGATAAAAGGGGTCTCAAAATGTCTGTGTTATCAATTAAAAATGCATACGTACAAATTGCCTACTGATGGTGACAGTAGTCGCATGTGGCTCTTTAAGGATGAATAATATGTTGGCCTATGACCAGTTGGACACCCCTGAACTAGAGCAGTGCTTCTCAACCTTCTCAAAATAACAACCACAGACATTTGTGACTCCAAAACACAAAATGTAGGCGACTTGCAACAAGATAATGTTTCATTAGTCTAATGTTTGATTTTATTTGAAGACAAATGCCTAAAAAAAAAAAAAATCTAATTAAGAAATCCATGTTTATTTTTTCACATTCTCTGGGGACCTGCAAAAATCATTTTCCTTAAATTGAGAATCATTGGACTGTAAACCCAATAAGTAATGATATTTTTCACTCTAGCTGATACCTATATTGTAAAAAATAATCAATATATTGGCCAATACCAATACTGATACAGATAAATGGTTTATCCTTGATCCAGTTTAACAAAATATAGAAGATTTAAAACACACACTAAGTCACATTATTATTATTTTTTGTCTTTATTAATGCTCAATAAAGTCCATGAAAAAGACTAAGACATCAGTCAGTCGGCTCCTGTTTCTTCTGCTAAGTTCCTTGCTCAAAAACACCCAAATAAAAACACATTTGAATTCTGCCCAAACTTGGTCCTCGATAGTTGGAAGACAGAGTAAACAGTATATTCTCCTTGGACAGTGAATAAGGACACATCAAACAACCTCGGTTGTTAAAATGTGGTCATTCTAGCCCGCCGAGGTGAATATGCCTTTAAACCTTTAGCTTAATCTAAAGGTGTTAGTTGTGTGTTTTATTTTTACATGGGGACTTGTGGTTTGATGTTCTCTGTTCTTCTCCAGTTCTGCGTTCTTTCTCTCCAACTGTTGCTTCTCCTCTTCTTTTAGATCGAGCTCACTTTGGAGCTGCTTCGTCCGCTCCTTTATGCTTCTCTCTATATCTACCACATCTTCTACCGCCTCCACCAGCGATTGGAAATCTTTCTTCATTGTTATTTTCTCAATTTTGTACTTTTCAACCAATCTCTCGAGGTTCAGTATGTTCTCCTCCAGCTGTTTGTTCTTCAGTTCTTTTACGTCTAATACAGTTTGAAAGTTTTCCTGCATTTGTTCTTTCTCTGCCTCAGTATTTGCTTCAGTTTTCTCCATGAACTTGATGATCTTCTTCTGTTCTCTGAC
Organism: Mugilogobius chulae; assembly: GCA_038363315.1. NCBI lineage: Eukaryota > Metazoa > Chordata > Actinopteri > Gobiiformes > Gobiidae > Mugilogobius > Mugilogobius chulae. Next base: position 34,142,551 of record CM076395.1, on the reverse strand, counting down.
TTCTTGCTTCAGTTCGTTCATAGATGAGGCGAGCTCTCGGTTATCTTCCACTTTCTGATCGAATTGTGTTTAGAGATCTGCCATTTTCTGCTTCTCAATCTGATGATCTGCCTTAATTTTTTCTATGGTCGTTTTTTGTTCTTGGAGTTCTTGCTCCAACGTTTTCATATTTGTTAAGAGCTGCCTGTTCTCCTGCTCTTTCTCATTAATTGAGTCTGGAGATCTGCAATTTTCTGCTTCTCAATCTGATGATCTGCCTCAATTTTCTTCACGGTCAGCTTCAGTTCTTGCTGCAGCTTGTTCACAGATGTGGAGAACCGTCTGATCTTTTCCCCTTTTGTTTTAGATCCTCCTCCATCTGTTCTTTTTCGGCCTGATTATCTGCCTCGATTTTCTCCATAAACTTGATGGTCCTCTTCTGTTCTCTTACTTCCTCCTTCAGCTCTATCAAAGCTGTCGAGAGCTCTCTTTTTTCTTCCTCTTTTGATTTAAAACTTTCTCCATATCCCCTTTCTCGGCTTGGTTCTCTGCCTCTGTGTTCTCCATGAACTGGTTGGTGTTTTGCTGTTCTCCGAGTTCATGCTGCAGCTCTTTCTGCTTTTCCAGTTCTGCGTTTTTTTTTTCAGCTGTTGTTTCTCTTCTTCTTTAAGCTCAAGCTCAAGTTAGAGCTGCTTCATCTTCTCCTTCATGCTTCTTTCCACATCTTCTATAGCCTTGACCACCGACTGAAAATCCCTCTTCATTGTTAATTTCTCAATTTGGTACCTTTCAACCAATCTCTCGGGGTTCAGTATGTTCTCTGGTCTGGTAAATCAAGAGTTTTATATTTCAACTTGGCCTCTTTTTCACCACAACTCACAGATCAGTATAATTGAACTTAAATTTCACTGTAGCTTTTCTTACTCCACCCTGTCTGACCAATGGTGATGTTATTGCTTTGCCCTCGAATGTTCCCAAATACGAAAGTATAATATATTGTATAATTTATTGCACTATGGTCGTTTCTGTTGCTCAAAAATGCCTCGAATAACATGCTTTTTACAGTAAGCATCCACGTATTGTATGGTCATCTGCATGTAAGCTTTTAAATCGTACAAAGCTGAGCACTTGTGAGCTTTGATTTTTCAAAAGTATTTTAAACAGAAATTGTATAGTTAGACTTCAAAGGAGAGAAAGAAATAGTTAACTATTGTTTTTTTATTACCTGCACATGCTGTAAATATTCAGAAAAGAAAGGATATGCAATTTGTTTTGTTTGTGATATGTTTTTTAAATTGCCTAAAAAGATGTCAATTTTGCTTGTGTGACTAAAAGAGGCCACATTCACTCCTCGAAATGCAGACTATAATTAATTTTGCCACTTTTTAATTAAGCACAAGTATCACATTTGTCATTAGGATTTAATTAGGAAGAAAATGGGTTTGTTTTTTCTTAATTCATTTTCATTATTCTTCCAGTCCTATTTCAGGTGCAAACTCTGGCACTGCTGACACAGATAATGATGTGATGGTGTGTCAACATGAACATATCTAACTGATTCTGACTCCACAATTAGAGTCAAGCGTGACTATGATCTTGGCAACTAAAATCACATAACACATTTTTTTTTCCTATAAAGTGCTGGTTTTGTCTTGAAAATAACTACATAATTTTTGTCATGACTTAAACACAACAGTGTGAAGGTATTCAATGATTTGGTCTAAGCACCTGGAGAAATTATCATTATGTGTAGGATTGGTGCTGATCAGAGGGGCTAATGGAACAAAATGACAGCCTTGCTTCTGGCAGTCTGTCCCAGGGCAGATGTGGTAACAATAGTGGCTTGCCACCATCGAGTGTGGTGTGAATGAATAATGCAAAACGTGAAGCATCTTTGGGTGTCTTAAAAACAATTTATTTATATCAGTTGTTGTTGTTGTTGTTGGCGGCCAATACAAAATGAGTGAGCCTTGTTTTCTATTGGCCAATCCAATGTTTCACAGGCATTTTCACGTATATATTTTAATGATTTTTTTGTCTGGTTGCCACAAGTACAAGGCTGTTGCAAATGTATACAACTATTTTCGACCAAGCTTGACAATTTTTTTTTCTTAAATAAATACTCCATTTAAGTTCCAACACATAAGATCTTCTCAAAAGACAAGAACAATGCAGATAATCTTATTTGTCCATTTAATGAAATGTTTTGTTTATTATTAATTAGTAAAAGGTAGATTTCGATGTATTATTTTAACAACTATAACAGTTATGTGTCGAATCTTATAGTTATGTTGAATATTGATTGAACATAACATATTTTTTCTCAGTTTTCCCTGCAGCTAGCTTATGTTTTTCCAACACCTAAGCCCTGTAGTGCTCGAGTACACCTTGCTTGTCTCCATGTAGAAGTGTCAGAATAAATTGTATAAAATAACTAGATTCAAGCCTGAAACCTGAGAAACATTTTACAGATGATTTAACAAATGAGCGTACAGATCCTTTCAAAGGGATAATTTTAAGTATAATCACTTCTCCCTGTTTACCAAGGTCTCACACTAGTTGTTTCCACTTGAGTTCACTCTTTCAAAAGTTTATAAAAGGCGAGGAGAAATCCAAGGCTTAATAACCTGCGGTCCTCATTAAACCAATCATTAGTGCCGCTGCTGATGCCGCGAGGCGTGAGATATCAGATGTATTTTTGTACTCAGCTCATCCATGTCAACAGATAAAGGTAGACAACATGTTTAGACGGTTGGCTTGTGCTTTCGGAGATCGCAGCCCATCCATCTACATTTGGATCAACTTTGAAACTGATGCCACAGTGTTAGCCAATGGTCTGTGGCTCTAGTACAATTAAAAGTGTTTGTTGGTGATACTGGCTCTTCCTGAATGACCCGTTGCCAGGACGGCAGTGATCTGAATATGAAGCATCAATGCAAATTAGAAAGCAAAGTCTGTGCTCAATTTGAGTCATCATCACTGTGTTTGTGTCATGAGAGAGCTTGCAGTAATTGTTGTAGTGTTTACTTATGAGATATACTTAAGTTATGTGATTTAGACATGCGTAGATCAAGAAAGCACAATATACACTGTTTAAATATTAATTTTAATGTCCGTAACCATTACCCAAAACATTAATGGTGCAGATCAAAACCAGTGTAAATGAGTTTTTATTTATTTATTTTTTTTTTTTCTGTGATAGACCAATAATACAACTTTATGTTCACTGGCAGCCTCAAATGCATTTATGAATTCTTAATGTTATTGACTTGCATTCTTGGTTGTCTTGCCCGCAAGACCTAAACGTCTGAGAAAAGTTGTGTCAAAACTATCACAAAAACACTGCACTCGCGTCATTATTTTGAATAGTGTCCACGTTTCACTCTCAGAACTACAAACTAGACCAATTGCAAACTCAACATAGAAAGAACTCACTTTTGTTCTATGAAGCAAGGATATCAATTATTGTAGTTCAAATAAAAATAAATATTTATTTTTGATTGTTTTTATGTAATGGATTAAGTCAACTTTGTTATTGACACAAACTTTTATAAACGTAATTAATGAAGATAAAACAATTTTAAAATTTCTTGTAGAAAATAGTTTGCTTTGTAACATTTTTGTTTATTGTATGAGCACAAATGTGTTACCAACTCAAGTTAGTTTTAAATCTTATTCATACTGATCCTCTAATAACATGATCCAACAAAGTCCATGTTACTGTAACAGGAGCCCATCGCCTCGGTTTTAAAGGTATACTTTAATACATATTCTTAATTCTTAGAATTAAGAATACATTTTTTTCGTAATGGTCTGCAAATGCATGAGCACACTCCAGACTTTTACAGAGTTTGTTGTACTTTTCAGAAAAGTGTGTGTGGGAGACATAAGACAAGCAGGAGTACTTTGACTTAAGGATGTCATACACATTTATAGACAGCTGTAGGATGAACTTTTTTTTTAAGAGACAACAAACTAAAAGATTTTATACTACTTCTAAAACTTTCTTCATAATGTTTTTAATTTGAGAGTTACGGAAAGAGTGAAAGACGCAGTCCTGGTTTGAACCTGAACATGATTAGACAGGCTATATCAAACCCAATGATGTAGCCTTGCACTTTGAATCAAGCCTGTTTTTAGGATGGCAGGTCATATTTATCGTTTTCAATGACTGAATCACTGAATGGACCAGAATGCATTGAGTTAGTTTTCACAGCTCCACAGCACTTTTAAATGTAGACTAACACGACCTTAGCGCTCGTTCTGCTTTGTCCAATGTATTTGCTGATATTGGTTATATTTGTTAAGCCCTTTTCCACTATCCACAAACATATTTATTGATCAGATGTGACACTGAAAGCATTGTACACAATCAAATAAGAGAGAGGTAGTGAAGGGGCCTGAAGAGAATGGGAAATGGATTTATTTTGAGGCTCACAGTGGTGTTTGAGTGGTGGGGAGGAGAAGGAGAAGTTAATTTGTCCAGGTGGCTATCGGTCAGATGTGATTGTATTTTAGTGGAGATGAGCCAGAGTGTATGATATGCTTCTGCTTTTGCTCCTTGGACTGATGATTAAGAAAAGTGAGTTTGTTTTCCTAATTACACAGAGAACAATAGTTCTAAAGAGTGTTTTATTAAAATAGGACAGAAAAACAATGAGCATAAGCACTAAATGAAAATAAAATAAATTACGGTATATTATATTTAATAATTAAAATTCTCTCTACACTCGGGGTGGTCTCATCACTTTCCAAGCTGGTCCTCTACCAGAGGCCAGGGAGCTTGAGGTTCTGCGCAGTATCCTTGCTGTTTCTAGGACTGAACTTTTCTGGACTGAGATGTCTGATGTATTTCCAGGGATCTGTTGTAGCCACTCATCCAGTTTGGGGGTCACGGCCCCAGTGCACCGATCACCACGGGCACCACTGTTGCCTTCACCTTCCAAGCCTTTTCCAGCTCTTCTCTGAGCCCTTGGTATTTCTCTAGTTTCTCATGCTCCTTTCTCCTGATGTTGCCTTTGCTTGGTATTGCCACATTCACAACCACAGTTTTCCTTTTTTATTTTTTTATACACACACACACACAGAGTACAAAGGGAGGCCACAAAAAGACACAATTTTGTTAGTTGACATAACCATAATGAGCCATTATGCAAGTCTGCATGTTATTTTCTTGTAATTTTAAAAATATTACGCAAAATTGTTGTCCAGAGCCTTGATTAGCAATTTAGTTTGTGTCATCTGCAATTTTTTCTGTTACCATAAGCATGTAACAGAGGTGTGCAGTTTTTTTGTCAATGCAAATGTATCTATTATTTTGATTGTTCGTTTTTGTATTTATTAGTAGCACTCATATAGACACATACGCCATTGCTAACTCGAAATCAATCAAATAAAGGATTATATAGCATAACACTTATTCTCAAAAATGTGCTGGGGGCCTGAGTAAAACAGCTGCATTTGGCCCCTGGGCCACAGTTTGCCCAGGGCTGGTTTATGGTGGCAAGAGGACAGGAAGATATGCTTTATCATTTCTCATACTTTCCTTAGGAAAAAAAAAAAGATAATTCTGTAAGTTTTGAAAAGAGTTTAGAAAGTTTCACTCAAAAATAACATTTTTGTTAAACTGACTCAGCACATCTCTTATCTGACAGAAAATATCACATTATGAGAACTCTATACAATTCTGTAATATTTAATTTGACTTGGCTGTCAGGCGCCGCAAAAATCCCTGTTTTTCTTGTAGTTTTTGTCTAATTCAAACTGGCATCTCATCATAAATCTTCCCTTTCACTCAATCTGCCAAATGTAAACAATCCTTGTCCAATATGTTTTTTTTCTCCCCGGTGTTGAATCGCTGTGCCAGAGAGCAGATGAAAAAGAGAGTAACAGACCTGGGTAAAAAAAGAAGTGCCACAAAGGTCGACTGGCGGTGTGCCTATAAATCTATTTTATTGGTACGATACCACTCAGTCCTGTGTTAATGAAGCCGGCCGTTCACTCTAACAAGCTTAACGAATGTCTGGCATATCAACTGGTAATTGCAGGCAGACTTTGCCCGCTGCCTAATTACAGATATTTCCACATATCGGAGCGACGGCACACGGCAGACGAGAGGGGAGGGGGGAGGTTATTATATTCCATTTGCTGGGACAGCTCCTGCGGCAAGGCTGCACTCTCTGAAATGTCTTCCATAGGTTATTTATAATCGCTCGGAAATTGTAAAGAAAAGGGCCGAGACCGAGTGAGAGAACGGTTTGTACAGAGAGAATAGCAGAGGAGAGCAAGTGAAGCCTGCCAATTCAGACTGATGCACTGTAAAAAAAAGAATGACCGATGGAGCTCCAAACAGGATTATTGCACTTCTTTTTAGTAGTTACAATTTCGGAACTTTTTAAAGCTCATTTTATTATTTTTATTTATTTTTTTCTTTTTTTTTTTTTTTTTTATTTTCAAACCAAGGTCTCTGATTAGTTTAAAAAAGTATTTAACAAAATGAGAAAATAAGGTCCATTTTTTTTTGTTATGAAGTATCATCTGATACTCGATATTGACAATAATTACAACAAGCAGTGAATGTTATAATAAGATCATAGATGATGAAGCCATCACTGTTCACCACTTGAGTTCTTCATCAGACAGAGATACAGAGTTCATGCTAGAAAACATCTATAAATTCTTTTGCAGTGTATAAAGTGTTAAACAAATCATGATGCTGTACTGTGTTTTGCTATGTCCAGTGAATTTATACCATCTCATAATTTATTTGAATTTGTTTATTAAATGTCTTTGTGTGTGGCTAGCTGAGCAAGCGAAGACAATTTGCAGATAAACATGAGACATAAAGTTCTTTCTTTCTATTCTTTCTATTTATTCTATTCTATTTTTCTATTCTATTTATTCTTTATTCATATAGTGTAGAGTGATATACCTTTTGTTGAGTGTTAGAACAGTGGTACAGAGTTATACAACTGTTATTTAACATATAAATAACAAAAACAACTATTTCAAACAAGATGTTTGTTGAACATCAGCTAATAAATAATATTATGCCATTTAAAAGCACAAGGTTATCAGCTTAATCAGTCATAGGACTAATACTTGATTCAGCAAAATTTCATGAATCGACACAGATAACTAATCCAAGTATTGGATGGGTTCATAGCTATTTAAAAGTCTCAATCTCAATATGTGTACATTGTGGACAATTTAAAGTTCTTCTAGTCAGGCATTAAACTATTTAGAAGTTTGTAAATAGCGATGTTTTCATTTCCACATGGGGAATCAGTGTTTCAGTTTTGTGAAGCTATAGATCTGGAACATTCTGCTTGAGATTATGAGACAGATCTCTACATTGGCTGTTTTTAAATGCAGTCTTAAGACCTTCCTTTTTAAACATGCTTTTGACTGAAATGGTTTTAAAATGCTTCGATGCTTTTGACATGTCATTGTCTTTTTATGCTTATTTATAATTTGTGTTGTTGTATTCTGATCTTTTTAATGTTGTAAAGTGCTATGATTGATTCAACACAATGGGATCAAATAAATATTTGCTCTATCTCTATGAAGACAATGGTGTTACTAGTAAGTTAGGGGTAAGATGTGAAGAGGCAACCCTACTCTCAGTAAGAATATGATTCCAGATATTTTAATTTTTTTTTTTTTTTTTTATATGATGCCGTACTGACGGAAATGACATAATAGCATCTCAGTGGAGACAAGCAGATGGTGAAACCCCCTTGTGTCTTCTTATAAAAAAAATAATACATTGACTTCAGCTTTTTCCAGCTATTTTTCAGCATCTTTGTACTTATTTTATATGCAACAATGGCACACAAAGGCACATAAAGCCTCTGTTCATTTACATTGCTCTTTTAGTAAAGACTATCTAAAACTACATGTAGGAGATTTCAGCTCTCATTATATATTATTATGGTCGGTCTGCGAACTGCTACGTGCATTTAAGTGGTACTTGACCCTAATGAGTACAGGTTTTCAGTTAGAAGTGCCATTAGAGCTTTCATTGTATTCAACCATATCTGGAGTTTATGTTAATGGAACTTTCACAGTAGTTAGGCAAACCTGACTTTGTACAGTATGTCATCCCTTTTTACACAAATCTACAAGGTTCTGTAATCTCTACATGCCCTCTTTATCTAATTCAGTTACTTAAAAAAGTGTTTTGTCAAAGGTTCAAAAGAGCCATGTGAGTATGACTTTAGGATGAGATCTGATTGGCTGTGCAGAACTAATTACAACTTAGGATAGACTGTATCGTGCAAAATATGTAGTTTACTTCAGATTGTATTTTCATGGATTTACTCATGTTTAAAGGCCAGATTTATTAAGCATTTGCTCTTGTGTCAAAGATGTAAAATCTGTGGTGATGCGGATATGTTGTCTAATATGTTAAATGTGCATGTTTCTATAATAGGGCAAAACTCTCACAAGTAACCCAATCATATATTTTTTATTCATATATTCACCTACAATTTAGCACCGTGTTCACATTTTCAACTGCAACTGAGACTAAAGTGCTCAAAATTTCATGTCTAGATGGATTACAAGAAAAAGTAAAAAAAAAAAACATACAATAAGCATGTTTTCACACCTTTTTTTTTTTACGTCAACATATTAAAAAAAGTCAACGTAACGACTAAGTTTTGACTTCAAGTTACTAAAATGGGTATGTTTAGGACTGGGGCTAGAAAGAAAATGTCACTATGTGACTTCAAGTACAGTTTGTGGTTAATTTATGTTTTGGCTTTTCGTAACATACTGACGTAAAAAAAGATTGAAAAAAGCTTATCATATGTTTTTGACATTTCGTTGCATATCAACGTCTTCTTCTGAGACTACTGCCTCTCCAAGCCTCATCCCCTGTACTTTAGCGTGCAGACAGCATGAACTTACCAGTTATGTAGTTTTGACCAGAAAGTCAATGGATGTGTTTCCAATATAAGACATTTTAGATATCTGTTGTTTGTTACAATGAATTTACCTGAAAAAGCACTACAATTGTGTCTGAAAAAGCTGCTCTAAGACTATGCTGCTGGCAAAAATATTGAAAACTAATTAAGTGTCTAAGCGTTTGTGAGAGCGAGAGGCGAGTTAGTTGCCTCTCATCACCTTTCTAAAACACAGTACACATCAAAAAGGAAACCATAGTGCTATATACAGTAATTTTGATCTAAAGCAATAATGCATGTATGCACATATATTTTTTCAATCAATCTTCAAAGTTCTGCCATTTGATTATGCTGCTGAAATCAGAATCTACAGTCATATCACTAGCACAAACACCGTAATCTAAATTAAATCTGGCATTAAAGTGGAACAATTGATTTGGCCTGCTGTAACACTAGCTTCCCACAAATGAACAGTGACAGACAGCAAATCTATTATTGAGAATATGTACAATATGTGAGGTGACAGAGGCTGTTAGAAACATAATTGTTGTAGAAGTGCTTTCCCCTGGGAGGCCTGTTTTCTCGTCTGGCTTTGATTCTTGCCAACACGGCCCGAGTTTTTATGTTAAATCCTATAGCTTGTCAACAGCCCTCAGCCAGCCTCTGCTTCTAAGCCGCAGTAATGAAAAGTGATTGAAACACAGCACCAGATAAAAGCAGCACTACTCTTCCGCTGCTGTGAACTTTACAGAGGTTTTTGCAGACTAAACTATGAGGACTTTGCACTCAATAATTCAATAAATGCAGACGTCTTTTGTTTTGATTGTTTTAGAGCTTTGCGTTTTTGGGATTGTTTAGAGCCTATTCAATATTGTTCAAAGACGTAACAACAAACAAATCAAAGCAGTCTGATTTCTTTTAATGTGGGACTTTAGTGGACATTTAAATAGGTGCTGCGTGTATGTACTGTGTATGTGTAAAATGTGAGTGATAAATGCATGTTTTGTTTTGTCAAAATATGTTGCAAGCTTTATAACTAAAGATGAAACTGATATTTCCTTTTTAAGAAAACACTGAGACTCAACAAATTCAGATTAAGATCATCTCTACTTTGATCAAAGTGGAACAAGTATAAAAGGTGTTAGCGCTGCTTGCTTGTCCAAAGATGTGACATTTTGTCTCTTTTTACGCCTGATTCCATGTCTCCTCCTTCAGCAGGACATGTCACAACTTCTCCATTTGGCCATCACCATGTTGGCTGGCTCTGGGCCTTGTTTTTAGGTACAATCATAAAAGTTCACAATGGTCTCAAAGATAGACACGTTTGTGTCTCAAGTCTTGCAGCAGCAGCAGCAGCAGTATAAGCTTCTTAGTGACAGCTACAATTCAAAATTCAAAAGTTGAAAATATTCCTCGCTGGAATGTTTGCTTCTCTGCTTCCAAAAGCATGTTTCAAGTGATTTAACCCAACCACTAAACACTGTAAATGCATGCATTTGAATAAACAAGTAGGTGATTAAAATTACCAGTAACGGCTGTGTTGTTGTTGTTGTTGTTGTTGTTGTTGTTGACACAGTAACGGCTTTAGAATTCTAGTTTTAAAAATAAGTCCCTGGATCAAAAACGTGAGTATTTTTTTTATTTTAAAGATAAATTAATTTTCCATGCCTAGAATCTTCTTATGTTATATGACATAAAATTTCAGACAAGCTAGTGACGCTACCAAGCTAAGTTACATTTTAGATCTATGGAAAGGTGACCAAGTATCCTCAACTTCTGACTTTGAAGTTAGATTTTGGTCTAAATGACAGACTCCTTTGTTTCATTTGCGTCAAACAAATAAACTAATCTAATTCCCCGGTGAAGTTGAAAATGCAGTCGTGAGGAGTACCCACCCGATAAAGCGTAAAAAAAAAACTTAGACATTATAGACATAATAAACAGAACTATTTAATTCCATGTGTTTTGCTCAATTAATTGCTTTCTGCACAAATTAATTATTATTAGACATAGATGGGATATACATTTTTACTCAAATAAATGCTGCCACATTTTATATGCACCTGGGCAGAAGTGATTTTAAACTATTTCCTGTTTTACAAATAATATTACTAATTTTACAGGCCTTTATTTCTTATTATTTCTTGTTATATTTAGAAAGTCTGGTACAGTGCTTTCAAAAGCTCATTGTTACTGCTTTGTTAGAGTATATGACTTTTTTCAACAACATTCCTGACAACATCCCAAAGGTTATTTTTAATTAAGGTGGGAGGCAAATGGATCGTGTCTCAATGTAATTTTTTACGTATTGCAAACAGTTATTGGTCTAGTCACTTATGGAAATCACTCGATTGAAGATGTGTGAACAGTACTTAAAGATAGTATGGCAAAATACAATTATGTAAAAATGTACTTTTAATGACAGTCTGCATTAAGACATCACATTTGATCACAAACTTTTTGGAATGTGTTGACAGCTTATCTTAGCATAGCATTAAAATCACAGAATCTGTTCAAAACGTATTCCAGGCTTACCGTTGTTGACATTTAAGCTAGCTCCATTTTGATTTGCGCTCACTTTTTCTCACCCCAAAGTTTCCAGATGTCTTTCACTCGCCTTCCACTTCCACGATTTTCAATTTCCTTCTTTAGCTTGTTTGGACGAGAGTTTAGACCCAGCTGTGAAGGTCATCAGTGTGTCCGATAAAAGTAGGACCAAGAATAAAACTTTTTTCCCCCTTTGCTCGCCTCGGTGTAATCTCGGCGCGAGCAAAATGCCAGGTGCCATTTGAAGAGATAAGACTCCAAAATCCACCTGCACTCCCACAGTTGAACAACAAAAATATACAGATCCACGCTGTGCCCAAAACTTACAAATGTTTTTGTAAGACTATGAATAGAGTATGAGTAAGTTTGTATTCACATGTCAAAATAAAAGAAATAATCCAATCTTGAGGCTTCTGTCAAGACACTCAGTAAAAAAAATGGCCTGCAGTCATGTATAAAGCACGCCAATCATCACCTGACGTTCAGTGCTACATCTCAAAAAACAACCATGCAAAGAACAGAGCTTGTCAATTATTACTCAGATCAATTACAAAAATCGGATTGTCATGGGATGAAGGTGATGACCACTATCTTATGAGGTGGAGAGCGCCCATGGGCCCTCCCGCGTTTTCTTAATTTTGCTTATCATCTAGTAAAAATTAACTCTCAAGCTCCCTGACATGTTATAGATAAAATCAAAGTGAAACCCTCTTATTTACAGCCAAATCAATCCTTCTGGGATGGATCAGAATCAGTTTTTACTCTAAACTTACAAATAAAAAATACCTTAAAATTCTTCATAATTTATTTTTTAATGAGCTCTGCCTAATCTTTTGTAAGTTAAAAAGTTAAGTCGCTAAAACTATTTTTAATGAAAATAGCTTTAACTTTTGAAGAGAACTGGTCAAAACCCAAATATACAGCTATACTGATTCTTATATTTACTCAATTTTAGGCTGACTTTAAAACCTGATGTCCTTTTGTCCAGACCTTCTTCTCACTTTAAACTGGAGTTAATCAGACATCAGAGACTAAACTTACAAAGCTTTAGCTTCACAAATACTTTGTGGTCAAAAGTAATCAGAAACAGTTTCATGGACCCGCTCTTAAGGGGTTAAGTTATTTTGGTTTATTTGCATCAAGGTTTTAAGAAAGAAGACAAGTTTTTTGTTTTGGTTTTAGTAACAGCTTTTGGAATTCTCAGTAAAAATGTAATAAATGAGACCTGCTCCACAAATGTGACTTTTTTCAGAGTATAAAATAAATGCACTTTCCATGCCTGCAATGTTTTAATATATATGGCATAAATTGTATCTATCTCCATGGAGCAGGTGATGCCACAGCTAAGTTACGATGTTATCCATCTACATTATTCGAGCTAGGGTCACGTAGGCAGCAGTCTGAGGGCTGGGCAATAAAAATACGCATGGATTAAATAAATGTGATATAGATTATTCCAATACAGTAAACTTTCAATTTAAAAAAAGCAACATCTCTTTGGAGGCAAGCGGGTGGTGGACTTCACTCAATAACATGTATAAAGTACATTTACAAAGCCTTTAATGCCTCAAACCCAGAGTGAATACGTCCTCCATGGCCAAATTCAATCATGTTTTGTTGTTGTTCACTGTCCACTTTCCAATAAGGCCTATAGTTGCTAAAGTATTTTTTTCAGAAACGTTCAATTTCTCCATGGAACATTTTTCACACTCTCTACAACTTTTTCACAGTTCTACAGAGAAGTAAAAAAAAAAAAAAGAAAAATAGGCGGAAAGTTTTCTATTAAAATATCCCAGTGCCACATTGTCAAATCCCAGGGAAACTTGGAGTGGGTGTAAAGCATTTTATTACAAGGTGTCTTCAGCATAACTCCCAGTTGGCAGAATAAAATGGATGGCCCCTGCTATAGATTTTTTAGCTGACAATCCCCACTTCGACCATCTCATATCTTATTACCAACCGCCTCAGACGCTCAAATTGATCGTTATTGGTGTGAAAATACCAAATCACCCCTGGCATCTGCGACCTTTACGCTCCCTACCTTTCACTCTTCGTTCTCCCTGGAGGCTGTGTCCCAAGCAAGTGCAATGGCTAGCCTTTTAGTGATAAAAAAGAGGAAAAAACTCAGACCAAGAGTCATTTCTGTTTCACAGTCTTGTCCAAGGTGATCGCCCTGAACTTGTCCAGAAGATGTGTAAAAAAGACTGTTTTAATGGAAATGACAGTCCTTGCATAGCTGCGTCGGACTAATTCACCTTTTGAATGTGTCACCTGCCTAGAAAGCTTATCGCTATGAGTGGCTTTTGACACACTTTGGAGGGTAATTCTACTCTTGGATGAGAAAAATATGCTAAATTAAAGGCACTTGTCATGACAGCAGTACATGAGTTTGGGGTGTTTCTGGTGTCTATGTATTAATTGTCAATCCTGCAAAAATGTCCACATTTTAACTGTCCCGTTTTAGCTTTATTTAAAATCCTTAGCATGTTGAAAGACTTTGCAGAAAGCTATGCTTCTTCAAGTAATGATTGCGGTGGAAATTGCATGCAGGGGTAGTCACTCCTGTAGCTTCAACCCATTTTCTGCTTTCTATGACCATAAATGAGACAATTTCTCAGTAATCAAAAAGCATGCATGCACACTCTGTCAGGTCTAACTATACCTTATCAATAAGAGAAGCAATGGTAAAAGCAAATCCTAGGGCGGTCCCTGACTCAACAACTGAGTTTATATATTACTGAACATTACTGATTATTGTATCGGCTTCGTTATTTGATGCAAAAACACAGAGTTTCAACTATGATGAAGAAATTTACTACCAGGTCGAATCATTAGTCAGGCATTTTCTCTGTCAAGTGGAACACATCAAAGCAATACAGACAAACAATCATGCTAAAAAGTGAAACAAAATGCGAGCATTGCTGTTTTTCTATTTGTTGTGTTTTTAATCTAGAATACAATGCCCTGAATTTTCAAATAAATAACTAGTGTATCCAATAAACTTAAACTTTAAAGAGCATAAAGTTTCCGTATGTAATGCTCTCATTTCAGTTTGATTTTGCAATTAGATATTTCTACCACAAATGGTGGAATTACACAATTTTATTTACGTGATGTGCATGTGTAATCTATGATCTCGTTTTGTTCTTGTTTATATACAATGATTTGTATGACCAAATTTTGAACTTCACTAGATTTTCAGCTAAACAACAAGGAAAAAATTAATTTCTATTTACATTTTTCTAACTTGGCTTAAGTCCAGTTCTTTAGTTTGCTTTGACTTCCAAAGTACATACAGTATATCTTTTATGAGACCAAATGCGCCATACTGTCTGATGTAAGCGCAAAAAGGTATTTGTCCATAGAGTATTATTTATATCCAGTGACAGAAACCTAGTGTTGTAACACCTCTGTACCTTCAAATCTTTTCCCCACCACCAGCACCACCACCACCAGCAGCAGCAGCAGCAGCAGCAGCAGCAGCAGCAGCAGAAGAGGCATTTGTGACTTCATTAGCCCTTATTCACTTGTCTCTCACCTGGATTCTACCTTCATTAGAGCTTCCCGGGGTTCTTTTCACACCAGGAAGCAAAAGAAAAGAAAAACAGCTCATCGCCTTCAGCTATGAAACATTTGCCACACACTACATTACTCCTTCCTTTAATAACATCGACCCAAGCACAGTTGAACCATTTTATTGTGAGACAAAAAGTAGCTTGTCGTTGCTGGTTGGAGAAGTTTTCTTTACTACTTTACCACACAATTCACCGTAGGAACAAATCACAACAGCTTCTTTTTGGAGACTCTTTTGCCAACCAACTCTGCTCTTCCCAGCACTGCTCAAATAATTTTCATCTACAAATTATTCCTAAATACATATATCCATACATGTCTGGCCATAACAAGATACAATCCATTCAAAACTGCTGCTGCTGTCATTATATTACCCTTATTTAGAGTTGCAACAAGTTAAATGATTAATCTTAACAGTTATTGATTTGATTGTTAACTAATTCAGTAATCGAATAATTTTAACTGATCTATTATAGGTTCCCAAACAAAGGTTTTAAAACTTCAATAGGGCAGCATTGACAATGAAAATGTAAATTCGCTGCTTTTACAAGAAAAAAAACATTCTTAGAAGAATGTGAGAGATTAAAAATTATACATATGAAATTTGCCAATAAAGCTAAATATTTATGTGATTTGCTAATTTCAAATGAGAAAATGCTCTTCCTTCTCTTATTCAGTGTCTCTCGCCTCGATCCATGTTCATTAGAGCTTCCAGGAGTTTAGAGCTTCCAGGAGTTCTCCTTAGGAAACAGGAGGAAATGACAACAGCTCATTGCCCTCATCTATGAAATATTTTGCCACACTACATTGCTTTTGTAAAACCATGTCAAAACATCTCCATCCTGAGACAAACAACAGTGTGAAGGGGACAGGAGGAGGAGCTGCGTTTTACTGGAAATGCCCCTGTGGATTCACTCGTTTTGGAGAGGTTGAGAAGACACTTGCGAATAAGGTGTAGATATCAAATGAAGCTAGAATTATAAATGGCTCCTTTTTTTCTAGTTGTAAAGTTACAGAAGAAAAAAGTTGAGAATCAAAGTGTTCTATAGAAAATGTGTGAGCTTGTTAATTAAGTGAGAAATGCTAAGTTTAGCAAGTGAAAATATAGAGAGTTTGGAATTTATTAGGTGTAATTTAGTTTTTTTCCGAGGAGGTGGTGAGATTTCAAAAACTAGCATTCAAGTGGAATAAAAAATAACAATATTTACAAATAGGTTTGTTATATTTTTTATTGCAGCTACTACAACATTTTTGTCACTTCAAACCTCATTATTTATTTCCACTACTGCTAGGGAAAAAAAACACACGCACACACAAAAACACCAGACTACATAGCTACAGTATATGGCATTTAACTATTGCTACATTCCTCATTTATTGAAAAGAAAAAGATTGACCATGTACATAGTCGCCTTAGTAACTTCAATGAAGTGTTTTTTTTTATCTTTCCATCAAGCACCTGTAGTTAATAGTAGGCCTGTGATATTGCGCTGGTCTTTTAATAGGACTGAAGCTTTGAAAGCCTCCATGTGGAGGTGGTGATTGACAGTTGTGATTGACACTAACTTTGACTTGCAAAGTTACTGTTTATTGAATGAAAAATAGTATATCTTGAGTGGCAGCACATTTTATTATGAAGAAAGATTTAAATAAACAACTTCTGGTCTCAATTCAACAGCTTCAAAATGGTTGAACTTGAACAAAGAAAAGATAATTTAACAATTGAAAAAATAATGAAATGTTTACCACATATAGATCTAAGTTTTATGAGGTTCCATGTAATATATCCAGACGACCATTATCTTGCTCAGAGATATGCATTACCTTGGATTCATGCAAATTTGGAAAAAACTTGTATGGTTCTGAATTCTGAATTGCTATGGTGAAGACTTGGTTTTGAACAAATGTTGTAGATCAGGCAGCTTACAATTAACAAAAAGTCAACATCATTGACTAATATTATACTTCACTTCGCAAAATATGTATTCTCTTTATTTTTCACCCTTTTTTCAGCTGCACCAGAACCAGAAATTAATTTCAAATCAGTTTTGTTTCTGCACAGAAGTATCTATTTAACTGAAAATTACTTTCTTGTGTATAATATACTTGTTTGTTCTTAAAATCTATGAATTGTGTTAATTACTTTTGTTAGCATTTTGCTAAAACTGCTGTTAGCATATCGATACAGTTCAACTCGCTCTGGCTTCTGAATTTGTGAAAAGCGCCGCTAAACACATAGAGCCTGATTTATTAAGCCAGGTGCTAAATTGCAGGTGTGAAGTGAAAAAAGAAAAAATTATGTTATTTGCGAGCAATTTATGCAAACTTTAATATCGGAATATGTACATATACTGTATAACATATTAAACAAAAGAGATATGCACCGCGTCATATTTTGCATCTAGTGTCTGTGTGAAAGAAAAATGTCAGCTACGCCAAGTTTTTGCTCTCGCTAACCTGTTTGCATATGAGCCATAGAGAACCATAAAGGAGCAAAGCCTATGACTGTTAGTTTTGTTTGATTAATGTGGCAAATATTGGCATAGCACCTATAATAATACAAGATTATACACTTTAGGCTAGTGGATGTTATTCCAGGGTACCACCCAGTGTTGCATTGAAGTTGTCAAGGATATTCCAGATAAAGTGTCAGCTAATGTGCAATATGAGACGGACCTAAACATGTAGCCTTAATAGTGTCTTTGAAAGTGTCTATCCTAGCCTTTCAATCTATTCAGAGTTCATTTCTAATACACTAGCGTAGCACTTTGTAGCCACGGTGACCTTCTTGCAAAACAGTGACGGACACAAGCTGAGCTCTGGAGTGAAGTGGGGCTAATGAACATGTACAGGGCCATGCGGAGTGAATGTGTGACAGTCAGACACAGAATTACGAGGCCCTTGAGCGTCAGTGAAGGAGATGTCACTAATGGCTCCATCAGGCCTCGGTCAGCTGCCCCAAATCAGCACTTAGACAAACGGCATCTGCTCCGAGCCACGCGCTGCTTTTAAACTTCCATCATGCTTAGCAAACCCTGAAAGAGTGGGCCGCCGATAGCCCCTGTTGGTTGTAATGTAGGTGGTCCAGTGAACGGGGATTAGGGAGATGGAGGAGGCAAGTTTCTGATTGGTTGTGACCTAGAAGGCTTGCGAGAGTAAAAGGGGTCTGCACTGCTTTAAAGCCATCTTGAACTTTGTGTGAAGTTTGAGATGCGGTGGGATGTGAGCTTAGACATTTCCGCTCTCTTCATCTGCGGATCCAGGCGGCAAAACCAGGAATAGATGAAATCCTGCTCACACCTGGAGGCCGGATCTGACTGGGAAACTGAACCCCGGAAACTCAAAAGATAATATCAGGAAGGACCCTGTCTGGGTGAAGAATAGGGCTACGCAATAAGGAAAATAATGTGGTTCTTGGAGTCAAATGAAGTTTAGATCATTTATTTGTTCACATACATTGCCTATAATATTTAAATTAAGAGATGCTGCTTCACACTTGATTGGTTATCCGTCTGTCACTCAAACAAAACTTTCATTTAAACCCTTTTTTTTACAGCAGTCCACATGTTTTGCTCACTTAATTGCTTAACCTAATCTATTTTGAGCCTCCTATTATTCACCACAGTGTTTTGAAGCACACTGCCAGAAGCCAGTGTTGGTATGCTAACAGAAGCGAGTATATTGCTAAAAATAATAATAAATGCACTTTCTGGATTATAGGAAACAAACAAACCAATAATTACAGGTCACAGCAAGCACATTTTCACCTGAATAGAACCTGTGACATTCTAACTGTGCTGGAGTAAAGCGTAAACGACATTACACACTATGTAAATTAGGAATGATTAGCACAGTTCACAGCTGTTTTGTGTAATTATAGTACGCGTCACAGTCCCCATTCATTTCAATGGTGGTTGTTAAGACGTGTTCTTATTTATGAATATTAATGAAATCCTGATTCTAATCTTAACCTGCCCCAACAGTGGCGTGTCTAGACATTTTTTACAGGGGTGGCCCTAGTGGAGCACCAAGCATGGCAAGGGTGGCACTCAGAAATTGCAAGTCTATAGTAAATTTAGTATAATTTGTGGCAATTCGTGCCCATGAAGCCCCTGGCCTACAAAACAATTATAAATGCAAGAAGATCACTAAAACTGCAAACATTTACTGTTATCCACACAACCATTATGACTTGGTCCTGTAAGCCTACAATACTGCTAACATGGTCAGTGTTTTTGAAAGGGGGTGGGCACCTGTGGAGTGGGGGGTCTGGGGGCCCTCCCCCAGCAAATTTTTGAACTAAAAGACATTATTTCCTGCATTCTGGTGCATTTTAAGAGCTCTTGGGCACAGAAAAGTGCAGTATTGACACACTCAACTGTTCAAATTTAGAAATATCAGGGTTTTCTGTTTGTCAGTGATAACTCTGGGCACTGTGATGATAAATGATAAATACATTTCCCTAAAGAATGAGTCTCACAACACTCAATCTATCATTTTAAAGGTGCACAGTGAAACTTTTTGGAGGTGAAAAGTTGACTACACAATTCAATAGAAACAGAAAGTTAAAACTTTACGTTGGCCCCTTGGGGATAAATAAAGTCTTTTGAATTTAATTGAATGCATTGTGACATTCCCAATGGGAATATACAGGCTTTATGCCCCAATATGAAAAAATACAGCAAAAAGATCTTTTCCAAGTAAACATACAAAAAGAGGCCCTCCTACAGGCCAAAAAAAACATTGTGTGGCAATACAAGTCAACTTACAGTGGAAACAAATATACACATTTTTATTATTTAGTTAGTAACCATTTAAAAAGACAAAGGCATTTGTAAAGTCAATTTTTTATGAAAAGGTTACACAGTGCACCTTTAGGAAGAGATCTGATTTTGCCCTAGATATTTTGTATTTGATACAATTTATTGTATTCATACACATACACATCTTTTTGCCTGCTCTTTTATCACTATGTATTTAACTGACCTATTTATTTATTCATTAAATATTTTACCAGGTAGGTCAGGTGAGAAGAGTTTCTCTTTCACAAATAGACTAGCCACTATTATTATTATTAGAGCTGGGCAGCGATTAAATTTTAATCGCATCCTTGAGCTGCGATTAATCGCATTTTACACACAAAGTTCAATATTGAGCTATTTTAACCTGTTTTTCTGCAAAAGATGATTTTTTTAAGTATATTTAAGGTTCTTCATTTTGTAGAGTGTACAATTCTGCACATTTTGTGGTATTTTGGCTTAGATGCTTTTTAGCACAAAATTATATTAAAAATAATTTGTAATTTGTAGTTGATGAATAAACTCAGTTTTACATAATAACATTACCAGTGTTCATCAGTTTTGATATTTTTAGGATCAGAATGTTATTTCATCTTGTTTAGGATGAACAGAAATTATAAAACCAAGCTCATGGTTTTAGCTTTAGCTACTCATAGAACTATAGTTACATGTAATAACATTTTCAGTCCTTATGAAAACCTGGTCTAGTTCTGGGATAGTCCTGGTTAAAACCAGCTCAGTGCTCACTAAATACACAATGAGAAGTGAAACAAGCCTGTTTTTTACGTTTTCAAAGTAAACATAACAAACACGTGTGTAAAAGTTCGCGCATCGCCGCTGATTCTCTCTATCGGTTTGAAGTCTTTAACGAGTCATATCTGCGTGATTACTGGGTCTTTTTGGACGATTTAAAAAACCCATACACAGCTCAGACTCGTCTCTGTCCCGTTATCCGTACAGGAGAGCTCACTTCCTTGTATTTAAAGCGCTAGCAGCAACGGAGCAGATCCTCTGTTTGTGGACTGTTTATGAGAGCGCAGCAGCACAAAGAACTAACTCGTCTCCACTTCTACAGCCAGCATCATAACACATGAAAACGGATCGACACAACCACATGAGAAAACACGAGCCAGGGGACTACAACAAGCACATCAGAACAACTGAACACAATTAGATATGTTGTCGATGAAGTAATAGCCTACTCTGCTCTATCAGTCTTATTATCCTGACTCCACTTCATTTTAATACACTCGTCTTAATCCCGTTGTTTCACTCACCGCTGTTGGCTTTCATCAGATGTTAATAACTTGCTGTAGGCTACAACTTGCTGTTTCCATGTTAGATCATCAGGTGAATCCAACACAGTTCATTCATCCTCCTGTGTAGCATCTTCTAGAGTCCATATTATGCACTTGTGAATGTTTGACACAAGTTGTCCCTCTCTTAAAAATGAATTCCAAGGTGCAAACAAACACATCTTTCAGCTTTCCTGTACTCCACCAACAGTTAAACACATCCGTTAACAAACCTCTGAAAAAAAGTAACAGTGCCGACTGCTGGTCGCCCTCAGTCATAGCACCCAGCACCGTCTGCTTTGTATTCTGCTCCAATCAAAGCTCCACCTCTGGGTGGGGTGGCACCTGGGGTGGCCAATCAAATTTCAGGGGTAGCACGTGCCACCCCAGGCCACTCCCTAGACACGCCTCTGTGCCCCAAGCCCCAGACCTAATCTTATGCCTGAACTTACCCGTTTCACTTGAAGAAAACGTCCCCACGTGGCTGCAACCAAATTTTTATTTTGACGCTGTGAACTCTGGTCAAAATACGCTGTTTTTGTGTCGTGGTAAAAGTACGCCATCTAGTGAGACTGTGTTGCTATATAGGTCTGGTATAACGCTTTCAATTTCATAAACTGAATTTTGATCTGACCAAAATTGCAGGGTGAGATCGGTTTATACAGCTATATTACCCAGGCCTAAAATGGAACAGTGTAATGGTAGTTTCTATAAATAAAAAATTTTTGGATATACTGAGGATTTCAAGTCTTTCCATTGTTTCACTTATAGTCCATATTTCTTTTTTTCCTTGATTATATGTTTTTTTTCTTCCTGAAATAATAGAGAGTCTTAGCTGTCCATCTATCTGTGTTTCTGGCCGGGAGCAAATGCATTGGATAACCCTAGGAGATACAAGGGTCATCACTGAATAGCTTGCATGGTGCATTTCTATGAGCAACAACAACCATCTTTCAATATCAAATACTATATACAGTACTTCATAGAAGAACAATGTATGAAAAAGACTGAATAAACAAAGATGGCCAAAGCAATCGATTAGACTCCTTAGGTTTATTCTTCTTTATTCACTAACATCAGCAGTGGATTTATAACTTTCAATGTCTTTGCTTAATTTAGCATTGTTTATTTTGCATACAAAACTTGCAATGGGATGAACAACAGGAATTAAATCAGATTATTTGGATTTTTGGTTGTTTTATTCTTGTTTTGCCACAAAGCTGATCTTCATTTTCCATAAAGTAGTAAGTTATACTATTGTGGGTTTTATTCTGTGAGCAAGTTGAAGGTTGCATTGTATCTCCAGCTTTGTTTTGATGTTTGGCCCAAGGGCACTTCAGCAGTGAGATGAGATCATAACCAGGACCGCAGGCCTCTCTTGTGTCATTTCTCAGGCAGATTGTGCTTTGTGGACTTTGAGGTGCTGGATGAATACTGTATATACAGACAACTACAGAGTGGAAAACACAAAGCTATGTTTGCTATTGGGTAAAATGCTAATTTTATGCACATACATTGAAGAGCACTGTATCTGCATTCTGCTTTCAAGGATGCCATTGATTGAAGCCTCTAATTTCTTTGTGAAACAAACAGCAACAACACAGACTTTAATTCAAAATGCCAAAAGGGTTTATGTTTGACTGTTGCAAAGTATTTCACAACAACATTGTGAACTAATCTGCACTTTTCTGTCTTCTGTCTATGCCTTTGGACCCTTTCCTATCAAATTATTTGCTCTTTGGACATTCACATTACACATTTCTTAGTATATGCTGTTTTCTTTCCAGTTGCTCCTCTATATTTTCTAAACCACCTCCTCAAACAGCATTTGCCTACGCCAGTGTAGTAGGCCAAGCTAATCATTACATTCTATACCAGTGTAATGCTCATCATGCACTAGCACAAAAGGTGAGATATGGTTTGGCCTGTTTTATGTAGAAAGTAAAACATATAGGATGGCTGAAGCTGCCGAGACAGTAATACACAAGCACCATCTAGTGGTCAAATTATGAAATACACTGTTCTTTATAGACGAGTACTGCACAACTCAGAATTAAACCAACATAGAACAAAACAGGAATTTAATCAGATCTTAAGCAGATGATCTAACCCATGTAAAATTCTAATATTCTGTTGATTGGCAAAGATCTAAAGATGAAATAAATAAAATGCCTAATACAGGTAAAGAGAAAAAAATAATTGTTAGGAGGCCACCATTTCCCAGTACTTTTATACAGTATTTTTCCTAGAACATTTACATCATGAATTGTTATATACCATGATTTATTTTGTACCAGTTGAGTTAGTTTTAAAGAGCGGATTCGCTTTTTGCGACTAGTTTATGTAATTCTTGTTGGCTAACGTAACGGCTAAATTTATATGAGCTACAGTTAGCTATAAGGCCCCGTGAACTGTATTTTCCTCATTGTAATTGTGTATTCTTTTAAACAGAAGCCATATATCCTCCTCGCCATGGCTGTCAGAGCTGCATTTGAGAAAAATAATGAAATCGGCTGTTTCGCAAAACTAACAAACACGTACTGTCTGGTGGCCATTGGTGGAGCCGAAACATTTTACAGGTATTATTATTATTATTAATGAGTTTTTGGTCTTGACTAGGTAAACGTCAACGTTTTGTTTGAATGAGATACATCGCTGTGGACCTTTTGACTGTAGTTTTTATTTAACGCGAGGACCTCGATAATTTCTCTTCTATGATGTTGCATCCTTCAGCTTAAATGCTTAAAACCGTGTTTTCTTCATGTACATAGCCCAGACAGAGAGCTGTTCTAAATGTGTCTTTGTGTTATCTTCCACAGTGCGTTTGAAGGTGAGCTATCAGAGACTATCCCAGTCGTCCATGCTTCTATAGCCGGTTGTCGCATCATTGGCAGGATGTGTGTTGGTAAGTCGTTTTATTTATCCATTTTTGAATTCATGGCTTAAATATTTTCTTTAGTTCTCCCCCTTATGTGAATTGGATATTGTTATTGTTTCCATTTTAGGAAACCGCCATGGCCTTCTTGTTCCTAACAACACAACAGACCAAGAGCTTCAACACATCAGAAACTGCCTCCCAGACCCAGTGAGGATTCAAAGAGTTGAAGAGAGGCTGTCTGCTCTTGGGAATGTCATTGCCTGCAATGACTACGTGCTCTAGTTCATCCTGATCTTGACAGAGTGAGAAATGCTCTTGTTTTACACTCTTAATAGATGCAGTGGAATACACTTCATTGTTGTAGATGTATTTGTCAAATGTATGTCTTTTCTCAGGAAACAGAAGAAATTCTGCAGACACACTAAAGGTAGAGGTTTTCCGACAGACAGTGGCCACAGCAGGTACTAGTGGTTCTTACTGCGTGTTCAGTAACCAGGAGGTCTAGTCCATCCCAAGACATCCATAGTAGACCAAGAGAGCTGTCCTCCTTATTACAAGTTCCTCTTGTGGTGAGTGTTAAAGTAATTTGGAGCAGTGGCCAAATATGATGCAAAAGTGATAAAGTTCTGTGTGCACATTCAATATATCACCGGGTAACTTGCAAATGTATTACCTTGCGACTTTAAATGACATCTGTGTGAATTAGGTATTTTCTGTTGCTTAGAAAAAGTGCACACACAGAGATATACAGATTACTTACAAGGCCCTCCACAGGCTAGCCCCCACATATATTACAAACATGCTAACTACTACACACCAACTCGAACCCTGCGCTCATCCGAGGTGGCCTTCTTGAAGTCCCTATAAATGGAGGGAAAAAGATTGGGGATGCTACATTCCTTATTCACACCCCCCACTCTTTGGAATGCACTTCCCACTGGTATCAGGGAAGCCTCGTCTCTCGACTCCTTAAATCAAACTTAAACCTACTTTTATAAACTAGCTTTCTTTTAGCTATAATAATTTATTCGATAATCGGCGGCGCTCTGCCTACAGCCGTTTTAACCACGATTTTATTATAATGTGATGTCTGCCAATTTTTTTGGGGTTTGGTTTCTGGGAAGCACTTTGAACTGCCCACTAGCATGAAAGGTGCTATACAATAAATGTTATATTGTTATTATTATTATTATTATATTATTATTATTATTATTATTATTATTATACACAGAATAGTTTTGGTTATGCATGTTCTTTTTTAGGATTTGTCTGTCTCACTTTCCAAACTATTTACTGTTTAACTTAAAACTTTTTATGTACATAAAATGCTTTGTACTTTTATGTTCTAGATTTCCTTTTCTTGTATTTAAAAAAACAACAAAAATAAATTGTTAAGTAAAACATTAATGCATATATTTCATATTAATACGAAGCTTTAAAGTCATTTTTGAGTAACTCAAAGCAACTTCTCTGGATTAGTCTGCGGCATGTACTAGTAGGATAATACGTCTTTAATTCCTGACAAATGTCTTCATTTCAGGCTGAACCGTGAACCGGGCAGTGAGGTGATTGCTGCTGGAATGGTGGTGAATGACTGGTGTGCTTTCTGTGGACTGGACACCACTAGCACAGAACTGTCTGTTATTGAGAACGTATTCAAGCTCAGTGACTCGGCACAGCCTTCAGACATCGCAACCACATGAGAGACTCACTAATTGACAGGTAAAACGCAATTTTGTTCAATAAAACTCCCATGGTATATTTCTAGGTTTCTGTGATAGGATGTACTAGGGTAGAATCCCTAATGCTAATTATTAATGCTATTTTCAGAAATCTGGAACAATAATACACTGATCAACGTAATGGCAATCAGAAAGTAGTGAGAACATTTTCACCTGTTGCCCCCACCCATTAAAAAAAAAAAATAATAAATAAATAAATAAATATATAATATATATATATATATATATATATAATATATATATATAATAATATATATATATATAATATATTATATATATATATATATATATATATATATATATATATATATTACAAGAAATTAAAGTTAATTATGATGTTATAAACTACAAATCCAAAATTTGTTTAATATTCAGACTTTTAAAACTATTACTGTGGGCTTGTTTATATTCAAAACAGCTAATTTCTGTACTTGTATGCATATCCTGTTCAGTTCATTTCAATGAGGTTTTCACAACGTCAGTCTAAAATTAATAAATAATCGGATGATCGGACATTGAACATTGAGTTGTTAGGAAAGTCTCTGAAGCATGTTAAAAACTATAGATCAGCAGAATCCTTCATCAAAGGACCAAAGCGTGTTTATAAAAGACATGTTTGTGTCTAAATACCAATGCAAATAGGAAATACTCATAAATACAGAGTTGGCTGTTTTGAATATAAACAAGTCAACTGATGTCCCGTGTGTCATTGCCCACTTTGTAGCGGAAACACACTTCGTACCGTCATCTTTACTTCTCTTACATTGTTTTATGTGTTTTGAAATTTTAATTAAACACTGGCGAAACTAAATTGTTAAACACCAAACCCCCTTACCGATTTCAACAAAGCAAATAATTGTAAAATGACACTATTACTCTTTTACACTATTACTCTTTCAAAGCCGTAAATGCCAGATTAAGCTAGTTCCAGCTGCTAACTGTTAGTTTTCAAACGGCAAAGATAAATGTGGAATTTTGGGCTTGATTTGGAAAACTTCTGTGAGATTTATTCATATATAAAATAAATGCACCTATGGTTTAAAAGACGTAATCTTGGCCTTTGCATGCATAGTTGTGCTAAAGTGGGCAGAGATGCGAAGTGGGCAGTGACACCGTGCACAGACCCAGTTTCTCTCAATCATGGTTTGAAACCTCAGTAGATTTGTGTTTACTTCCATGATTTTAAAATGAGTGGTTGGTAGCTAAATTTTCTTCTAATTAAACCACATGACCTGCACTTTAGGATGAAGTTTTCTCAGCTGTTTCCATTGGTTTCATTTCCAGTGTGAACTGTGAATTTGTAAAGTTACATTCAGTAGTATTGAAAGGTATCACCATCTTTTTAGGGTGCCTCCTCTTCACTGTGTGCCAGGTCATTAGGTCAAAATCTTAAAAAAAAAAAAAAAAAATTCTGGAAGTTATTTTTGACATCTTTGTTTTCTTTTTTTCTTTTAGGTATGGCGTAAACCCTCCATACCTGTGGCCCAGCAAACTCAAGTAATTTTGTTCTTTCGCTGTCTGACTCTGACACTTTCATCATCTTTAATCAAACAATGCCTTTGTGTAAACAAAATGATTTTAGTCATGTGACTCACTACACTCTTGATTTATGGGATTAGAATGAATAAACAGACAAGAACGCTAATGCAATAGAAACAAAGTTATATAATCAAATATATTTCAGGTAAAGTTTTGTGTGTTCTGTAGTCTTCAAAGGCCTATTGTAAATTGGTGTAACAAGCTATTTTTCACAAAGAGGTAAAGTGAAATTTAAAGTTTTGCGAACTTAAAGCTTCATTCAAACATAAAACTGACTGCGTACTTGCGACCATATACATTTTTGATGCAGTTTTGTTTAAAAATGACTATCTTCAAATTAAAAAGACTTCTTTTATATTCTGGTCTGCCTTTTCATTACAGCTATTCAATTCGACAGTTAAAGCATTATGTGGCGTATAATATGAAATGTTACCAATAATGACACTCGACTATATGGTAGAAATGTTTTTAAAGGCAACTTTTTATTGGCCAAATGCTTTGAACAAGATAGCAATGATTCTACTGTACAGAACACTCAAAAGTGTAAGAGCCTAAAACACAATTTGTAATACAGCTAGATAATGGATCCTTATACTCTTACAATTTCACACATATTGTCAATATTGGTATGGGAAATTTCTATAAAGTAAAACATAAGCTTAAATACATAGCATACAGCTATAAAAGTCAACATGCTATATTTGTAGTGCATCGCAACCTGCTTTTTTCAGAGTCTTTCAGAGATTGTGATGTGGTACTGTTGATGCACAGAAGAGCTGAGGAAATGGAGCAATACAAACATATTCCACTAAGATAAGGTAACTGAAAAAGAAAACCAAGTTAAACTATTTTTCAATTAATTATGTGCAAAAAGCTCGCTCATTTTCTACAGTAATTGTACATTATATGTCTAATGTTCTATGCTGTCTGGACTCACACGTTACAAGCTCTCAAACACAGATGGGGGGAAAAAAGTGGGGCTCACCAGTGCAAAGAGCAGATTGAAAAGCACCTCCATCAGATGGAAGCTCCACTATAAGTTAGGAAATAATGCTTCCTCTACAAAGTTTAAATTGTGTTAAAAAGCACAGCAAACAAACAACAAAATTATCTTTAAAAAATTGATGTGTAAGCCTCATCTGCCTCTAAAAAGAAACCACGCTTATGATGGAGCATTAAAGAATATGTGGTGGTATGTGCATTTGTGCCAACAAGTGACAATAAGGTGATTGTGCTCAAAGGCTAAAAACTCACAAAATGCAT
The DNA here is from genome assembly GCA_038363315.1 of Mugilogobius chulae. Lineage (NCBI taxonomy): Eukaryota > Metazoa > Chordata > Actinopteri > Gobiiformes > Gobiidae > Mugilogobius > Mugilogobius chulae. Next base: position 34,114,027 of record CM076395.1, on the reverse strand, counting down.
GGTCAAGTGTGCAGCATTTGGCTAAAGACGCTAATCCTAATATCCCCTTTTTGTGAAAGAGCAGTTTAATTGACTAAAGTTAAAAGGGGAAACTTTGAACAGGTCTTTGATTAAGACAAAAACATAGTGTGGTAGGACCTGTTGAGGTGTTTTAGGGACAAATATTGCACACAGGAAAAATGTATAATCCGAATTAGAGTAAATCTCTCTAAACCTGCCTGTCTGCAAATACTGGACATCAGGCTGACACAAAATATGAGATAACGAGTAGAGAACCAACTGAACTACACCTACAGAAAAAAACACTACAAACACTAGAAATAAAAAACAACAGATCTCGCCTGATATTACAATCATAATAGTACAAGTCACTGAAACTGTATTGTTGTGATGAATTTTTGTGCACTTGATCATACACCCAGAAGCTAAACTTTGATGTCTTGAAATTGACTGGTAAAGTATGTAATAATATAAATTTTTTGTAAGTGTTTAATGCAAAGCTCTCAAATTCAGAGAACGGAGTTAGTGCAAGATGACACCAAAAGAATAGGATAACCATACTAACAAGCATGATCCTTCAGGGCATCCTGTAGTGTTGTTACAATGTACTTACTGACCAATACTAAGTGGGTACAGGCCTAAACTTAACTGGGGAAGGCTCATGTAGGCCTGCAATGGAACCCAGTGTACAGGATCACAATGTGTGGGGTTTTTATGCCCCCAGACTTGACCATTACTCCTCTAGCATCCAAAAGTCTCCTGCGAAGCATAGACCATGTAGAGGAAGCCGTCCTCATCCCGCTCCTGCTCATAAATCTCAGAGATTGGGGTGGACACAGACACCATGCTGTGTTGATTCACCAGCAAGAAGAAGGCCTGTGTGGGGTTTAACTGCAAACGGCGTCTGGAAGAAATTGGATAAAGTTTACATCTTTTGGTCAATGTAACACAATGCTTCATGTCAAATATATCTTGGGAAAATATGAGATGAAATATAGCAGTGACTGAGGTTTAAGGTTTTTTTTTGTATCTATAGACCAAATTTGCTCTTAGTCACAGAAATATACTTTATAATATAAAAAAATCTCTTTGAGGTTGCTTGTAAACATACCAGGAGTTTGACCAGTGTGTAACACTATCTGAAACTGCTTTAAATACACCACACACACGCCACACATACTACAGTATGTATGTGCTCAAACAACCTAATGGTATGAACAGTTTTACAACTTTTTTTTCAGTTTTAAAATACCTGATGATCTTGACAAGTTCACTCATATTGACATGGTCTGGCACCAAAAACTTTGTCTTGTCCAGAACTGGAAGCTGCTTCTCCCCTTATATCTCTCAATAATTACCTGTCAGACAGGAAATATATTGAGCACCAATAGATAGAGAAAAATGCATTATCTTCAGGTATGCCTGGTGGTTAAAATTATTTCAAGAAACACAAACATGTAGGCAGAAGGAGGCAGTAACAATACAAAGCAAATGTGTATGAAAATAGACAATCTTTCTGAATAAAGTTTGCCTATGTATGTGATGTACAGTACCTTATACAGCAGTAGACATTTTAAAATGTGACTTACAGGTATCTTGTTAGGGTGCTGTTCACGGATCTGTTGGACCTCCTTGCACCGGTCAGCTGAAGAAGACAGGTAAAATTATTTTATGACCAACTGCTTCAATGACCAAGATGACCAGATAACAAACAAAGGTAAATGCAAATCTATGGCCAAGCCCAGAAAAATCTGGTTACATAACATGACTCCATGTTGGTTTCAAATGTCAGGAAATAAAGTATCAACAACATGTATTTTGGTTCTTCTGTTCAGTTTGCCTGAGATTCTTATATAGTCTAAATCCCCAATTACAGAAAACTTGCTCACTATTTCTTCACACTGTTGACGTTCAAAGCTCAGAGGGCATCAAGGGCAATAATGAACTGAATAGTGGCTTTGTTAACTAGACTGCTCAGCATGTCAGGTAGTTTTTCGTTTTTGCTGCAAGAAATTTACTAACCCATTGGCCTAAAATATGCGATCATACTAATAGTAAATAGAAAATTAAAGATTTGACCTCATACAAGCTTTGATGAGATTATTTTTTATGTTTTGGCAAGAGAGGTAAGGCAAGGCTTACTGACCAGGTCAATGAAATGCAGTCCTGACTGTACTATAAAAATATAAGTTTACCAAAATTCTTTGATTTTCTTAACAGACTCTGGACAGATTAAGCAATGAGCATACACAGCTCTAGATCTGTCTGTCTGCTAGTATCACATTACAGCAAAATTCACTGACCACGTGTACTTGGTTTTGGCTATGTTATCATTGCGACCAACTGCACATATTAAACACAACTTAACCATTTATGCATATTAATGCCACTAATGCGACCTTGCGACGCTGGCCAAGCTTTTTATGAACTTAACTAGGTACATCGCCCATATTTACCAACCCAGTTTATACATTGAAAGCAATATGAACGAAATGTAGACACTTTTCTAGGATATCCCATCATTATCAGCTACGAGGGCTGGCTATAAATTGATGCTCATAATGTAATAATGAAGTGTAATAACATATGAGGCTTAG